>WBMY01000530.1:668941-707477 GCA_013397315.1 Donacobius atricapilla
ACAGACTGTGTCTCTTGTGGAAAGTTACCAGAACAAAATCAGGAGGGACTTGTCTGTCTCAAAGACTGAATGAAAGACTATTTTATAAGTGGTACTGACTTAAGAGTTCTGATGTTCTGTCTCTTTACCACTGTTTTGTAGGCAAGTAAACTGTTGGTAAGGGGGAGGGGAGCGCTTTTAAAAAGGTTTCATGGGGTCTTTTTGTTTGCCCTTTTAGTTTGTATTAATAAATCTAACTGTTTCTATCTTTAAGTTGAGCTTATTTTGCCTTTCTTCTAATCCTATTCCATAGTAGAAAGATAGACCACTACGCTACATTTAACGAAACAAATTCGGCAAATGTGAAACCACTACATTTGTGGTGTTTCCTCCCGGTTTTCGAACTTTAACCCATTATAGCCATGAAAAGCAAATTTGGAAGCGTATCCTGTAAGGATAGATTTGGGGCTTTTCTCGAAGCCTGGTGCTTATTTAGGTTGGGTATTAGGAAAGGGTTCTTCCCCCAGAGGGTAATTAGGCCCTAGAATAGAGACTTCCCAGTGAGCAGCATGGAGGGTGCATGCAAAGAACTCTTGTTCCTAAGTGACCTTGGCATATCATGTGGAATAAAGCTTCTGCAGGGATAAGTAAGATACAGTGTTGATATCTTGCGTGTCACTTTCAGCCTGTTGATAACAAAGGTTGTAAGAGATACAGTGTAGTCCTAGTCACTGAAATGCTTCTTTCTGGCTAGTTCTGTCTGTAAGTTTGGGGGGGGGTTCTGAAGTGTTTATCCAAAGCTGTTGGATTTCTTACTTACAACTTAGATTTCTTACCTAAAACTTAGGAGTTTGTGTTTCAGAAGCTCTTCAACTTGTTGTGACTCATAAGACTTCAGAGGTCTGAGCAGCCTGCATTTGAAGTGACCCACGTGGTACCATAGCAGGGATGAATATTCCAGAGAAATTCCTATTTCTTCTGTTGAATTGATCTCAACTCAAAATCTTAATGTGGAATGAAATTCTACGAAGGTCAGTCAGCTATTGAGCAGTCATAGTTGTTTATGTAAGTTTTCTGAAAAGGAATACAGAGGTGTTTTATCTAGAGATTGAAGTTGGAAGGAGGTGTTAATAGTGGTTTCTCTGAACGAAGGAATCTGAATGAAGCCCTGGCTTGCCTGCTAACGAGCTATTGATCTTCAGCTCAGCCCTTCTGCTAGTGAATATATTATGTCCTTGTGGAGTGTTGTCATGTTTAAAGCTGGTAGAACTGCTGAGATCTGCAGCTAGAAGCATGTTTTCCTGCAAATGACTGCAAAGTAACTGTTCAGGCTATCTTTATTTTTGTTTTAATGCTCCACTTGAGTCAAGAATGAAGAATGCCAACCTAGGTTAGTTTAAAAAGCAGTAGTGGCCATAGCAGCTTTCGCTGCTGTTCAGATCTTGACAGCACTACCTTTAAAGCATTGCACTTTATCGTCTTAAGGTTTTTCTCTGGTTTTCATCTCTGTGGTGTTGTAACTTTGAAAAGGATTGTGATTGCATAAGACACATAAGGAATTAAGTTTTTAGGGCATTTTTTTCTGTGCCATTTTAGCATAATTTTTTGAAATTACATAATTCACTGAAATCAGTGTCATGGGAGGGTGATGTTTCAGTTAGAATGAACTTCATTTGTTGGTCCTTCCAACTGCACAGTGGTAACATAGTATAGATGAGATGCACTTGGATCATCACTGTGCTTCCCAGTTAGGAAAGTCTCAGTAAAACTGGTAAGTTACAATTCTGTTGTGATGAACTCTTGTTCATAAATACGGCTCTAAAATGTACTCTTGCTGAAATTACTGGCAGCAAGCCTGATCTTAAAGGTGTGCAATATGATAACACCTGCTAAAAGTCTCTGGGGAACTCGATATCAAGCCTATGGTGGTAGTTTTCACATTTGTTGTTCAGAGTGTTCTTGGAGTGATATTGTTGTGTCTTCTGAATTCTTCTGTAGCCTGATGTCCAAGAGGTGTCTGGAGTTTGGAAAGCAAGACCTTTATTTCAAGCTATATATAGAAGCAAAAATCTGCTTTTTTGGGGGCCTAGTGATAAGTACTCCACACATTTCTGGTTTGTTTGGTTTTCGGTTTTTTATCAGTCAAGCTAAGTTCACTACATGTTTATTCAATGTAACTTTAGATTCGTAATGCCTTACTATTGGCCTACTAAACACTGCAGAAAATTAAATTACTTGAAGTTATTTTAGGTTGTTTTTCTTTTGGTCTCACTCCAAAGTTTGTATGAAACATAAGGTTAGAAGCACTTGATTAAATGTAAAAGCCCTGGAATCAGTTAATCCAAAATTTGGATCGTTCACTGTAGTGAACACCTTCAGAAGATATTTAGTGGCCATAGCACCTGTGCAGTTCTGTGTTTTAGCTTTTGTGCTATGGTATGTTTTGAAAATGACTGAAAATGGCATGCAAACCAAGGGAAGGGTGAAGGGGAATGTTCTTATATTTAGTTTCTATTTTATTTGTAGTTTACTTAAAGCTCTACTTGAAAGTAAAACATTGTTTCCCATTACAGAAGGCAGTCTGAACTGCTTTGAAGTATTCTGCTGCGCAGAAAGTTATTTCCAGTACTTTCCTGGAAAGTTGCTGTAAGTGAGGTGTGTGGTAAACAAGCAGTGTTTAAGACTTTAACTAATGACTCTGAGTGAGTGCTTGGAGTCTTGTTGTGTTTTGTTCAGTAATACTGCTCAGTACCTCTGAACAGCTGGAATCTTCTTCCTTAATAATCTGCTTTTGTAGTAAGTGGTACCTTTGGGCAGTGTAGTATTTTCTTATGGTGGAAAGGGGGTTGTCCAATCCAGAGCTAGATATCCTAGTGTTTTGAAATGCTGGTTTTCTAGGAAACAATGCACTCGTACATGTAACATAATTCAACCATTTGCAATTTGTATGACATGCTGCTTTTATCCAAAACTTAGTTATAGATTTTTTCCTTTTTCTCTCCACTTTCCATTTTGCCTGAAAGGCTCTGACTCATGGGGATTTTTGGTTATGTACTCTTTTTAAGGTCCTTGTTAGTTTAATTGTAAAAATTACTTTTGTACTTGTGTAATCAAATTCCTCTGGTAACATGCTGAGATTCCTTCTATGTGAGAAATAGTTTTGATGTGAAGAAAACAGCTATGGGTCACAAGATAGCTGAGTCTTAAAGTATATTTGTAGCAGCTGTTGTAGTGAAGGAATAAGATGCAGTTGTGTAAAACATTTCCATTTTGAAGATAGTAAGACATGAATATTTTTGAAAACTTTTTTTTTTTTTCTTTACAGCATGTCTGGAAAGAACATAATCTCTTCTTCTACGTATTGGAGTTTTGTGGGCAGGAGGGGGTGCCCATTGTGTTTTAAGTGTCCTTGTCAATATTTTGTACTATTATTTGTTAATTATAGTGGCATGGAGGGCTTAGTAACTGTTTCATGGTTGAATAATTGCAACGTGCTTTTATTGCCCTCCCTGCCAAGAGCTGGAGGATCAGGAAGAAGAATCAGAGTGTGTGAATGAATTGCTCCTGGAATACAGTGTTTCCACTGGATTGTACTGAAATTGTTGCAGCTTCCAGCTGCTCGCCGAATCACAGAATGGTTGGGGTTGGGAGGGGCCTCTGGAGATGATCTAGTCCAACTGAACCTAGGGCAGGCTACATGTGTTTATGTCTAGGTGGGTTTCTGCAGATAAGGACAGTTCACAACCTCTCCAGGCAGCAGTTCTAGATGATGACCCCACTGTTCCTAACTCACCCCAGGATACCATTGGCCTTCTTGGCCAGAGGGGCACACACTGCTGGCTTGCATGGAACTTCTTCCCTGGAACTCCCAGGTTCTTCTCCACAGAGCTGCTTTCCAGCCGGTTGGCCCCCAGCCTGTACTGGTGTATGGGATTATTTCTCACCAGGTGTAGGATCTTGCACTTACTTTTGATGAATTTCATTAGGTTCCTCTCTGTCCAAGGCTCACTGAATTGTAGCACAACCTCTTGATGTATTAGCCACGCCTCTCAGTTTTCAATCATTCACAAACTTGCTGAGGAAGGACTCTGTCCCTTCATCTAGGTCATTTAACAAGTTCAGCAGGACCAGATCCAGTACTGATCCCCTGGAGAATACTGCTGGCTACAGCCTCCAACCAGACTCTGCTCCAGATCACAACCCTCAGTTTCCCTCATTTGACAGCTTTAGTTTAAAACCCTCCTCACCATCCAGACAAGCCTATAAACGAAGATATTTTTCCTTTCTCTGTCAGATGGATCATGCCAGTCCCTCACAGACCAGGTTTCTCCAAGCGAGTCCAGTGGTCTGAGCACCCAAACTCCTGCTGGTGATAAAGGGAGTAGATGGGGCTGCCTTAGCTCCAGCATCTTTCCTGGTGTGATGGATGTTTCCTCTTCAGTCTGCAGAGCAGTGAAGCCATTTGGCAAGGACACCTCAGCCTTTGGGAGAAGTATCTTCCTCCTTACAGTCCTTGCCATTGCAAGCTTCCACTCTTCAGCATTAATTCCCCTGTCCCTTCTGGGTGTGCTGGTGGGGGAGTTTTTGGCTCTTTGTGTGCAGACTGTGAGTCTTCTGCAGCCTGTGCTTTGAACCAGGCATTCAACTCTTTCCTACCACCTGCTGCAGGAGATCCAGCACCTGGCACACCTTTTGCAGACAGGTCTGCTACCTGTCCCTGCCCCAGTAGAAAGGTCTAGGCACTGGCACTTGAGGCCTGGACATTTCAAATGGCTTAATTTCTAAGTATTAAGGCCCCCAAAAATGTGATTTCTTCAGCTCAGCAGCCTTCAGGAGTTTACATATCTGCCAGTATTGGAGAGAGCAGATAAGCAAAAGCTGAAAAATTTGAAAAGCCTTTAAGCAACTAAAATGTGGTTGACAGCCTCTCATGCTTCTCACTTAAATCATCAAGGATCCATTCTGTATTTCTCCTTTTTCCTTCGGCTTTTGCCTTTGTTCTAATAAATGGACTTAGGAATTAAATATATTATATTTTTAAACCTTTGCTAGTTAAGGTTTAAGTATGCCAATTTTATGAATGTAACCATGTAATGTGGGATTTTGGAGTTTTAAAATCCTCACATGTGAGCCATAGCCTGTTGGCAGCTCTACTACACGTTTACTGGAAAGAGGAGATGGTGTTGGTACATTTTTGTCTCAGCAATGGAAATTCCAAGTGTTACCCCTTTTGTACTGTTGATCCTGATTCTTTTGTATTTATTTTGACTGGAGTCCGCTGTACTTGCGCGAACAATTACTTGTTAGGTTGTCCACTCTTCTGCCATTAATCTGACTCAGGTTTTCAGCCTCACTCTCCCCTTTCTTGAGTGCAGGCTTCACTGTTCTTCTTCATACTTCTTTTTAAGGGTTTTTGCACGGTTTTAGCTCAGAAGTTGAAAATGTTTGCACTCGCTGGCTCTTGGGACTGCTACTTTTAAGTGTCCCAGCTTTAAAGAACTACTAGCTGATACTGCTGTATCTGGCAACGATACTTAGTTTCACTTAACATTTTCTTTCTCCTCCCAAGAGAATCCCTGCTGCTTCAAGGGTGGGTTAGATGTATTGCATTTGTTTGATTTTGGGTGGTGTGGGTTTGTTTTGTACTTTAAGAAGTGTTCATACAAGTGCTGTTGCTGATTTGATTTCCTTATTTCCTGGTGAAAGTGACACTTGAGAATTTGGTTAAAAAATGAGCATTGCCAATGACTCAAGGCAGGTCTGGGCAGTGTTCTTAGAACTGTCAGGTTATACCGGAGTGTTCCCGTGGCTGAACACCACCAGGCCAGTGCTGTGCACTGTGAAGAGAATGGGAAGGGGATTGCTAAAGCAGCCACAAATGGGGATGAATGCCTTGGCCCTCTGCTTCATTGTTGTAGCCTTGCTAACGTGCATCACCTTCCCAGGGATTTGTGTAAAGCTGGTCTCAGCAGCCTTGTTTCTATAGAATCTGAATTTATAAATGTGTTTTGCTCGGAGTACACAGCCTTGCTGGTAGTTTTGTAACATGTCACCCTACTCGAACTGCTCTTGGTTGCAGGCTGGAAGGTTGGCTGTTCTTAGTGAAATGGAGATGTTTCTGCATGTAATAAAATGAAGTTACTATAAAGTACAAGCATTGTTATGTCTTGAATTTTGTTTACTTCTTTGTAGATAACTGTGCTTTGTTATACTGATTTTTTTTTTTTTTGATTTTTCTTGTTTAGTGTGGCTGTTCTGGTATTTTAGCAGCAAAGATGTTGATATTATCGATCTCAATATTGTTAACAGAGTTTCTTTGAGATTGTGCAGTGACATGCTAGTGACAGAGAAAAAAGATCAAAATGCACAGATAACCTGTCAGACACCATTCTGTATTTTTGCCAACAATACTGATTTTCTTTATCCTCTTCCTTGCAAATCCTCTTATCCTTTACACCATCATATGCATATTGTTCTTTGTGAATATCTAGAATAGGAATCTGTTTTATGAGTAAGATGACCACAGGTGGTTTGCTCAAGCTGAGAATTTGTTCCCCTCTTCCTCCTTTCCATACCTAGGAAATTTGTTCGTCTCTACCTCCTTTCCACTGTTCAAAGTTGTTGGTCCAAGGCTTTGCTGACAATATGCTTTAGTCCCTTACATTTTATGGTTTTCACTGGTTGGGTATCCTGAGCTAGCTGTGTTTTCAAATCTTCATTATGTGATTTTTTTGGGGGGAACTTTTATTTAATTGTATGGCCATTATTTTTTAGGCTAAAATTATCCGTTGAGTAATCTGAACCGAGGATATTTGTTGAGTTTCCCAGTCTGAAGCTTAAACACTTGCTTGGTCTAGATTGGTTTTTTCCTTCATGTTTTGAGTAAACACTTAGTGATGCGTCTTTTTAAGGGGTTGTAGCTAGAGCTTGTGTATTATTCAGTACTCAAAGCATAACAACTGAAGTGAAGGAAAATTTCAAGGGTTTAAATAGTTTAAACGATTCTCTACCATTTCTTGACAATCTCAAGATTGTTAGGATCTTAAAAGAGGTTGGCATGCTTTTACTGTTGGTAATCGCTTTAGTGGAGGAGCTAGGAAAATGAAAAGCATTAGTAAAAATTTAACAGCTGAACTGTTGAGAAATTCTGGCTAGATACCAAGAAGAAAAAATCTGCAGGGATGTTGAAGTTGCCTTTGACAGCAGCCTCTGGTATAGCCAGGATGAGATTTTCATTGTCGCCTTTCATGTATCTATTTCAGTCATGTCCAATATGCGGTGAAGAAACTGAACAAGTGGGTTGTGTTATGGTTCTTTTTTGCTGTTGTTGAGCACGCTAGCTGAATGTATTAATGGAAGCTAAGTTTAAAATGACCTGATAACTGCAAAATCTTCCAATGTGATTGCCATAAGCTGTTGATCCAGTAACTATGAGTAATGTTTCTTTCTTTTTCACTTCTCAGTTTCTGATTCCAGACTTGGTGTGATGTATTTCTTTTTCTTCTGCATTCTGACTTGCGGTGGTTAGTTGGGACTCAAAATGTTTAAAAGCTGTTTAAAAGCCTGACTCCATGTATTTTAATAGAAATATACTTTCAACTAGATATAGGTATTTAATAACCACTTGTTGCTTTGTAACATAACCAAATGGCAAGGATAAAGAATGCAAATAACTGATGAACTATAAAACTACCTAGATATATTTAAGTATTTTATGGTCATATTGTTAAAGGATACTAAGAATGGCCTTTCCTCCTATGAAAAACATGTACAAATGCAAACCAAAAGCAAGTTATTTAAAACTTTTTATAATTACAGACTGAAGTGGTTTTCCCACTGTCTTATTTAGATGATTCTCTCCTTGTGAAACTTGGCGGCAATCATGACATGGATTGTTCTTGACACTAGGAGTCTAACTTCTGGATCCAAACCCTATATGCATATCAGTATAGAACAGGATGATGGTTTGGTTTGAGGTTTAAGGGTTTTTTGTCTGAAATAGTTTGGAGTTGTACTACCTGAGCCGCAAGCCTTTGCAAATTGCTGAGGTGACAGTCAAGTGACACAGCTCAGAAGAAGACCTAATGGCCTTAACATATGCTGTCTTCAAAAACAGTCTGCTTTTACTATTCCTATTTTTGAGTAATCATCTATGCAGTTAACCTATCTGCCTTTAAGGCAGCAATGTGATACTATTACTAATGTGTCCCTAGGAGCTGGCTGTTTTGTCTAGGGCTGCTTACCAGGGCTGGCATCACTGTGCAGGCATTACTGCGGGAGAAATGCTTTCCGAAGGAGGTATTTCTGGCAGTGACATCAGATAACTTTGTATCTTTAAATGCCTGCCAATAAGTGAGCTGTGAGTTTGACTGTCAGTGGAGTTCTTTCTGAGCTCAGGCTTCTTGAGTGTCAGGGCAGCTTAATCTGGCTGGCACTCTGAGGTGAGGGGGGTCAGAGTGGCACCCTTGGCAATCGGGGAGGCCAGGACTGCTCCAGCACAGCCTCTGGAGCTCAGCGTGGAAACTGTAATTCTAGCAGGGCCTTTTTCCCCCAGTCCTTCCACCTTGTGGGTGAAATGCAGCTGTTCCGTAGCTAGCTGCTGGACAAAATGGGCCCACAATGACTCCAGAGGAAGCAGTGTCACCTCGGCATTTGGTCAGTGTTTTTACTGGTGCAGTTCCTCATGAATTAGTATTAAAACTCAGCTCTGCTTTTCCTAGCAAGTAGGAAACAGAATTTGCAAGGATTTTGTCCCCGTGAGCTTATAATTAGTACTCAGGAGCATGTAGGCAGACCCACGTGGTGTGCTCACCCATCCGGTGCCCAAGTGTGCTCATGGGGTCAGCAAGTGTGGAAAATGCCTTATTAACCTGATCTGTTTGCAGACTCTTGACAGTGATACAGCTTTAGGGGAATGGTACAGAGTGACCATTTCCAGTAATGTCTGTAAGGTTTCTCTAGTGGAAGTGACTCTGTCTTTGAATCTCGCTGCAGGGGTTCATTTAATATATAATTTGAGTACTCTTAAAAAAAATTCCTTTTTTTTTTTTCATACAGTGTGTTACTTGTTTTATGTTTAGGGCACCTTTCAAATTAATCATGAACATCTGTGTTATATTTTACAGTAAGTATTGAGGTAAAAAAATTACTGAGCTTTTCTTTCATAGCCAGAATCAAGAGATTATCTCTTCATCTTGTGAGTGGCAGGGCTTTGGCTTGATCCTGTGGTAGGTGATTGAGCTTTTGGTGTTGTTCAAGTCCCTCACTAAACAGTCATTTGTTTATCTGAGATTTCCAAAATGCAAATTTGGCAAGAATGTTACATCTGGTATGGATTAAAAGTCTCTTGAGCAAGATAACCAGTGTTGACATGTATGAGAAGACATCATCATCTATTAGGTTTTTTTAAAGCTATTCAACTCCTGCTTTATATGTCAGTGAGTATAAATGTCTGTGCTCATATCTTCAGGGGGAAACACTGCTTCTTTGTGTACTGTGTTGTGAAGAGTGGTAATGCATTCATTTGACTTCAGTGAATGATAGGGTAAAGAGTTGATACAAGTTATTACTGAGAGTAAATTCAGCTTAGTGCATTACAATTTGATAACAGGGGGTTTTTTAATATCCCTCCTGTGCATGCACAATACTTGCAGTCTGAAAAAATTCTACTGTATTTTCTTCTTTGCTTATATTATTCATAAAGCTTTGAAAATATGTGTTTTCTGAAAGCCAATAACTTTTTAAAATATTGCAGTACCTGCTCCGGCCATCACTGCCACAGCTACAAAAATGGAGGTGGTTTCAGCAGAAGTCAACAGCTTGCTCCCTGAGGAAATCATGGACACCGGCATAACTCTGGTGGAAGACGACAGCATTGAGGCCGTTATCGTGTCTTCGCCAATGGGAGAGTCTATTCCCATGGAAACAGAACTGGAAGAAATAGTGAATATAAGCTCCACCAGCGACTCCTCAGCCACGTCTACAGCCACAGTCACCACGGAATCTGTTGCTGCACCCAGCAGCCACTCAGGAGATGCAGCAGTGACCACCACAGCCCCAAGCCCTGATGTGAATGCAGCTGTAAAGCCTGCCTTTCCGGGTGGCCTCCATAAACTTGGTGCTCAGACCCCTGTCACTATCTCGGCTAATCAGATTATTCTGAACAAGGCCACTGATATTAAAATAGGCAGTCAGAGTATTAAACCGGAAGGGCAAAAGCTGATTGTAACAACTTTGGGCAAGTCTGGCCAGCCTATTGTCTTAGCATTACCCCACAGCCAGCTCCCGCAGTCGCAGAAGGCCGTGTCCCAAGCCCAGGGTGGAGACTCCAAGGTACAAGGCCAGCAGATCAAAGTTGTCATTGGAGGTCGGTCGGAAGTGAAACCTGTTGTGGGTGTCTCAGCTTTGACGCAGGGAAGTCAGCTGATAAACACTGCCGCCCAGCCCTCTGGCTTGCAGTCCCAGCAAGTAAAAACAGTGCAGGTAAAATGGGTTATGCTGATGAAACTTCTTGAAAACGGTTCTGTTGCTGCAATTGTTGTCTGTTATTTCCTGCACTGATTGACACACTGTTGCTTTCAGCCTTTGCATTTATTCTTTGTATTAAAAAATACAATGCTGCTCTTAGCCCATGCTTTCATCTGTGGATGTGTTTGCCATTTTATGCTGTTTGCCTCTAGCTACTGTCTAGAAACTTAGGGTTTGCCTCAGAGAAAGTGAACTATTAAGTAAATTGAAGATAACTTTCTTATTATTTTCATTTTATAAAATAAATTCTACATACTTTCAGGAAGACTGAATTCATCTCTATATGCCTGTTTTTATTTATTGAAAACATACACTCCTTTATGGAAGAGTAGCTTCTCCATATTATGTTCAGTTTGTTTAAATAAACTCCCTGAAAAAAAATTCGAACATCTGAAAAAGAACAGAAAGGTGTATCTAGTCTGCCTCAAATCTCGTTAGGCTTGTTAATAGACTGTGATGGGCTAGACACTGTCATAAGCTGAACATTCAAGGTTTTGTTCCCAATCTCTGACATGGATCTTGAGATATTTGAAACCACAGAGAATCTGCTTGGATCTGAAAATGTGTTGAAAAGAGTTGGGTTATGACCCAAAGGGTATGATTCTCATCTGCTATGTGGCAGGACCAAATGTGAGTGACTTTGTTCTGCTGGCAGTGAGACTGAAATAAGACCTCTTAAAGTCAAGGACAAGTAGAACTCAATGCAGGTTATGATGGAAAAATATTTATTTTAATGTCTCAATGAAATGAGAAATTAAACTCTTAGGTATACTATTAAAAATAATGAACTGCTCATAAAAATGACAAAGCTTAAAGAGTTTTTTTAGCCAAATGTTCCTTGATTAGTATTTCATGGCAGGTGAATAAGATGAATTCTGAATATTTTCTCTAAAGTTGCAGATGATTCCTGTACCAATTTCTACTTTCTCCCTTTTTGTTGCTACATTCTACCTGGAAACATATTTAATAACGGCCATTTGAAACATAAATGATTGTCGCTACAGTTTTCAAGAAAGTCTCTGCTCTTTAGTCGTCATAGGAACATTTAAGAGTGGATCCTCTCTGTTACTTAGCTTCGTTATTCACTGACAAGTGACAGAGGAAACTGAGGAGACAACTTAGCTGTGATGTGGTTTTTTTCCTTGCATGAGATGATTTGTGCTCTCAGTGACTGAAATCAGTTACTTGGCCATGGACCTCTGCGATTTGCCATTGGGAATTCTACACGTTCCTTAGCAGAAGCTCTTACTAATGGACTTGCATCCATTTTTAAATCTAGTTAATTGCAGTTTGTGTAAATTTGTTTTGTTGTGGTTTCTTTTCGTTAAGCCATTGGTTCCCTTCGCACAACAGATTGAATTGTTAGCAATTGACATTCTTTTTTTCCCACAAGAAGAGGAGGGAGTAGAAATGAAAAGCAAGAAGACAAGGTTAGCGCTCGATATTGCAGGGGAAATGATTGTGTTAGCACTTCACAGACAGTATGAGAGTTATATATGAGGCTGGGTAAGAGATTCTGGCTCTATCCTGAATGACAGGGGTGATAACCCACACCTTGAGTCCCTGTCTTAGAAAATGAAGTGATTCATTTACCCCATCACCCTGAATGAGCCCCTTAAGCTTTCAGTGAGTGGAAAAGGAGGCTGTAAAAGCCTGCCTGACTCCCCGTGGGTCTTGTGTAACTTATCTCTTGTGGCTTTGTGAACCAGGTATTTCAGATGGAGGGCAGCACAAGACTGACTTGGTGCTGAAAAGTGAACTGGTACAGCTGAGATCACAAAGAGCTCTTATCAGTTCTTGTGGTCACTATCATATCATTGGAGAAAATCAATTGCCTTGACATCTAATCTAATCTAGTCTTGTAATCTAATTGTGATAGTTGAAGTCTCAGCACCTAAGGCATGATTGGTAGAGTTCAGCAAAATGTTTCTTGGAATTTGACACCTTCTCCAGTTATAGTTCTAGATGTGTGAGACCGTGAGGTGTTAAGTGTGGCAGGACCCTTTGACCTCATCTATATACAGAGGTTAATTACTGTCCTTAGCAGCTTGTCCTGATTTAGTTGAAACTAGTGCCATGGATGTGTGGGGAAAAAAAATTGCTGGGCAAGTACATCTGCTTTCAGCCTGTGGCTCCTGCCTGCCTACAGCCTTAAAAGTCGTGGTGTGCCTGCTGCTCTACTTCTTTAGTCCAGGTTCATTAAGCAGGAGTTTGGCCTTGCATGTGACTGAACCCGGTGTCCAGACACATCACCATGGCTGCCATTAAGTCTGACTTGTGCTTGTTTTGTGTTGTAACTGGCTCTGGTTTTAACAGTGTCCATAGCATTGTTGCTACCATGGCAAGGCAGCTGCTAAGCCATCACTGTGGCTTTATTTCATCATCGAAAAGGGATCTTGTGCATTCCGTAACCTCAAACTCCTTTTAGGAATGCTCAGTTTCTTAATTTCTGAAGTTAAGGTGTTCTTTTCTATTTCTAGAGTCCCTGATTTTTCATACTATGCCAAATATAAATTATGTAGAAAGTGGGCACATGGACAGGTTCCCAAGAGGTCACGGATTTAGAGTATATTAGCTCCTTTGTGGTAGCTGACTGTGGATATGCAGCAGTAAATGTGAGATATGAGTGTGCCTATTTCTGTATGAAGAGAACAGAGTCTGAAAACAAAGTCCAGCTGTATGAACTTGCTAGTTCATCTTTAGTGGAGAGTGTTCAGGAAGACATAACTTGGCCCTTGAAGTCAAGTTGCCTGCAAGTAAATCTCTTGACTTCTGTAGGAGAAAGAAGATTGGTGTGTGCTCCTAAATATAATATCATTCTTAGGGAAGAGCTTGTTGCTCCAGGGAATAGATTTGCAATCTAACTCAAAGTAACTTGCAGAGGGCATGCTTAGCTTACATAGGCAGGGGATAATGTTAAGCTCTTTGTGATCAGTACAGGCAATGGCAGAGTGCTCCAGAGAACTTGTCCATTCTGAAGTATCAAGGGGGCATCTTGATTATTTCCTCTGGCTTCTCTAGTCTTTACCGAAATGGGCAGTGAGCTTCCCAGCAGGTAGGGGCAGAAGTGCTGTTCCTCATTTATAACCAACCACATTTGTCTTGCTGTTTCCTAAGCCCTGAGGGTATTCACTTGTTTATTAGACTTCCCCCTTTGTTGACAAATAGTTCACCTAAAAAGCAGGTGGAAATTTATTTGAAGAGGATTCTGCAAATCGAGTGTGAGGGAAGCAGGGCTAGTTGTGTTGACCTGTTATTTTGGGATTTAAATTTTTTTTTCTGAAATACTTCATATTAATGGTTAATAGTATTTTACACACATTCATGTGAGTCATTTAAGCACATTTATTGACTTTTACTGGGAAACAACTGCTGTTATCTAGAGCTCACTGTTCCTCAAAGAATGTTCATCATGTTCTGAGCCAGACTTTGCTCTCACTTCTGAGAAAAAGCGGTAGCAGTTGAATTACAATAATACCTTATGGCAAGGTAAGATTAATTTAAGCAAAACAGAAATCTCAAATCAAGCAGATGAAATGTGTAGAATTGATCAGAAATTAAAGCGTGTCCAAGCTGAAAAAAAAATATGGATAAAATGCCTGCTTATCTATCAGCTGTATATGTGCTAAGATAATTGAATCCTTAAAATTTTAAAACGGCTTTGAGTTAAATTTGTGAATAGGGCTGTGAATGAAGCTTTCGTCTTCAAACAACTTACGTTTCAAAGTTTTAGTTAATATATCTCTCAAAAGAACAGGTTTATTTCTCCTCTGTTTCATTTTAAAGCCTTGACAATTGTATATCACACATAAAGCGCTTACTGTGCCCGAGGAGCAGCATATTTGTTCTGAGATGAAGCTTTCCTCTGAGGAACTCTTGCAGTGTGACTGTGGAGCAGCACATGACTTCCTTTGAATGAGGAATCCATTCTCTGGTAGAGCCTGGTGTCAGAGCTGCTCCTTGCTGGCTCCCTGGCTGGGTGTAGCTTGGGCATACAGAGGTGCCCTTGGCTTTCCACAGCGGCCCGGAGGGCTCCAGTGCCATAGCAGAGGGGAGCTCCAGCTTCCCTGGCTGTGCCATGACTGTGCTGCTGGGAGATGGGGCAGCCTCACATGTGCTTTTTGTGGAGCAGCTGAGGAATTTATGTGCTGCTGAATACTTTGAATGTTTTCGCCTTATGAGGTTGTAAAAAAGGTGTTTTCAGGCAACAAATTCTGTTCAGGGTTTTGTGTAGGAAACCATAACTTCTGGCCTACTCAATTGCTTCATTTAAGCATTTGTAACTTTCTCAGGCTGTCGAAAGTAGCTGTCAGCTCTGTATCTTTGCATGTCAGGTGGTTTTCTGATTTAGCTGCTTGAGTAATAAATGTGGCTCTGTGCCCTTGAGGGGTGGCTCCCCATGTGGATGTTAATGCTGTGCCTTCTGATATTGCTGGACCTGATGGCAGGTGCCCAGGGGATGTGCCTGAGGGTGTGTGGTGGAGGAGAGGCAGGATGTGCCTGACCTCTGGGGTGGGCAGGTGTAAGGGCTTCAGTAAGGCCTTCCAGTGTGCTCACACAGACTCAGGCCACATCCACAGGCAGCCTCTGCAGTCAGCAGGTTCAAAGTCTTTGGAAAACGTCACTCTAAATTGAACTATTCATTAGCTGGGTGCCAGTGTATAGAAACTATTGGAATAAATGCATCTGGTGGGTAACTGCTCTCAGTGTGGAAAACGGGGAAAAGTCTTCTTCAAAACTTTTAAGATAATATACTCCTGCTTACAAAGATTTCAAGCTGAAATGATCTGTCATTGAATTGCTGTACATGTTCTTGGTCCAGCTGTGTTTCAGGAGACTGGATTACAATATGAAAATAGATCCCCTTGTACCTGGAGGCAGCCAAGTGATTTGGTTTTGGCTAGTGAGTACTCAAAACTTTCAGGCACTGATGATCCATGTACTTTTGGGGACCTGTTGCAGGAAGCTTTTTCCCCATTTGCAAAACAAGTGTGCTGCTATGTCAAAATGTTTAAGAGATGTTTCAGAGCAGTAGTGGTCATATTTAAATCACTGGGGGACAAATTCTGTCCTGGTTATCTGAAAAAGAAGTGATTTTATTTAAAGCTTCAAATACTGAGAGTTGTGCGTTTAATTTTAACTTTTTATGTAGACCAGCCATGCCAATTACTACATCTTGAAGATCAGATGTTTGCACAGAGAGCTATCTTCTGAAAAAGCTGAGAGGGAGTTGGCTATCCTACTTTGGTAGCTGGCATTCTGAAGTGTCAAGGATAATCTCCTAGTTCTTTCCATAAGGAGAAATGGAGATGAAATGCAAGCTATGCAGTTATTCTTCTAATTATGTGTGCAAGTATTGCCCTTTCTATTCATTAATGTACTTAACAATACAATAATTTAGATCCAAAATGCTCAAGTTACTTTAGATCTTTTTTCCTCCATCTTTTAGATTGCGAAGAAGACTCGAACCCCAACTTCTGGCCCGGTGATCACCAAGCTGATATTTGCAAAACCAATCAATAGCAAAGCTGTTACAGGGCAGACCACTCAAGTATCACCAGTCATTGCAGGTTGTACTACTTTGACTTGTTTTGCTTTACCATTTTTAAGAGCTTTTTGAAGAAATGGTAATTGTAGAAATTCTTTTGTCTCAACAATTTTACAGTAGTTTCTGTCAAAGTACCTCAAGCAATTGAAAAAAAATCAGAGAACTTTTTGGGTAGAAGCAGATAAATGCAGTTGTTGGTACCTTTATACTTAGCTCATTTAGAATAACCTTGGTAATTGCAGAGTTGCTTTTACTGCAAGGTACTTTTACTTCATTGATTTGGGGGAGGAGAAAAAAATACCCCAGAGCCACAGAAAAGATTATCTGATGAACAGAAAGTATTTGTAAAAACATTATATAAATATACCAGGGGAAAGGGAGACACATGCTTTTGCATTACTTAATTCTGCTTATAGTTGGACTTAAATATAATAATGCAACTAACAGAAAAAAAATGTTCGAATGAGGAAAGTGAATAAAGCTGTGTTGTTTTCGTTGAGTTGCTCACCCACTTTAAAAATAACCATTGCAGAAGTGTCTAAGAAAGGCAAATAGCAAATGGTCTTTCTCTTTGGAAAACAACTCTCTATATCCTTATAAAAAAAAAAAAGCCCAACTGACAACAGAACAACAGCAAAAAACACCAACAAAATTAAAGAGAAAGCCACAGTGTATTATCTTGTTTATAATGACAGTGTATCTGTTGCTAAACATCTTAGACATCTAATTTTTCTAAAAAAGACAAATGTAGGAAGCTGGAGTTGTCTTTAGAGGTTTGAAGGATGTCTTTAACTGCTTACAGATTGATCAGCCTAAGTAGGCCTAAAAATCTTTTCCACATATTTAAACAAATTTGTTAAGTCTTTACAGCCCTGGGACTTGAGCTGGTTTTAAAAAGGATACAACTATCTTCTGTATTCAAAACACTGATAGATGCCAGTGAATGACCCATAGCTGGAACTTAATCTTTTTCTTGAGTTGCCTGTAGCCTGACATGTTTCAGGGGAAAGAGGAATTCCCTATCGCACTCCCCACTTTGTCCCCTTACCAAATACCTAAAAGATTGCTATGCCTATAAATACTTGAATTAAGTTGTTTGTATGCTAAAAAAGCAATCCAAACAAACAAAAAACCCAACCCAAAAAGATTAGAAATTACTTGCAGTTTTTAAATCAGTATTTTGAAAAATCACCTGTGCCTGAGCCTAGAAGAGATGCATCACTGGGAGGAAAAGTTGCTTCACTAATTGAGAGGAAAATCTTTAAATATTGTTTTTTCCCCTCACCATTCCAAACAGCCAGCACAGCTTGCCAGCTTTGAGAGGCTGGTATCACTTTAGGAAAGACGTGACATTTGTGGTTTGTGTTTTGATTTGGTATGCATGTTTTCATGAGTCTGATAAATATTTTTAATTGCCTGGAAATTCCTGCAAGCTGAGGTGGAACTTGTTAACTTGAAAGAGTTGTCAATATAAGCAGGCAGATTCTGTTTAGGAAGCTGATGGCCAAGGGTACAGAGAAGATGTTGTGAGAAGTGGAAAGCTGTCATCAAGAAAATAAAGGATTGAAACCTCTAGATGGTGAATTTCCCCGCAGACTGACATTCTTCAGGTTGCATGTGGCTTCGGCAGCTGCTGGCAACTCTCTGTGCTGTTAGACTGCACAAAAGTGATTATTTTAGAGCACATAGACTTCAGAGGAAATCAGCTTTCCATGAGGATAATGCTTTTTCTTGTTAGTTCCAGCTGACTTTGTTATGCCACTAGTTGATTTTGGATGGAAAAGTTATTTGTTTGTTTGTTTCTTATTTTTATAAATGTAGTACAAGAGAATGGGTGACAGAAGCTATGACAGAAATGAATCTGAACCAAAGTGGAGCAGAGGAAAGCTCAGTGGTCAAGCCCTCTTTGGAAAGAAACTTAGAAAGTATGGAAAAAAAATCTGTTTTCCATTCTGGGAGTTTGCAATATTCCTGAAACTGATGTCATGATTTGGAGCTGCTGTTTTTGATGTTTAATCTTTGGCATTGTAAAAAGAGAGAGAATGTATGACACGCACATGAAAACATGGGTGGTAGTGTGACTAAAAACTGTTAGGCAGTGAAAGAAGCAGCCATCAACAGAGAAAAGAAAAAACCACAAAACCTCAGAGCTGATTGTAGGCAGTCCAAACACCTTTTTCTTGGTCACTGTAACACAGCTTGGTTTTGATGGCTGAGGTTTCAAAGCAGGTAGTCCCCCACAGATGCTCAGTTTCTCTGTATGTTGGCAGAAGCCCAGGGCTTTCCCAGGAAACTGCCAGCTGGCTGGGTGTTTGTGTGTGGTGCAGGTGTATTGGAGGGCTCTGCTCCTCAGGATGCTGTCCTGGCTGTCAAGAATTATCAGCTGAATGGCACAGAAAGCTCAGTGTGCATTTTGGCTCTTTTTTTAAGCCGAAGCAAACTGTCCTTTTACTTGTAATAATAGCAATTATTTTCTTCTTTGTTGCTAAATCTAACTTAAAAGAATGCCAGTGTCCTTCCAGTTAGGTCGTATGCTCTCAGAAGTAGGGATAAATTGCACAACTGGCAGGGACAACTTTTGCTTTAGAAGTTACTGTGACCAGGGATAACTGGAGCTGATGGTATCTTCATTGTTTATAGGTAGGGTTTTTTCACAGTCTGCTCCAGGGACACCACCAAAGACAATAACGATCTCTGAGAGCGGAGTCATTGGATCATCTTTGAGTACAACAACACAACAGACACCGAATAAAATAGCTATCTCACCACTCAAATCCCCCAATAAGGTAAGGCCCTGTTCTGGCTGCAGAACTTCTATCCCCTCTGCACAGTGGTCTGAATGGAGCTCTCTGTGTCTTTGCTACAAGCTGTTTATTGTCTCTCCAGAGATAATAAACATATCTTTGCAGTCCATAAAAATATCTCCAGAGTCTCCATTTTGCATCACAATGCTCTGTGGTAATGCCCTAATTTAGATTTTTTTTTCAACTGGCTTCCTTACTATGGTTTTAAGTAGATATGCATTACTGCATAGTTTCCCATTTCTTGCCATTCCCCAAGCATCAGTTCTGAGAGCAGCTGTTCCCTCTTAGCCAAGGACTCATACTATTTTTAATGCCTTCATAAAACGTCAACAGGCTGTTTAAGAGGAGACCTCAATAATATTAATAGGTCTGCACTTCTTTACCATTGCCTGCTACTGCACAGGCAATTTAGTCTTCCTTGGTCACTTCTGAAGTAAATGAGACTTGCAGTGGTCCTTGACAAACACAGAGCTGGAGATTGGCATAGGTCAAGGTGAAACGTGTTTTGGATTTGATAATTATCTTGAGAAAAGGAATATTGCTGGAGAAAGGGAGGTAGGGAGACAAGAGGCACAGTGCAGGCAAACTAAATATCATGTACAAAAAGCAAAGTAAGAATAAAGAATTCTTTCAGTTTGGCTGTGCTTTAGTGATATAATGTTATAGAGATGGAGTAAAAGACTTGCATTTGACAATTATTAGTAAGAGAAGCAACATAAAAAAGTAGTTAATTTTTATTCGAAAGTTACTTTTTTAATTAGGAGTGAGTGTGAAAAGACTCTTTAGGGTTACATCTTGAATTTACTGTAGCTGAGTAATTCTAAGTATCTGTTTTTTCTTAAAACATGAGGAAGTTTAAAACAAAAAGTAGAATACCAACCTTGGAAGGGGTGTGGTTATATAGAGTGTTTAAACACTGCACTCTGTAGAAATGTGGTCAGAAAACTGGATCTCTATGGGAAACTGCAGTGTAGATTTGAAAGTACTGATGTTCTTATACTTTGACTGAATCAGTAGTGTGAGGTGAGAATTTTCTTTTCTTTAAACAGCTTTTCTTTAAAAATCCTATTTGTGATGGAATAGTTATTGTAGCAGTTATAATGCTTTTATTTAGAAGATCTCTCTTGACAATATTCAGGCTTCAATGGGATAATTTCCTTACAAAAACCCTGACAAAACAAATGAAAAGACAACGCCTCGCTCCCAGCCAGATGCTGTGCTAGGTTTCTGCAGGAGCCTTTTGGTGCTGCAAACTAGTGATGCTTTCAAATTCCTAAGGGCTCTGTTTGCTGTTGTTACAGCTGGATTCGAGTGAGTTGTGGTTAAATGCAGCGCCCTTGTTCACAGAAAGAGCTCTGTTCTGGTGGAGAGCTGTACTGTCCTGACGAGGGGAATGTACATGCCCAGGGTCCTGTATCCTGCTCAGAGGTTTAAACTGCTTTTTGTTTTGCCAAGCAGCTAACAGTGGTGTCAGTGGCCTCCCAGCCTCCCAGCTCCCCCCAGAAGACGGTGGGCGTCCCACTGAATGTAGCGTTAGGACAGCAGATCCTCACAGTGCAGCAGTCAGCACCCTCCTCCCCTGGGAAGGCTATAGTCAACCACACAACCACCCAGGTACAGACTGACTTTCCTTTGTCTTCTGGTATGTCTGTGTCATTGCTTGCTGGAAACTGGAGTGTTGGACCCCAGGCTGGCAGTGGTCCGTCCGATGGGGTTCTTGGGATGATGTTTGCTTAGGAATTGGCAAAAGTATTGCCCCGAGGAGCGTGTACTTCTTCAGCTGAGGGGTGCAAACCACTGCAAGCCCATACAAGGGCATGCTGTTTGAAAGCAGCTTTCCAGCCTGGAAAGCCCAACTTGGTGCAAATTCTTGTTTCTGTGTACTGACTCTCCCAAGTCACCTGAAGAACTCTGTGGCATGAGGAGGAGTATTTTGGGTGGTTCTTTCTCTTCTGCCAGTGTTTCTATGCCTCTGCCTAGGGCTGCTTTCCAGGTATTTCTGAGGTTTGCAGCACTGGAGTTCATATTCCTGCTGTAGAGGTCTGGGCTGAAACTTACAGAACCAGAAATTATTTCTTTCCTATGTCTCATTTCTAGAAAAATGGAGTTTTCCATAATAGCTTTCATAATTGTGCATTGATTAATCACAAGACAAATCTGACCCTTCTTACAAATGACAGTTTTTGCTGTTTTCCTCTTTTGTGGTCTTAGGTAAATATGTTTCTGTCATAATATCTATACTCTTGTGGTAAACATGAAGGGATGTGTATGCGTGTAAATATATCCAGAGTATGGATATAGCTGGGCGTGGACAGGCATGTACAGCATGAGACCAGGGACTCAGATTTTCCCAGTCTTATCTTACTGATACAGGAGATAATTGGAATGCTGATATGGGAATATGGACACCATAAAGATTGGAATTCTTTTTTTCCCCAGGGAAAACATTCTTTTGAAATAGCTTTTAAAAAGTTAAGTCTCTCTCATACAAACACCCTAAATGAAAAAATGGAGATGTCTGTGGGAGTTCTGATGCAAAGCTATCTGACATAACACAAGGGCTTTGCCTGTCTTCACTGGGCTCAAGAACATGCCTTTAGAAGAACTATCCATTGAATTTTACGATTTTTCCCAGTTGTCCTTGGTTAGCAGCCGCTCATTTGTGTGCTAGAGAGAACTGGTCTCCCTTTGGTAATGTCTGTAACTGTGCTTGCACGCAGCGCTTATTTTGATGCTCTGGCTTGTTAAGGCTTCAGTGTCTTAAGAAAAATAAAAAATCCCAAGAAAACAATTTGCATACATTTTACTGTAGAAAAACATTTTTTACTATAGAAAAACATTTTTCTAGTAAAGTGTGTGCAAATTGAGATTTCATTTGTGTAGTTGCTGAAAGTTGGGCAGCTGTGAAAATGTTCTTATAAGAATTCACATCTTGCTGTCAACCAAATGTAATCCTTAAACATGATGTCAAGGACAATATGCTTAATACCAATAGTAAAAGATACTGAGAATAAAAAGCTGAGCTCTAAAAGAAGCTAAATGGAAGGAGAAAAAGGAAGAAGTCAAGGTTTGAGGTTGAGCAGGTCTGGGAAAAGAGGCTGTTATCAAACCAGTAGACTTATGAATACATATAAGTGAAATAAAACTTACTTGTTATTACTTTATAGTTTGAGAAAAGTTGGAAAGATGAACTTTTGCAAATTCCAGGTATATTGATACTCCAGCTGTAAGGTAGCACAGGTCTGCTGAGCTCCCTTTCTTTAGCATTTTGCCTTTTTTCTTAATGAATTTGTTTTGCTACTCCTCATTGTTCTTGCTTCTTTCATTTCTCAGCTTGTACTCTTTCTGATGACAATCAGTTTATGGATTCTGTTCCCTTTACCTCTCAAGGGTTGCACAGTGATTTCTGTGGATTAATCACAATCTTAACAGGATGTATCTGTACACACAGAGATAAATTATGATACAGTCCAGTGCAAACTGTTCTACAAGTTCCTACCATGTGCTTTTAATAGTAGAAATAGTTCTATGTTCGGTTGTTTGATTGTGGAAAACAAACCGAGCCATGTTCTCTGTAGTCACCTGAAATAGTTTTGGCAGATGTTGTATCTTGTGAAGTGGACTGAGTCACCCTACTCATGTAAATACTAGTTTACTCTGGTGTTTGATGTACAGCATTGAAAACGGAACTGAGTTTACTCTGAGCTTTTGAGAGGCATTTAATCCCTTTGCACTTCTACTTTTGCAAGCAAGAAAGGGGTAACTGTCTTCCCTCTCAAGGGTACGAATATATGCTAGAGTTGCCCACTAACAAATTGAGAAATAAACATGCTGGTGTTCTTTCTGCCTTTGTACAAGTAACTTCATGCTGTCTGTGTTGGCTTAACAGGCTGTGAAATCAGCAGTGCAGACCATTACTGTAGGAGGAGTGGGTACGTCTCAATTTAAGACAATTATTCCCTTGGCAACTGCACCCAATGTTCAGCAGATTCAGGTACCTGGAAGCAAGTTCCATTATGTCAGACTCGTTACTGCCACAACAGCCAGTAGTTCAACCCAATCTGCCAGTCAAAATCCCAGTACGAATACTCAGCCTCTGCAACAGGGTAAGTGCTGGTGGTAACGTATTGTCTGAAGCCTCTGTTGGGTTTTTATTTCATGTTTGTTCTGTAATGATTAAAATGAATATATAACAGAGATCTGTGAAGACTGCTGGATGTACTTGGTTTTGTGGTAAGACTTCCATAAATTCCATATTCTGTTGCTACCTCTGGTTTGTACGTGAAAATGCTCCTTTGTGTCAAATTGCTCTGTAGTTGGGCCTGAATCTTGGGAGTGTTTTAGATTGCTTTTCCCTAGTTTACCAGATTTTTGGATGGTTCATGGCCTGTCCCATCTCCTCTATATGAAGTGTGACGGCAGAACAGCCCACAAGCATATTGCCAAAACTCCTGTAACACAAAGATCCTTCCACGTAAATTGCTTTAGAAGTGTCAGATGTTTTTGCTGGTTTCTGTCCACGCTTTCCAGAGCGGTGGTGGAATGAAAGATGTCAAAGGGAAAAGGGATATAAGGGAAATCCAGTGTCCAGGGGAGGTCTACATCCTGGCTGGTTTTTAAGCAATTGCTGTGAAATATGTGCACACGCTCTTGGGCCAAATACCTGTTTACAAAGGTGCTGTCTAGACCCAAGTGTTGCATGCCATGAGTTACAGTGTTAAGTACCTCTGTGTTATGCACAGTGAAAGTCGGAAGGGCTGAGCTGTGGGCTTGAAGTGACTAACACACTAACATATGATGTTGTTTCTTGACACCAGCAAAGCCCGTGGTGGTGAACGCGACCCCAGTGCGTATGTCAGTTCCCATAGTACCAGCACAGACTGTGAAACAGGTGAGTTAAGTTTAGCTCATGTAATATTCCTGACCTGTTTTGGCTGGATAGAAAAAAAGTCTGCTTCCAGCTCTGTAAAGAAATGTTCTACTAATAAAAGTGTGTTCTGAATGACTGAAACACTGATTTCATGAAGAGCTCTTTTCTCTCCAGGTGGTGCCCAAACCAATCAACTCAACTTCTCAAATAGTCACTACTAGTCAGCCCCAACAAAGACTTATCATGCCAGCCACTCCACTGCCACAGATCCAGCCCAACCTCACCAACCTCCCCCCAGGCACTGTGCTGGCACCAGCCCCTGGCACAGGAAATGTTGGCTATGCAGTCCTTCCAGCTCAGTATGTCACACAGGTATGGCCTTTCCCAGAGATGGTTAAGTAAATGCTGCTCTTGTAGAACATTCTGCCTTTCTCTTAAAGGTTCCTGCGCTGTGACTGTCACCTGACACTGAGGTTTCTTTTAGGGACCCTTGGCAGAATGATAATGGCATTTAATTGCAATCATAGTTGCAATTAAAGCTTTGGTTTCTCAACGGGAGTTTTTATTAGCATAATAGCACAGCATTTCTATAAGCAGTATCCGTGTAGTACAACTTTGAGTAGCGTAGTGCAGAATTTATAATGCCAGCTTACTTGAATCACCTAGATCTCAACTTGGAATTTTTAATCACCTAGACCCTCTGCATATTGGCTCAGATCTTGATACACAGTTTGCTTCATCACTTTAACAATCATAATCTAGACTTGAAAATCATATGAAAGAGTAAAAGTCACTCAGTCCTCAGAGGAATCAGATGTCAGTGGAGGTGACCCTGGCCACTGGCAGTCACAGGGCTCAGTGTCCAGCAGCCATTCCAGTCCAGGTTCATCACTTAGGACTTGGAACAGCTTGATTTTATAACTGCTCTGTGTGCTGTTACACTTCCCTGTTCCCTGACAGTCACCACCACCTGGCTGTCTGGGTGCCAGAAACCTCCATGGCCACTAAGGAACAGAGTAATTGGCCTGGTGCCCAGGAATCCTGAGACCTGTAGTGAGGGGAAGAAGAAATCCTATGGGTTTGTCTGCTTGGTTCACAGGACCTTCAGGGCCTGATCGTGAGGGGAAAGGGAGCACGGATGTGATCTGCTTGGTCACAGAGTATGGCTGTCTTCAATATGAAATGGTGTTAGTTTGTGCTGAGCACTTTGCCAGGGGTCGAAAGCAGCTGCTACCAGTCACCCCATCTGAGGCCTAGGGATTATTATTTTGCTTTTTGCCAAGATCTGACCAAAGTTCAGGATGAAAAGGAGAGAGAATGAAATGTTCTGCTGAAGGCTGAGGTTTGTAGAAGCAAAGACTCTGATAGCTCCTGGCATAACTGGTACCAGGCTGGTTTCTGGTTGCCTTTTGGTTTTGTCACATTTGCAGTTTGACCCTGAAGATTGTTTCTGTGTCCTTCCAGTCTAGTTCTGCAAATTTTACTTAAAACTAGCATCTGTTGGACCTCTTCTCTGAGGTTTGTGTTCCAGTCACAACCTGTCCCCGTTTGCCTGGCCCCAGTAGGTCTGTATCTTGCTATGTGCCCATATGTCCCCAGAACCCATCCCAACAGGAGCAAACAGCTGCTTGTAGGTAATGCTAAAGAAGGTAGCCCAGAGCAGTGTTTGGCAGGTTCTTATGAGATTTTGTTTTTTTTTAATGTGAAAAATAAATGGTGGGTTCAAGTGTGCAGAGGAGTTGGAGTGCATTTTGCTTACTTTTGTAGTAAGTGGCTTGTATATGAAGGAAGTTACTAATTTGTGCTGGAAGTGATTCTGCTCTATCGGGGGAAAATGAACATGTTTTTTGGAGCATGAATTGTTTGTGGTTTGAACATTCTGTGTGTTATCCCTGTCATCTGTACAGATCTAGACACTGTAACAGACAACAAAAAAATATAATCTAAACCAGTATTTTTATGCTAAGTATGGCGGCAGGAAGTTGCCACCTGCTCCAAGTTCTATAAATGTCTAAAAGTGTTCTTAGAAGCAAGTTATTTTTATAGGAATATCTGGAAATCTAATTTAAAAACTAGCAACACATCCTCTTGTGTATAATTTCTTTCATGTCAGGCATTAACCTTTTTGTTTTGTTAGCTACAACAGTCATCCTATGTATCGATAGCGAGCAACACGGGCTTCACAGGGACATCCACTGTCCAGTCCCAGGCACGGCTGCCATTTAACGGGTAAGAATTTGGAAAAAAAATCCAAAAACCTGTAGAATAGGCTGCTTGAATAAGCATGAGGTCCTGGAGTTTGGTTTGGGGAGTTCTCCAAGACACTCAAATGTGTTGTGGTGTGGTTATTACCTTTGACTGAAGGGTGTGGATCTCTCTGACATTTGAGCAAGTCTCTTGACCAAAGCTGTGTTTCCCTTTCTGTTTTTTGAACTCCTGTAGCAGGAAGTTGACCTGAAAGCTCTCTGTTGCTTGTTTTTTATTTGCGACAGCAGCTGTGAGCTACAGGCTTCAACTATTTCTCAACATTGCTGCAAAGAAGTTCTGGACAACATATAAGCTGGATGCTTAACACATGCAGAAATTCAGGCAAACAGCAAAATGGATCCTTAAAGGAGGCTTTGGGTTTTTTCAGTCTTGCATTTTTCCTTTAAGGATAAAAATAACAGCTAACGTATATTATTTTCCCTTTGCCAATCCAGCAGGCTTAGCTGTTCTGCACAGTCCTTTTGTGTTACTGTTTGCTGGAAATTGTGAACATGAAGGTGCTTTTTGTTGCTGCAGCCTCAACTGATGCTAACTAATCCCAAATCCAGATGCAGCTATTCAAATGAACGGGTTTGATTTAATCTCCCTGGTATTAAGTGCAGAAATTGCTGGATAGGGATGGAGCAAATCTCATCAGAAGCGATTAGTGTCACAAAATCCAAGTTTTAGGAGCAGTTAAAGACCGTGTCTACTATAAAATTCATCTGAAAACTGAATACCATGGTTTGGCTTGCTTTCCCATTATTCCAGAAGGGGTGTTTCTTGTTTTCTGGGATTTTTTAAATTCCAAGTAGAACAAAACAAAAGGCATAACCATGTTGTTTGAATTTTGGTTGGATCCAATCCCACTGCACTTGAAGGGATTCTGGGGAGGGTTTCCCTGACTCCAGTTTTTTAGTTATGCTTCCTCTAGCTTTAAAGCTTAATTTCTACTTCAGGCATGCATCCAAATTTGCAGCAAATAATCTCTCTCTTTCTGGATTGGAAAGGCACTATTTATAATAGTTACTAAAAACACAGTCAGCCAAAAACAGCAAGGTTATAAAGAATATAAAGGAATATAAAGGATTATAAGGAATATAAATATTTTTTTCAAAGTTTTTATTATGAGCTGTTTACATGAATTTAAAATAGGAAGAAACTGATAAAACTGTGTCTATATAAATGCCCTTTTCCCCCCACAGAATAATTTCTTCTGAGTCTGCAAACCGTCCCAGGAAGCCTTGCAATTGTACTAAGTCTCTGTGTTTGAAATTGTAAGTACAGCTTGGTATAGTTCTTGTCTTTTAAGCCTTATTTTTAACATCACAAATGTGTGCCCAGTATCAGAATATCATGATTTTAAGAATGTCAGAGATTTTATGTCTAGATGCTGATTTAAGGTGGATATTGGTGGAGATGTTGCAGAGCCTATGTGATATTGTGACTCCTGTGAGCTATATGGACCATTTTAAAATGTCAATTTTGCATCATGCACCTTAGTGCATGATGGAGCCAATTCCACTCAGCAGCTCTGGTTGCCTTGTTGGTACCATAAGGGAAATGGTATCTCATGGTATCATTTGTGGGTATGTACTGTACTTCGGTGAAGTGCATCAGTAATGCCGTGCTGGATCAAATAGTTCAGAAAAATCGGGCTGTGTATATTTTATTAAAGGATTGAATAGACAAGTGATTCTTCATTGACAGGTCTACCTCTTGCTTATCCATGAGATATTTTGCTGTTCCATTCCATGTATTTGTAAGAATTTGACACAAAAGCATCTGGAGCTGAGGAGAGTTTCTTCACTTTGAGGCAAAGTCAGTTTACTGATATTTTTGGGACAGGAATGGGAGGAGATACTGAAATTAATCTCAGGTTCCCTGAATCCTAGATAATGAAGATGAAATCAGGGGTGGAGTACTTGAAGGGGAAGTGATGCAATGGCATCTGAACCCAAGTTAAGAAGTGTGTTTAAACCCTTAAGCTTGGGTGTCTTTTTGTGTAGTGCACCCCTCTGTATGGGGAGGTGTGCCCTGTGTTTCCCAGTCTCAGACTTGTCTGTTGCATAGCAGGAAGATGTGTAGCTGTTTTTCATATATTTTACATACATGACTGACCTCACAGTGCCCAATGTATGTTAGATGTGTAGGGGTTCAGGTTTTGGTGCCTGAATGTGCCCTAGAAATTCTGGGAGCATCACTGGGAATACTTCGTGCCTTCAGCATGCTGTTAGGAAAAAAACCGTTCTTGTAAATCACTGATGTTATGTGTTCTGGGCATTGGTGCAGGGCAAATGGTTAATTCACTCCAGCACAGGTGCTTTCTCACAAGTAAAACCTTTTTTCTGTCTGGAGGGAATATTATTTTTTCCCAAATGCTTGTGTAAGGTAGGCACATAGCCTATTCTACTAAGAAGTCAACTCAGTTAAGTTATTTGCTCGCTGAAGTTCTACATTGATGCTGGCACTGGGTTTTTTTGAAACCAGGACTATTCTACCACTGAATTTCAAAAAAGAAAGGAGAGCTATTACAGGTTGTAAAAGCTTTTGATTAGTTTGTCCCTGGGACCATTCAAGATGCTAAAAATCTCCAAAATCCAATTCAAGGTGATGAAGGGTTCCAGTGGGCTCCAGGGCAACCCTAATCTAGTTTCGGTAGTGCAAGGCTGGACAAGCCACAGAAAGCCAGTTTAGCAATGGCTTTAGGCTCCAAAAACTGACCATACACCCCCAGCAGGATTTGAATAGCAAATGAAGAGGATCAGCTATTATTTAGCTATTAGCTGGAGGTGGTCCGAGAAGCCTTGAAACATGTCAGAGTTTGTTGTGGCCTAAAGCCATGTTTGAGCAGGGGATGAATGTGGTATTTCCACGTATCAGATGTGTGAGTCTGTGCATTGGTGAGATGTTATTTTTTGATGGGAGGCACCAGAGGTACATAAGAGGCATGGCAATGTGATTGGCTTTCCCTGTCCATGTTTTGCTGCTTTTTGTTCATATATTTGTCCCTTTTTAAAGTCAGCTTTATCATCATTCAAATCCTTCCCCTGGTTACTTGCACTTCAAAGTCTCAGAGATGTACCAATTGTTACTCCTTTCCTATTCTTCCACCCCAGCTTAAGAGCAAAACTAACAAAAAAGTGCTCCTTGCTGGGTTAGTTTGCCTGTTAACTGTCACTCCACTTGCTTGCCTTTTGTTTTGGCTGTATGAGGGCTCCTGAGGGCTGACTTGGATTGACTGGGTCAGGAGCTGGCTGTGAGGTGGCTGCAGCAGACTGACCCTCAATATGTGGGTGACCCAAGAGTCACTCTTGGAAAAAGTCTCATTAGCTTCTCTTGCTGCTTGAGGGACCTGTGCTATGCCATGAGCTCAGGTGGACACCTTTGAGCTCCACCTGTGTCTTTAGACAGCAGCTAGACTTGCACTAGAGGATTTTGGCTCTGCAACGAGGCTGGTACCACTTGTACGTGTGGCGTTGAGCGTAGGGTGATCCTTACCCATATTGGTGCCAGAGTAGGAACCTGTGCTACTGCAGTGTGTGAGTCAGTACTCACACACAATGTAATGATCAATGTTTACAAATGCCTTCTGCATCTTGTGTTTCAGGTATTGTGACTGTTTTGCAAACGGTGAATTCTGCAATAACTGCAACTGTACAAATTGTTATAACAACCTGGACCATGAAAACGATAGGCAAAAAGCAATTAAGGTGAGGGGTCTCTTCCCCTGCCCCCTGGGATCAAAGTCATTTAGCTTCTTTTTTCTGAAGCTCCAGAGCGGGGCAGAGTGGGTGTATAATGCGCTCATCTCCTCCCACATGTGCAAGGCTTAAGTTCTTTAATTGCACCTCTAAATTCTGCTCCCTGCATGCAATGACTGACCCTTTGGGTCTGCATTGACAGGCCTGCCTCGACAGAAACCCTGAAGCCTTCAAGCCCAAAATAGGGAAAGGAAAGGAAGGAGAATCAGATCGGAGGCACAGCAAAGGGTGTAATTGTAAACGCTCGGGATGTCTCAAAAACTACTGCGAGTGTTATGAGGTATGAAGCATTATCTCATTTGAATAATAGTAGCTTTTTCCCTTTAGTGTAGTGACTTCTCTCATTTGCTTTGTCTCTTCCTCGTATTGCTATGTTTTCTCTTCTGTTTGTTTCCATTCCTATAATGTCACCTCTTCTCCCGGAAGTTTGCACATAAAAAGCCATGTACACGGAAAAATTGGTCACTACTGTTCTGTAGTTTTAATTTTAAACAATTTAGCAACTTTGAACCTAGGCTTGGATTTGTTCTTTGCTGGACAGCACTATTTCCTAAAGAAATTTACTGCACCAAGTCCCTAGGAGGAGTTGAAGCAGCATCCCACAGATGATGTGGGATAGAATGTGTCTGTGGAATTCAAAAGCAAAAGTTGTTGCTACTTCATCTGCTATCTGATCAGTCTGTGGATGTAGAGACAGTGTAGACTGACCTTTCTCAAAGCTCAGCTGTCTAAATTCCACTGGAAACTGGATGTTGATGAAGAAAGGGATGAGTGGGAAACCACTTACTTATATTCTCTGCTCTATGATTTTATGATTCGATTCAAGTATGTATTCTGGGAAGACATCTCAACTTGAGGTAAGAATTTAGAGAAGACTACTACTTGGGAGTTTGTTCTAGTGGTTGATTGGTAAGAGAATAAAATAAGATCCCCTTATTGTTGTGGTTTCTGATAAGGGGAGTCAAACTTTGAACAGGTTTCTTATGTTTTGTGTGTTTCTTTCAGGCAAAAATCATGTGTTCTTCCATATGCAAATGCATTGGCTGTAAAAATTTTGAAGAAAGCCCAGAGCGAAAGACATTGATGCATTTAGCAGATGCTGCAGAGGTCAGGGTCCAGCAGCAGACTGCTGCAAAGACCAAGTTATCTTCCCAGATCTCAGACTTGCTGACAAGGCCTACACCAGCACTCAGCAGTGGTGGTGGGAAGTAAGTTGATGCTGCACCCTCTTTGAGTTATTTCTAACGCGAGTTTTTGATGTGTGTGACAGGTATGTCCCTGTCATCTCTCAGGCTTGTCTGTGTAAGCTGTAGAGGTGGGAGCAGTGAGGTGAATGGAACATTTTGTTCCTGTAACAGTAGGGATTCTGACCCACCAGTTCATTTGGCTGTTAACTGAAGCTTATTCACTATCTAAAGGCTCTTGGATGCAATGGGAGAGATGAAATAGCATCAGTCCTTGGACTAAAAAATTGCCAGCCTTGGAATTAGGTGCATTGTGTGTTCTTGCAGACACTAAGTGGATGTTTCTTTGTTTCAGGCTGCCCTTTACATTTGTCACCAAGGAGGTGGCTGATGCAACCTGTGAATGCCTCCTGGCACAGGCAGAGCAAGCGGAGAAGACGGGCAAGTCCAAAGCTGCAGCAGAGCGCATGATCCTGGAGGAGTTCGGACGCTGTCTGATGAGGGTTATCAGCTCTGCAGGGAAATCCAAAGGTGACCCTTGTGCCATGAACTGCTGACTCATGCACATGAGCCACAATGAAGCGGACTGAACAGAACACTTAAGGCACAGGGACACTTTGGTTTAGCATAAAGGATTTAATAATATTTGTTAATTTGGTGCTTGTTGTAAATTGACCCATGTAAGATTGAAACAAGAAATTCTTTTATAACAAGATGTAGAGCCTTTTAAATCTTAGCTAAATCCTCTTCTACATAAGACAATGCCTAAAGGTCAGTTCTTCCCAATGTACAGCTTTTACCCTGGGTTTCTTAAAAACTAGATGTGTTCTCCCCTTTCCCCCAGAGTAATTGTCTGCAGGGCATATATAAATTATTATAATATATATTATTTACAGTGAATGGATTTGCATCACTGTGCATACAGGAAAACACAGGTGATGTCAACAGCCAGGTCATGCTTTTGCTGACATGCCTGTAATATGGAGGTACCAGTGTAGCCAAGATAATTCTGAAAGGAAATAGGTAGAAATAAGCGTCTACATGGAAGGTAGTACTTATATTTAGGACCTGACACAGCATGTTGCTTTAGTGCATGGAGCACTGTGAGATACATAGGCAATAATGGGGTTGCACAGAGGGGTTGCTTGCAGATTTAGCACTGAGCAAGTCATGGAGAATGTTTCTGGAGCAGGGCCCAAGGAGTATAGAGGTGAATGGCATTACAGGGAATTTTCAAAAGGAATGGGGCAGAGTGCTCAGGTGTTTCTTAAGCTGCAACTTGAAGGCTAAGACAGTGGCCTGTCCTCAGAAGTGAGGAAGAGCAGCCATGCCACACTGTCTGCCCAGTGTAGTGTTACGGAAGTGTGTAGCAAAATGATGCTGTTGTTTAGGTGAAGCTTGGTTTTTCAGAGGTCTGCAGCAGCCTAACCCCTCACTGGAAGTAGGGCTGTGCAGTCCACTGTGTTTTCTAGGATCAAGCTGTAACCCTGGAAAAGTGTTTAGGCCTGAGAAGCTGAAGTCATAGGAGATGACAATCTGCATCTCAATCCACTTACAAATGCAGCTAGGGATCATGTTCAGCCTTGTTGTAGATGTTCAGGATGCTGCTTCTCTCCATGTTGGCAATTTACTTGGCATAAGGGCTCTCCTAGTGTTGTTTAGAACAATTGTGAGAGATGTGATGAGAGAAAGTACTAGCACAGAATCAGGATTGCTACAAAACCAGACACAGATCCTTTTACACTAAATGGGGAGGAATCAGCTATTGCTGGGTATAGACTAAGGCAGGGGATTTTTTTCAGTATTTGTTACAGGCAATCTCAGATCACATTTTTGATAGTGGAACACATTTGCAGAATTAACCTGGTGGGTTACTTACCTATCATGAGCATCCATTAACCATGTTTAATCACAGGCATTGTTATTATCCGTCTCACTGCAGCCTGAACTAGCTATGTTTTTTCAAAAAGGGATTTTGTATTCCTTCTATAAAACTGTAAATACAGAGAAATGCAGGGCCAGGCTGGGGGCTAGGCACACCAGCAGCAGAGATATGTGCCTCTGTGTGTGAAGGCAATAGAGCAGAGCAGAAGGCCCTAGACCCTTCTCTGGTGCCTCCTTGAAACGCCTGGGAGGCAGCCAGCAGCAGTGGTGGGGTCACAGACCAGGTCTGACCTGCCAGTCACTGTCTGAAAGGCTCTGTCTGCTAAGGACATCTCCCTGAGCGTAAATAGCAATGTTTGTGCAAATCTCTGAAAAGGGAATCCACCTCTCATGTACGTAAATGCCACGTTTTTTCATGATTAGGACTTGGATTTACTAAAAAAATCAGTGCAGTAACTTTACCTGTAGATAGTGCAGATATTCCGTTCCCTTCTAGTGATCTAATATAGTCTGTCCAGTAAGATTTGTATAAATGTAAATTAGTGTAAGTGAATAAAGTAATACCTACTTACGTTATTTTTCAAACAGATTTGCAATATGCCTTTTGTTTAGACTTCAATCTGTGTTAATTTTGTATATATTCAGTGTCTTACTCTAAATTGCACCTTTTGTGATGTGTATTTATATACAGTGTGCAAAAGCACTTGTGAAATTTAGATTACAGTTGTAATTATGTATGATGGCATTGCTGGAGAATATTTTGCTTGTAAAGACTTTGAAGGTGCAATCAAATGCTCTTAGTTCTTCTGTTTTGTTTTGAACAAGCTTTCTCAAATATTAAGCTTGGATTCCTCTCTCCCTTCTCCCTGGTGTAGAGTGTATTAATTGGTTTTTGTACTTCCTTAGCCATTTGCATCAAACTGCTGGACAAGATTAACAATCAAGTTCATCCAGTTACATAAAAATAATTGGGAATGGGGCAAGGGTTCATTTTATAGTTCTGTTTACATCCAAAAGTAGAAAATTAAATTTATATTTACAAGACCTATTCAAAGAATACACTTTTCTATATTGTACAAATAAAACAGTCAGATAAATCACAAAAAATAAACATTTATACTATTCTGTAGATATGATTTTTTTTGCACTCGTTTGCTTCCGCACTGACAAATATACACAGGTTTGTCACTGAAATATCAAAATAAATTGTTAACACTAGGTGCACTTCTGATGCAAGTACTGGCTTGGATTTTCAGTGGGAGACCAAGTGCTAGCAGAGATCAATATCCCTTGGTTATTGATGTGCTGTCATGCACAGCAATCCATGGCACAGTTCATAACCACTCATCTTTAGGCTGGAGGTGGAGGCAATCCACGTGTTCCAACATTACATGACTGCAACCACTCTGTCACTGGGATTTCAGCAGCATTTTGCCAGCTGTCCAAAAACCACATATAGAGGGGAGGGAATGGTTTCCTGCAAAGTCTCTTGCAGCTGGAATAGCTCCATGACAGTGATAGCTTCAACATGGATTTTTGCATAGAGATTTGGATTGGGGGAAAAAAAAAGCCCAGAGGTTCTGTTTTGTTCCCAGCAGTGAATGTATAAAGTCCTGTGGTGCTGCTGCTCTCAAAGCAGAGCTTGAGGGATTGAGTGCAGCAGAACTAAGGGGAGGAGAAACCCAAACCAACCAGGGACAGTTTTGTCAAAGTCACTGATAGGCAGAATGGTACCTTTAATGATGTGGCAGATCACCATTTTTCATCCCAGCTCCATCATGGATCTTGAAAGTGACTGAACAGCATGTTTTGTCGGAATAAGTTGTCTCTATGGTGACATCTCTATGGATGCAACTCCTGTTCTGCATGGCAAAGGGAAACCCCTTAGCAGCAGTTCTGCCAAACTTTGCTATTCCAGCCAAAGCACTGGAGGCAGCTTCCTTGCCAGAGAATTGAACTAACTGAAGAAGCCTGTCCTACTTGGTGGCATCAAAGCTATGGCTCAAGTGATCAGTGAAAACATTGAAAAGAGAGGGCCTAGTGCCTTGGGCTGCAGGCCAGCCCTGGGAGGATGGGGCCATGAAATAGGAACTGAAGGGCTTCCCCTGCTGCAGCACCCCCATGTATTCCTGCCTCTGGAGGAGGGTGTTAGTGCTCCTGGATGCCACTGGACACAACAATTGGGTCACAGGCTCTGCACTGCCCCACAGGATCTAGAATTGACCAGCATCTTTAGCTGTTTGATGAGACATGTTGGAAAGGAGATTAGAGCTTGCGTACAACTTGAGTGCCACTTTCTTTTCACATATTCATTGTCCTATTTAAGTAGAAGCTCTGCAAGCTTTTTTGCCCCCAGCTTTTATAAAGCACATCTTTTTGGTGAAATCAAAGTGCTAGTGCATGTGATTCCCCTGCAATCCCATCAACTATCAGTTTTCTTCTGGCAAGAGCACTCGCAGCACTAAAGCCACCCAGCACTTCCAGGGACACTGCAGTCTCCTACCACTGCCCCAGGCACCTCGAGCAACCATCGCTCATCCTGACCTGCCGTGCAAGTTTCATGAAATACGTGGCTGCTTTGCAGGATTGCTAGAAGGAACAAGGCATCAGATAAACTGCCTTGCTTTGCTCAGTTAAACTTTGGTTAGGGGGTTTGCAGTGGCCCAAAATACCATTGCTTATCAACACTATTTTTGCCAGCAGTGTTTCTTCACATGTATTGTCTATGTCTGTCCAGCAGTGAGCCTCAACAAGGAACAGCCATCCTTGGAACCACAGAATACTCAGACCATGTGTGGGTTTAGCTTGACTGACAGCTACCCAGTGGTGATGGAAACAAATGCTTTCCCTTCAGTCTCTTCAATGTGTGCCTTCTGCAAGGGTATTTCAAATTCAGGTGTTGGGTGGGGTTCGTTCTTATGTTTAAGTAACTCCGTGTTATTTCCTTTACTAAGACTGTGTAGTGGTTGTTGATGCTCAGCTCCCCGTCAAATAAATGGTTTGTGAGGGTGGGAAAGAGGGGACTTTCTCCCAGAAGCTCCTGGAAGACTTTCTGTTCTAAAGACAAATGCCACAGCTCAGTATTTTTGTTGGCACCTCCTACTTTGCCACATCGGTTTAGGACTTGTTCTGAAATGCTTGTTATGTGGCGCACGCTGGCCGAGGGCAGACTGACGCCACCTAACTTTTTTATGTAGAGCACTGACCTGCATCTTAGCCTGCTCTCATCTGCCTCAAACAGCGAGGCAAGACAAGCCTCACATTGCAAGTCCAAGGCCAACTGCTCAGCCACCCAGCCAGCAGTGCAGGTAACGCTCTGTGTGTACAGCGACAGATCTGTCAGCGCATTGCCCAGGGCAGAGCTGGGCAAAAGCAGGCCTGCACTGTAGGGGTACTCGGGGGCCAGAGCCCTCCCAGGAGCTGGGTGATACTGAGCATGAATGCTGCCCAGAGTCAGAGCTCTCCTCTGAGACAGGGGTGCATCCCAGGGGCTGGCATTGCCACTGCTGTACGGTGAGCAGGGAGCCAGGCTGCAGCTGGCCAGTAGTTTGTGGTAAGCAGTCTGGAACACTGAGCAGGTGGGGCTGCCAATGCTGCCACAGGCTTGCTGCAGGGCCCTGAGAAACTGCTCCAGAGGGTCCAGGCTGAAGGCATGTGTGTGGAGATGGTGGGATGGAGCGCCCTCTGGACACATGTAGTTGGAAGAAAGCCACTTGAGGCTTTCAGCATTGAGCAAGAAGCTCAGAAATCCCAGTTTACGTTTGCTCTTAATAATGTATCTCCCCACAGAGTCAGTTAAGTTGACGAAGCAGCTCTTGGCCTCATCGAAGAGGTTGCTTATTTTGGTGTAATTTCCAGCTAGCAAAGGCTCCTTTCCATAGGGCCTTCTGCCATAAAATACATCACACAGAGAGCTCACCAGACGCACAAACTTGACAGTCCCGCTGCAGTTCTGAAACGAGGCCAGGCCCAGCTTCTGGAGGTGCTCCAGTGCCTCAGCAACACCCTCACTGAACAGCAGGGTAGCAAGGTTGACCTTCAGGTGGTAACCCCCTTTACTCCCAACCCTGCCTGACTCAGGACTGCACAGCTCCAACACCCTCTGCTCCCGCAAAGCTGCCAGCTCCACGACATGCTGCCACCACATGGTGTCACCGAGCCACTCTACCTTCTGGAAACACTGCAGAGCATTCCTTATCAGCAGGAGGGCATGACAAACATCAAAGAAGTATGCGATGCTGTGAGCAGAACCGGGTGGATGCTGGAAAGTGCACTGAATCCTTCTGGGATCTATCCTGATCCCCAGAGCTCTGGCAGTCTCAGCACCATGAGCAGAGGCACCCGATGTCACAGCCAGGACCATGATCCCAATGTTGTTCAGCTTATTGATGGCCTGACGAAGGAGCTGAGCAAGGAAGTGGCCGGACATGCTGTTCACCAAGAAATAGCCAAGGGGAGCTGTCCAAGGGCTTGAGATGCCAGCTGCCATGAGGATTACTGCTTCCGATGCCAGCGGAGCTTCGTCAGCATCAAGGATGCCTGCTCCCAAGTCAACAAAGCCTGTCAGCCGCTTGGTCTCTGGGTCCCACTCCTGCTGCTTCTGCAGGGACACGTCCTGTACCAGCACAGTGCAGTAGTCGTAGGCCTGATCCCCGCTCTCCACCTTTTCCTGAAGCTGGAGAAAAATGTCACTGCTGAAACCTGCAGCAGCCTTGTTATTAGACAGCCAGCTGGGAAAAAAAGGGAGGATGTGATTAGGAGACGTCATTCTGGAAAAGTTGAAGCAACAGGCAGTACTTTTTACCACTTAGGACATGGTCAGCCATGCCCAGAACTGCAGGGCAGGCTGAGACAGGCAGAGCTAAGAAAGCAGCTCTGCTTTCCTTCATGCATAATCCGAGTTTCTTTTCTCCCACCCTAGTGGTGGGAAGCCAAGGAAAGTACTGACCATGCAAAGAAGTGACAAAGCAGCTTCAGGATGGATCTGTTTCACCTATTTCTGCACAAGTACCTGGAAATACATTCTGAATGAATAAATAAATAAAAACTTGCTTTGTCAGGCTGTAAGGATGAGGGAGGGGAAGAATCTTCCGTAGGTAATCATAGGCCTTAATATGGTAGAGGTGGAGAAGACAAGCAAATTGCCTCATTTCTGGTGAGTAGTCTGTCATCTGCTTCCAGCTGTTCAACTCTCGAGGCAAATCTGCTTAAGAAATCACAAAAGGTCAACTTTAGTGAAGCAAATAGATGACTGTAAACAGAAGGATGCATGACACAAATGGACTGCAGAATACAAGGCAACATCGTGGCCTCTAGAACAACTCAGTCCTGAAGTCTGGCGTGAAGTGCAGGGCTCAGCAAAGATACCACTGTGCCTCACCTCTTCCTTGGCACGGGTTAAGCAAAGACATGAAACCGAGGCGAGGGAGTGCATTCTGCCCTCACCCAGCAGTACCTGAAAACTGCGCCTGCAGCAAACTCACGATTTCCTCAGAAAGTTGCTGCTTCTCTGCCAGCTCCCTGAGGATGCTCGGCACGGTCCTGCGCCGGGGCGCGGGGCCGCATCTCCCGGCGGCCGGCGGCGGCTGCTGCTGCTGCTGCTGTCGCGGGGCACCCGGCGGCGGCTCGGCCGCCCGCTGTCCCTGCAGGCTGTAGTTGTGATCCCCGGCGGGGGGACTGGGCAGCGGCTGCTTCAGCGCTCGGTCGGGGGCCCTGCCCCTCCTGCGGCC
>WBMY01000530.1:708162-727489 GCA_013397315.1 Donacobius atricapilla
CGGAAGCCGCGGGGCGCGCCCGGAAGGCGGTGGCGGCCGGGAGGCGGTGCCGGGGCTGCCACGTTGGAGCGGTCCGGGGACGGGGGAGCGCCGGGGACGCCGAGGTGAGGGCAGGGACGGCAAAAGCCTCTGCATTACCACTGTTTGCCTCCGGTTTTTGTCGGGAACGGGGCGAGGGCGGCGGTCTGGCTGGCCTGGCGGGGTGCACCCGAGGCGGGGGCAGCCCGAGGGGGCTGAAATCGGACCCAGAAAGGAGCCGCTGAGCGTGTTTGGCGGCAGGGTCTGGGGAGGGTCTTTCCTGGGGCCGGGCTTGCTTCGTGGGTTAAGGCAGTAAAGCTGCTGTAGGGTGCAGGATGCCTTGGTGCTGTGAGAAGGGGGTTTTCCACAGCTGTTGAAGCTTTGCCCACGTTTTCCTGTGTTATGTTCGGCACCCGGCAGTTCCCTCTACGTGTCAATGTTACTCCGCCAATGCGGAGTTATTCCTCCCCTCCCCCCGCGGGTCCTCTGGAGGGGATGGCTTGGTTGTCTGTCTGTGGGATATCTTTAGGAAAACAGTCCCTCCGGCTGCTCCTGCCAAGTCCTGATGCAGCTCCTGGGTCTGTGGCAGTGCAGTCTCACCGTGCACCGTTTAAACATCACCTTTCTTGGTCTTACTTTTCAGCAAAATGAAGCTGAAGGAAATAGACCGTACTGCCATGCAGGCATGGAGCCCTGCCCAGCAGCACCCCATTTACCTGGCCACAGGTGAGTTTTTTGGGAAGCACGTGCTAACAGACCTCGGGCTGTGTGCAGTGGCTGCCATGAAGGGGCCCTTACTGAATGCTGTAGGAGTTACTGTAGGAGTTATTCAGTGTCCTGAGGGCTGGAGTGGGGTATGTGTTGCAGGGGTTTGAGTGGAATTCTTGCGTTGTGTTGATAAAAATATGCTTTGCGTTCTGCAAGTGACAGCAAGCATCCTCCTCCTTTTGCCAGGGAAAGGTGACGCCAATCCTAAACACTAGTCACTTATGGCTCCTTTGTAACTTTGATTGTGTTCTGTGCATCATCGGGGAAAGGTACTTGCCCAAAGCTTTTCCTGCTCATACATTAAGAAACACCCAAAGGGAGACCCGTGGGGAGGAGAGTTGTGTGGACTATATCTAAGTAACAGAAACCTGACCCCCTATCAGGATCCTTTTGGAAAGGATGATGTTTTTGTTCCCCTTCTTTTGCTGCATTTGCAGTTACTGCTCTGTGTATCATGCCTTTCTCACTGCAGACATGCTTCCTTCCAGGTACATCAGCTCAGCAGCTGGATGCAACCTTCAGTACAAGTGCTTCTCTAGAAATATTTGAGTTGGACTTAGCAGACCCTTCATTGGATATGAAGAGCTGTGCCACGTTCTCCTCCTCACACAGGTAGGCAGTGTTGTAAGAGAAAGGTATAGTGTGTGGAACTGTTACGTGTGATACATGTGAAAATGTCACTTCATGTCGTTTACCTGCATTTGTTGAGGAGAGAAGCAGAAGTTCAGCACTGAAAGATGAAGGCAAGTGTGGCAGCTGATGTTATGGGGCAGTGAGCTTGGACTCCAATCAAGCACCTCATGCTTTGACATAAACGGAAAATTTTTGAGTATGTGTGTGGACCCTTTATCTCAGGAAGCCTCTGGGATTCACAGGAGAACAGAAGAAAATGTGAAATTGTGAAAATATGGTGGCAACTTTTCATATTGCACCGTCCTGTTTGTATTTAGGCATTTCAGGGGGACTCCTGACATAACTAACTTGGGTTATGTTGTGTACATTCCTGCAGCTGGGAAGCCAAATTCCTGGCTGCACAGCTCCACTTAGCTGTTAGTTCCTTACCCCGTGCTTATCCAGACAAGTATTGTTAGCATCAGAGCATTGCAGCAGCACTTGTAGCAGCTCTCTGGCAGAGCTGAAACAGCCACAGTCCCTTTTTAGTGCGCTGCTCTGTGAGCAGAGCTGATGTCAACATGTCCTACTGACCTGCTCAGAGCAGGAGGCAGTGTTGGATCTTTGAGTTTCATTGTTCTACCATGTTTTACCTGTGACAGGTTCTTCAAGACTTGCCGTTTGCTTACTGAATTTCTAGAAATGCTCCTTATAGCCAGGATGCAGTGCTCCTTGGAAAGTGCCTCCCTTGACCAGCAACACAAGAATGTGACTTTGCCCCAGAAAATGCATTAAAAAGGAGGTTGAGGGTTGTTTGTTTGTTTTTAATTCAAGATTAGATAGCAGTGTATATGTCAGGCTCTATTTTGGTTTGCAGCAAATGAAAATGTCCAGGTGATTAGACCCACAAAAGATAAATCCTTAATTGCCCTCCAAGGAAAGTTTTGTACTGCTTTTATGGAACTGTACTATATCTTGGAAAGAGCAAAGGGCAGGAGAAAAGTAATTGCGCAGTTATTTTTTGGGTGTTGTTCCTCACTGTTTTGTGCCTTCGTTTTGGGTTGTTTTAAGTCCTGTTCAGTCTTGCTGGTGATGCCTGGACAACCCTGTCAGTCACTTAATTTCTCATAAACCTGCATAGGCAGGTGCAGAAGCATAAAAATCATACTCAGGAATGGGTCTGTCTGATATCAATTACCATATGTAGCGTCATTCTTTGGTGAATCCCTGCTGTAATCTCAACACTGGGAGCCTGAACACTTGGCTGTTTTGTTACTGCTCACCCGGCATATGCTCTTTGGATAGCTTTTTGCAGTATCTGTCTTACCATGCTAAAGTTCCTGTGATTTAAAGAAATTACTTGAAGATTACCCAGAAGTAACAGAGATGAGCAATATTACGGTGAATGCTAAGGTATCTCCTTGCCATCTTCCAGTCAACGTGGGTTTGCTTTCTGCTTGCGTAAGAGCTGCTGGGTGGCTGTGTCATTTTATGTCAGACATGTTAATTCCTTGTATGGCTAAGCGCACGGGAATGCTGTTTAGCTTATGCAGGAAGTTAATTGAGTTGAAGGGAATTTGGGTATTTACAGATGGACACAAGAGTGTTCTTAATTTCTGGAAGTATGTTTGATCCCTCTTGAGTTAGCCTGAAAATAGGCTGTGGTCCAAGAGATGTGTCTGTGATGTTGACTAAACTTACTGAGTCCCTGGTATGGCAGACAAAACACTTGCACATCCAAAAGCAGATGGAGAAAAATAGATATGGAAAAGGATATGGAATTTTTCCAGTTTCACCTGTTTCTTCTCCTGTATGAAGCTTCTTGAAGATAGCAGAGGTTTTTCTCCAGGCTGTGGCTGGATGGGCTTACAGCCTTTGCTTTGGTTACTACTGTTGTGGTCGGTAGCACTTACCTGATTTTGCAGCCAGGAGATTGGAGATATCAGTTTGCAGGTTACTGGTCGTGCCTCTTGTTAAGGAGCAGAATTGGGGCATGTCTTCCAGGTAGAAGGGGTTGTGAGATACTCATCCTCAGGGAGAAATGCAGGCAATACTTTTTTCTGACTTCAGCTGGGGTGAGCAAAACTGGGATGTATCAATGGGGAGCTGGTGGTGGATAGTTCTATGACTGTGGGGCCTCTGTGTCTTACAGGTACCACAAGCTGATCTGGGGCCCTCACAGCATGACCTCCGGGGACAGAGTGTCTGGAGTCCTGATTGCTGGGGGTGAAAATGGAAATGTCATTCTGTATGACTCAGCCAAAATCATAGATGGAGAGGCTGAGGTAATAATAGCCCAGAAAGACAAGCACACGGGACCAGTGAGAGCGCTTGATGTCAACATGTTCCAGGTTGGTTTTTCTGCTGTTCCTCTTAACATACCATCAGTAGAGGAGTGGCCATTTTAACTTGTAACTTCTGATGTTTCTGCTGCTTCCCCTCCCCTGAAAAGCATGAACTATATTTGATGTTTGAGTGTCTGTTTGTGTTTAGTAAGAAAAACCTGTCCCATTACTGGCATTTCAAGATGGGGGATGAAAGTGCCTGAGGTGTCTGCTTCGTTCCTTCCCCTCACCAGTTTACCTTGTCAATTTAGTTGATCTTTTTAGCTCTGCTCATGTGTGAGGTAGAGGTGCTCTTCAGGGTGTTTTTAGTCAGTCTCTTCTCTTAGCTTCTGTGCATTGTGCCAGTCACACAGGAAGGGATTATGTGCTCTCATTCATGTTCCTGGTGAGATCAGTTTTCAGCTATCTCCTTTGGGGGTTGGGTACAATCCGCCTTCAAGGCCTCTAAGTATTGTTGTTTGGAAAGACGAGGCAGAAAGGAAGCAGAGCCATGTGGCCTCTTCAGCAGAAGGGCTCTCAAAACCAACAATCCTTCCCACATCACTGATGAGCACTTACTTCCTTCTAGATACAGTGTGTTGGTTTTTCCTTGTTGCCACCAGCTGGGTGAGAATTCAGTTGGATTTGTTTCCTAAATAACACTTCTGTCCCCGCACAGTTGCCTCCAGCGAGGCTGTACTGTGTCCTCTCGGAGTTGCTTCCTGTCCCTTTCTGCCTGTTGTGACTCAGGACTTGCCTGTTGTCAGCCACAAAATGTGACCAAAGGGCACTTGGTGACCTTGGCTCATGTTGCCCTGCCTGGACTTTTGCATCCCGGGTGCAGGAATGCACTGGATGGCTGCACTCACTGTGGGCAGGGCAGGAATGCCACACTGTCCAGAGCAAAGCTCTCTGGTGGCCATAACTACAGCACGGCTTCCTCCTCTGCCCTGTCACTATTTTCGCTGTATCTTTTCCTACATCCTGAGCTGATAGGGGAAATTCACAGAATCCTGCAGATCTGATGCCTCCCAGCAGCTAAGACTGGGAAAGCTGATGCTGAAAATATTCTTAATGTCTATTAATGTTTCTTACAGACTAATCTGGTGGCCTCTGGTGCTAATGAGTCTGAAATCTATATCTGGGACTTGAACAACTTTGCTACACCAATGACGCCTGGAGCGAAGACACAGGTATGAGATTTGTGTTTATTAAATTCTCCAGAGCAGACTCATGAAGAAGATGCATGGCAGTTAAGTGAGAGCTGATTGAAATTTGCAGTTTTAAAGCAGTCTCAATGGGTGGAATGGGGGAAGCCTCTTGAAGTCTAACTTGGGTAGTAGCTGCATACAAGGGTGACTGGATGCTGCTGCTTTTGTAGCCCCTGCAGATCTGTGCCCTGGCTGGGCCTGTAAGGGCAAGTGTGCGCAGGTCCGTGCAATGAGTGGTGTGCTCCGCTTCTCCTGCGGCAACCCTGGATGTGCTGTCTTCTTTATCCACAACAGACCTGCAGTTCTGGCTTGCTGCACAAGACAGCCATGTCTTCATGTGGCAATTTTTTGTTAAGAAGTTGTATTTGGCCAGGGAAAGCTGTAGTGTCCCCTTAATCTTTGAGAAATGTTGCATTTTATCAAGAACTAAGCAGAGTCTCTCAGTTTATATTCCTTTTCAAATACCATAGCCATTACATGTCTTTTAGTCTACCTCTGCATGTTTCACTGCATGCATGAATCTGAAGATGGTGAAAGTACACAGAGAAAAATAGGAGAAAGATAAAAAGCAGCCACTGAAGTCAGATGATGAGGCAGTAGGTTTTGCAGTTACTTTGTTGGGTTTCAGGGAGTGATTTAACTGCTATACTCGAGGTCCAGTGTTCAGCCTGTGTCTCTTAAAGATGATCTGTGGGGAAAAACAATACTCTTTTGTGCTTTTTGCCTTGTGAAGGAAATGGAAGAATGGGAGGAAGTCGTTTCAATGCAAGTACGCTTCTGTTGCTGTTACAAAATTCTGCAGAAGTTCATGGTTACTGGAAAATGGGTTTATTACTGCATGATAGTTCAGAGACAAAAAAATATGCAAATGGGATGAAAAGTAATGTTCAATTTAAAGATCTTTAGTTTAAACTCTATGGGGTTTGGTTATTTTGTTTAGTTCAAGTGATTTATTAACATTTAGGCATTTGAGAGGATGCTCACCTTAGAGATCCCTGTAAAAGACTTATGTCTAATAGTGGTTTTTTAGGCTGGGATATCTTTTAGTCTATATGCATAATGACAACTAGAAATAATAGGGCAACAAGAGCTGAGTTAATACTGCTTTTAATTTTGGATCTAAAAATAAGCATTGGGGGGTAATAAAAAAACCCCGTGGAATTTTTCCAAGCAAACCTTTATTTTTTTCTAAATAAAAACCTAACTGTCCAAGACAAAAGAGCAGCTCATATGTCTGGATATACTTTCACGGAGTAATTTTCTGTTCTTGAAGACAGTTTTGCTTAGTCTTGTTTTAATAACTAATGTGTAGTACTGTAAAGCAGAAAATAACTTCACAGATGAATTCTAGTAGCTTGTAAATCAGTATTTTCAGGTGTTGTACACTGCAGCACATATAGAAAGGAAATCAGAACACACCCAGTACAGGGGACACTCTTCTTGCGGATTTCTCACTTAGCAAGTCCTGAGAATAACAGGGTTTGAGTCTCCAGTGCGGCAGGGTTGTGACAGGCTGTTGTGTGTGTGTGGCAGCCTCTGGAGGACATCAGCTGCATTGCATGGAACAGGCAAGTCCAGCACATCCTGGCATCCGCCAGCCCCAGCGGCCGAGCCACCGTCTGGGATCTCAGGAAGAACGAGCCCATCATCAAAGTCACTGACCACAACAACAGGGTGAGTGCTCTCCTGCTGCTGCTGGGGTGCTTGCAGAGAGGTGTAGGGATGGGTCGTGGCACCCCTTCTTGTGTGACAGAGGTACTGGTGCCTGGCCCAGTTTGCTCTTGAGAATATGTCCGCATAGAAGCGTGGCATTGAGCAGGTTACCGGGGCTCTGCCTCCCATAGTTATAACCACCATGCCACCCCTTTGGGCAGTGTAAGTGTGAAAAAAGAGCCTGTTCAACTCATGGAGAGTAACATATTGGTATAATTTTGTATTATTTTAAATATAGTATTGCTATAACAAGCTCCAAAGATACAGCAAGAGTTAAAAATGAAACTTAGAAGTGGGTGGTTGTGAAGTAGCTTACTGTATTATTATTTTGATAAATTGTAACTTTTGGTATTTTCTGTGTTTGTTGCCTGACATAACTGCAGCACAGTAGGCTGTCTTCATGTGATGGTAGTCCCGTGATGCAATGTTCTCATGACAATAACCTCTGCCTAATGTCGGCTTTTATTAAAATAGCAATGAAAATTGTAGAGGAAAATGTTTATATGGTGAGCTTTAGTGTTTTTCTCATATTAAGACACAGGACTGTGAAAAAGTCAGCACAGTGTAATCTCTCTGAGAGGACCCTGGGAAACTTAAGTGCAAGTCTCCTCATTCACAGAAATAAGGAGAATATCCTAGTCAATGCAGTGGAAGCACAGATGCAAACTCCCTTGAAGTGGTGTTTTACCATGCACACAGACACATCTGGTCTAGTTTTCTTTTTCCTTTGGTGCTGCTCAGTTATGTGATGCTTTGACCCAATGTCTCCCCTCAGATGCACTGCTCAGGCTTGGCATGGCACCCTGAAGTTGCCACCCAGATGGTTTTGGCCTCGGAGGACGACAGGCTGCCCGTTATTCAGATGTGGGACCTAAGATTTGCCTCCTCACCACTTCGCGTTCTAGAAAGTCACACAAGGTACGAGTCTTACACAGCGTGGTGTCTCTGTGGTGTTTGTGCTGCTGGTGACTGTCCGGGGTTGTACATCTCACTTCCTGCTCTTCCCTGTGAAGGAAGGCTCCCTTGGTGGTGGCAATTTCAGCAGCAGGCAGTACTGCATGCTGCCTTGCTGGCCAGCCAGCCCTGTGCTATGAATTGCCTTATGGAGCTTGGTACTCTGGAGAAAACAGGCCCCCCAAATTAAATAAATAAACAAACCCCCCAAGCTGCTGAAACAGCTACTAGTGAAGTTACTAGTTTGTTTCTAAGTTTTTTAAGAAGAGGAAGCTAAGGAAAAAAGAATTAGTGGTTGATTTTGGCTGAATAATCTACTAAAGGTGCACCCAGGCACATCCTCGTTTGTGGATTTGCGCAGTTTCTGTGCCCTTCAGTCCCTTAAATGCCTTAATTTGGGGTATAGTGGATGATTTAATTTAATTCTTGTCCCTCCTCCGTTGTTGGTGAAACTTTGCTTATTGCTCAGTTCCAATGCTTGATTTAAGAAGGGAGAACAGTGTTGTGGCTTCTACCAAAACTGCTGCCAGTGGGTTCTGCTGACTTGAATGTCTTGCTATTCAAAAGCTGAAAAACTTCTTAGTCACTGACCTATGGGCTTGCACATTGGATATTAGTGACACTGCAGGTAAACAGACCATACTGTTACTGATGCCCAGGTTCTTCCAAATGACCGTTGAATTTAATTTTCAGATACAATGGCTGCATCTTTATACCTTTTCATGCAGAAAATATAAAACATGTATTTCAACAAAGCAAGGCCTGATAACGTTGAAAAATTCCTCCTCCTGTAAGAGGCAGGGGTGGAGAGGGCATTTTGACATGGGATGCTGAACTTCTAAATATGCTTTATTTATCACTATTTTGCATTTACATTAAGCTTTTTTGTTGTTGTGGCTTTTCATGCAGGGGTATATTGGCCATTGCTTGGAGTATGGCAGATCCAGAGCTGCTACTTAGTTGTGGGAAGGATGCTAAAATTCTCTGCTCCAACCCTAACACAGGCGAGGTATTGTATGCATACTAATTTAAAAAACCCGAAAATGTCTCTTCAGAGGTGACACATGCAAAGCACATGTTCCTGTGCGTGCATTCCTAGGAATGATGCTTCTGTGGGATGTTGCTCCCTATCCTATATTGCTATATGTGTCTCGGGAGATTATTCTGGTGGTGCAGGATTCCTTCCTGGTGTTGTCAATATTACACATTTGTCCTCGCAGCTTCTCTCTTACTGGGTACTGATATCCCTGTTCATTATAAGGGATGGAAATGGCTCCAGTAAACTAAGTATATGCTTCCTGCTCTTGTTTTATTCCAGTGTGGCTGCATCATTGTTGCAATTGCCTTTTTCCTTCCATTAGAACTTTTTCCAGACAGGAGGGTTTTGTAGGTTGCCATAGTAGTGGCAGATCAGTGAGAGTGACTCAAATGTGTTCCCACCCTACCCTTTTGGGCCTGGGGATATCTTTCAAAGAGAATGCAGATCCGTTTTTCAGACAATGCTTGTCCCTAGACCAGGAGAAAAGCTTCAGGCATGCTGGAGGGCTCCTTGCCTCCAGTGAGCAGTAATTGCAGAGTGGGAAGTGTTTCTAAAATTCAGACATTGGCTCAAAAGTGCAAAAGCTGTACAATGTTAGATGAGTTATCTGAACTGGATCCTGTGCTGTTACAAAATTTTTACATGTGGTTGAATCATGCTGCGTGTTTTTATTAAAAATAAAAACCAGTTCCTTGGGAGACAGCATTTTGCTGGCAGCTATCATTTTGTTCTCTGAGTTTCTCCTGGTTTACAGTTAAATGTCTCGTGTAAAGGGGGCTTGTCTGTTCCAGGGTACAAGAGGCTGTCTGCCCAGGGTGCAGGTTTTACCCTTTTCAGTTTTCCTGTGAAAACAGACTTCCTCCACATAGTGTGTGGGGATACCTAAATCAGCTCTGAATAAGCTAGCGTGAATGTCAACAGCTCACAGCTCTCAGTGGGACAGCACAGACATACCCCACCTGCATCATTTGTCCTGTGTGCATTAAACAGAAGATTTAATGGGAGGAGAAGGAGATGAAGCAGTGGTGTGTGATAATCTGCTTGTTTGGAGCTGATCGGGGTTTGCCCACTGTTAGTGTTATGGTGATGTGGAGGTTGCTGGGCAGCAGGGAGAGCACACCGGTCTCAGGGCACACAGGAAGATTGTTGCTATCGGGCAGGGTGTTCCATGAAAGCTGATTTGTTGGTCTTGGTTTTGCTCCCCAGGTGCTGTACGAGCTGCCCACAAACACCCAGTGGTGCTTTGACATCCAGTGGTGCCCGAGGAACCCCGCTGTGCTGTCCGCGGCCTCCTTCGACGGGCGCATCAGTGTCTACTCCATCATGGGCGGCAGCACCGATGGCTTGAGGCAGAAACAAGTTGACCAGGTGCTGAAAATTGTGCAGCTAAGAATATGGGTGGAAAGAGCGGGGAGGAACAAAGTATGGGAAGTGTTCAGTGGGTGTCTGCAGCCCTGCTTGCAGGAGTACCACTTCAGCGCAAATAATAAGTGTTTAGTTTATTAGAGAAATGTCACTTCTGTTTTTTCCCCCTTGTGTGTTATCAAAGCTCTCCTCGTCTTTTGGGAACCTTGATCCATTCAGGACAGGCCAGCCCCTGCCTCCCCTGCAGCTTCCCCAGCAGACTGCCCCACAGAGTGTGGTGTTGCCTCTGAAGAAACCACCCAAGTGGATCCGGCGACCCATGGGAGCGTCCTTCTCGGTAAGGGGGAGACAGGGATGGGCAGAGTTGGCCAGGCAGGCAGGGAGTTTGTGCTGGCACCTGCTAAACTGCTTAGGAAGCAGGGAGTTCAGTGTGGTGGTCCACCTTGGGGCATCTTCCCCTTTGTCATCATAGTGGAAGATGTTTGGGCCGGCTTCCAGACAGGGCATTGGGGACAGCAAAAGCCTGACCAAAATGCTTGGGAAAAAGAAACGTTGCTGAGAGACATTTATTTGTGTGTTGGTATTAGGGCTTGACTTTTGTTTCTGTGCAGTGCTTGCTTAAGAGTAAATAAATATACATTGGGGGAAAGTAGACCAAACTGGGCAAGTATCTGAGACTTCATAGCTTCAAACTGCACTCATGTGAGTCATTGCGGTGCAGAATACTCAGGTTAGCTTTGATCAAGGTAGCAGGAGTTGCTGTAGCAGCACAAAGCCGGGTTCCTCTGTGGCCGGTTGATGTGCAGAGGAGCCAGCTGAGGGAGCAGCAAGCTCTGCTTTTTGCAGTCATTGGCTCCTTGGCTCTACTTTTGGCTTATTTTCTAAACCCACAGGCCATTTATTTGTGAACTTCTGGAGATTTTAGCCTGTCCATTTGAATTTGATTTCTCTTCTGCAATGCTTCTCAATTTTCGGCGTTGTATGTCTGCTTATTCATGATCTGACACACAAATTAAATGCAATTTTCTCCTGTCAAACAGAAGTGATGTTGCCTAGCCACTGACTGATGTGTCATTTTATGATGTTGTTTATTCCCTTATTTGTCCTGGTTTCCTAGGAGCCAGGTGTCAGTCTTTTCCATGGCTAGACTTTTTTTTCTTTTCTAATGCAGGTTTTACTGGACTGGCCTGTGTAAATTAACTTTGAGCTATAGAATGAAGTAATATCATAAGCCCCTCGTAATTTTTTTCCTGTGTTGATTTTACCTCTTCAAATGTTGTCACAATTTACTGCCTATCGCTCAGTAGAGTTTCAGCTGCTAAACAGCCTGGCAAGAGCAGGACAGACATCATGCTTGAGCATTTACTTAATATGATGCATAGGCAATTGATGCATAGTTTCTTTGGCGATTGCATTGCAATATGATGAGATACTCCACTGATATTGGGTACTGTATAGACCCACAACTCTAGCTCTCAGTTTCTGGTCTGTCTTTTGTCTGAGAAAAAAGCACAGGAATGACTGTGCTTATAAATCCTATTAAATGTGAACCTACTTATCGAATAAGCTCCTTATATGCATAGAAATATGGGGTGGGGGGAAGCAAATGAGCAGATGTCAGGAGTGTTCAGTTATTGGACAGTAATCATGTATATGTTACAGAAAAATATATTTTCATACATGATCCCTTGCTGTATACTTGTATTTTCACATACTGCGTGTGTGCTTCCATTCCAGTTTGGAGGCAAGCTGGTGACGTTTGAGAATTCCAAGTCCCTGCAGCAGCCAGGCGTGGAGCAGCAGCAGCAGCACCCCCATGTGTACGTGAGCCAGGTTGTCACGGAGAAGGAGTTCCTGGCCCGCTCAAACCAGCTGCAGGAGGCTGTGCAGTCCGAGGGCTTTGTCAGCTACTGCCAGAAGAAAATCGACATGGCCCTGGCTGACTTTGAGAGGAATGTGTGGGCCTTCTTAAAGGTAACAGAGTAACAGCCCTTCTGGAGTTCTCCATGGACTGGGAAAGCCAGGACATGGTTCCTTCTGCACATTTAGCTGAAGAGGTGCTGGGAACCAAAAGCTGCAGGCTGTGGGAATAGTGCCCATAAGCCATGTCACTGGAGGGGGCTCACCAGAAGACGGTGGGCCCTCGGGACCAGGGGTGTTTGTGGGGTTTGTGAGGGCTCGTGGCACAGCAGAGGTGTGGGTGAGGGTGTCCCATGGATTTTGATATTCCCCATCAGCACACATTTGTACAGGGAGCTGGTGAGAAGGATTAAAGCTTAGGGATAGCTTTAGATGGGCTTTTCACTGCTCACTCTAAGCATTTAGAGGTTTCAAAGTGAAGCAGATAAACAGACTGTTCACCTACAATAACCAGATGGAAGCCTTGCCCACCTGCTCAGGTGCCCAAGTCACTGAAGATTTTTGCATTTCCCTTTATTACATTCAGTCTACTCAGTCACTAAATCTCACTGGGTCATTTGTGCCAGTGAGGGAGAAAATGAAAAATTGTCAATTGCAATATTGTCTTTAACTTTTTTAAGGTGAACTTCGAAGAAGATTCACGTGTTAAATACCTCGAGCTCTTAGGATACAGGAAGGATGATCTGAGGAAGAAGGTAAATGTGCGATATATGAGATAAATAACTTTCGAGTAATTTCAGAATTCTTATAGAAAACAGTTAAATCTGTTGGGTTTTTTCATTAGTTGTGTCTTCTTGCAATATGGATGTTCAGTGAAAATGTCAGAGCAGGCAACAGAACTCAGAGGTGTGTCTGCATCACTGTCCATTGTTGATGTGAAATTCTCACTCATCAAGAAGCTTTGATATTTATTTATTTATTCAGGCTGTTCATGTGACTTTGCTATGTGCCATCCTTCTACTTGAGCATTGTGGAATGGGGTCTGCTTTTAGGCTTTCTGGTTGAAGAACATGTAAGCAGTTTTCATTAACTGGAAAAACCGGGGGTTAATCTTCTATTTGTGGGAGACACTCATTTTTGAAAGAAAAAGGAAAAAAAAAACCAAGCCCAAAGGTCAAACATGATTACATTTGGAAAAGCAAAATTTGGATCACCAGCAAGCAATTTGCACATCATTATAGACCTTTCTTCCCAGCTAGAAGATTTTTACTCATGTTACAGGGAGTTAGTTACCTGCTCTGCCTTTTGGCTGTGTGTTTTCAGTTGTCTACCCAGAAACTATCTAGTATTTCTTCAGTTCTGTTTCAGTGGATTTTAACATTTGACTCATTTTCATTATATCAAACTAGTGTTTTATTTTCAATGACTGGCTCCATTGAAGTGTCACTGTGCTCACAAATTAAATGTCCTTCAGGACAAAATTAATATGATTATGGAAAAAATCATGGTTTTGATAACAGTTTGTCCTCAGCTTCTAAATATTTGTGCAAAGACAAGCACAGCAAGGGTAATCCTGTTTTTGAAAAGCAGCTCCCAATTAGAAAATCCAGTTGAAATTTAGTAGTGGTTATGCAGAGTGGCCTCATGAGATTAAAGCCTGCTGCTTGCTTTTGGTCTGGGTTTGATATGACCTGTGCATGGGGAGAAGCTGGGAAAATGAGCACAGCCGAACTGGGTGGCCTGAAATGCTGTGCCTCTCCCAGTGTTTCAGTATTTAGGAAACAGATGGGAGGAGCTACAAGGTCCTGTTCTTATGTATCTGTTTTCTGAAAACATTCCACATAGAAGTTGAGTCCATGTTTTTTTCAGCGTCAAGAAGCAACACAGTATACAGCTCATCTGAAAGTTTGTGATACCCAGATGGAAAGCTCACTAAATGGCAACTTGGTTTTCCTATTGTAGCATTAGGAAAGTAAAAACGGGGAGCAGGCATTTCAGTTTCTTGTAATAAGCTGCTAAGAACATGGGAAAGGTGGGTTGTATTCTTGAAACCCGTGATTCTTAGGCAAGCCAAGTCCCGGGTTTCTCATTTTTATTGTAAACCAGTGATTAAAAAAGAAAGAGAAAACCATCTCCAGCAATTTGAGCTCAGCTCCTTACACAAACCAGCCTGCAAGGGTAAAATAAAGCCTACAATACAAAAAGCGGTAGATAATTTTAGGAGCAATGTGAAACCCAGGCTCCCTGGTGCTGAAATAATATAGAAACTGTATACATAAAATTGCTGGTTTTGAGAGGCCTAATTGAATCTGGAGTCATGATATGCTTTGCAAAGCAATAGAAGCTGGGCATTTTAACTCTTCTTTTACTTTGGAAAATCCTAGCCCACAGCCAAGTGCCTGATGTGCTTTAACCCACAGTTTCCTGACAGGTGCTCTGTTCCACGAGGGTTGTTACTGCTTTTTTTTTCCCTGACCAGAGGAGACAGAAGGTTTTGTCCTTTGTGTTCTGATACTACTTTTTTTCCCCTATGCTTTCCAGCAGCTCTAGTGATGTTTGAGGCCCTTGAGTTAACAATTAAAGGTTTAAAGGCATAGGGCAGCTGTTGTTTCCTTCAGAGCTTGGGGTGCAGGGATCTTAGCAGTAAGTCTATCACCAGGCTGGAAAAGGAAATAGCTTTAGTTTTATGTTAAAATGTTTAATTTCATGCTAACTGTTGTGCAAGCAACATAGCTGTATGTGCCAGTTTTGCAGTCTGAGAATTCGGTGCCTCTTTAAAAGGGTACTTAAATCTTTGTTGTTTTCTAGATCACATCTGCTTTGAATAAAGAAGGTCTTGCAGATGACGTCTTGGGAGAGGTAAGCAAACCCATGTAACTCTGTGGTTAGTTTTATAATGCCATGGTAATTTGTAAAGTAAGAACCATTTTTCTTTCCACTTGATAGCTGTCCCAAAGTAAGTCACAAATAATCCAGCATGTGGTAAGTTCCTACATTCAGTAGGATGAAGGTACTATTTTAAAAAAACAACCACTCCTTTTCCACTCAGATGTTCCCCTCCTTTTCCAATGAAGGGCTCTCAGTCACAGGTTTTAATGTGGGCTCTCATTGGTGCGCCTCCGCCTTTCCTCGCTGCTGCCTTTGCCTTGCCCACTGTGGCACTTTGTGCTGCCTGTGAGGTAGGGCAGAGCCTTGCTGCCTGACACCTGGTTTCCAAAACAGCACCTTCATCAGGCTTTAAAGAAAGCAGGACTGAGAGTGAGCTCCTGTAACTTTTCCTACAAGAGTGGTAACTACGGTTCAGGCACTGCCTGCTGTAATTGCAGTAGCCTGAGTCTGCAGCAGGACTGCAGTGCTTCTGAGCCACAGACAGTTCATCTGTAGCTGTCTCATGGGGAAGAAAGCTTTTGTTGCATCTATTGAGGCAGCTAAGATGAAAACAGCACAAGGTACAGTGTAGTGACAGAGAGTAAGGGAACAGGGCCTCTACCTGGTTTGTGATGCTCAAGCATATATTGCCAATGCACTTCTGTGATTTTCAGTCTAGTTCTAACTATTGGTTGGTGGAAGGGTGACTCTACTCTGCAATGCAAAGTATTTCTGCCTCTTTCGCTGGTGGATTTTTATGGCATCTTCTCTCTGCTGAAGGCTCCTGCAGAATCTGATGGATCTGTGCCAAACGAGGGGGATGAAGGCCAGCCTACAGAGGAACAGTTCTTGGGAGAGGTATCTGTTGCCCTCTAGACTAACCCTGCTGACCTCCCCTGTGTTTTCTTCGTTCCTTTTTACTGCATTTCATTTTGTTGACTTTTCCTGCTGCTGAGGATAATGCAGAAATACAAAAAAATTAGAATGGTACAACTGGACTCCTGTTGAGATTTTTTTCGTCTGCTTCAGGCAGTATGTTCAGACAGGTTTATTGCAGGCAGTTTGTGATCAACCATGTCAGCATTTGGGGTCCTGCACCATTTGAACAGCCTTGTTTTCAGCCCTGTGTTTTACATATGCAGACAGGTTCCTAATTTGCACTAAGGACACAGCCTCTGCCTTGTGAGGTGTCACTAGCATGGAAAATAGTGTATTGCTGTGTAAACAGGCCAACTTCATTCTTCCCCATCCCCTCAGTCTCCCTTTCGGATCAGAGCTTGGGCTGATGCCTATGCTTCCTTTAGCTGCCTGTCTCCATCTGTGGGGATGGGGGCAGTGGTTTAAGGCTCGTGCATGTTGGGGTGGTGCACTTGACTCCACAAAACAAGCAGCCTGTTAAAGACACTAAAATCAGAATGTTCTCCTTGGGTTAGGTGCTTGATTGCTTGTTTAATTCTTTAGGCTCTGTAGTGGCAGACACATGTGTCTGACAGTGTAAGGATTTTGCTGTATGCAGTCATGAAGGTACTGGGTATCTCGTAACAAATGTCTGTTCTAGGAGAGAATTCGCAGCCAACATGACCTTAGCCTACCTAAATATCTGTGGGCCTGGCCTAAAGCCACTGGTGTGCTGTCACATACATAAAGTAACTGAATGGGCACATTATTCCTGTGCTAGTCACAATGTGCTCTCAACCAAAACCAAAGACACATTTGGTGTTATCTGACAACAAATAATTTTCCAGACGCGGTGTCCTTTTCACAAGCCAAACATGAAGCTTTGTTTCACTTTCTTCCCCATCCAAATGAATGTCTTTGGTCTACCGTGCCCTTCAATTTAGCTGAAGAAGCAGGGTGTTCCTGAGTTCCCTTCATGTACTGGATCAATGGCTTGTGACAGAGGAGGCAGTTTGTGGGTCAGGTTCTACGCTCTGCTTAGCCTGTGCTGTGAAAATTGATGGTGAAGAGCGACTTCTCTTTTGATACTATTTTCTGTTATTGAAATGTTTTGTTTGAAATCCCAAAATCCAAGTACTCAACGCAAAGTGGTCTCTGTCGTAATTCCAGGGGAGTTTGATAAAAAGAGCAACCTCTGTCTACTGATTACTCCTGTATTGAGTACTACGCTGGGCTTCTGTGTTGAAAATTAAGCTTGTGTTCATGTGTGATTTGCTTAAATAAACTGGGGTGTATATCTAGTGCAGCGGGTTTCAAGGATGAGCTGAAATTTGAAGTGGAGTACAGTGGAACCTAGGTAGCATTAATGGTAGGCTGTTCTTGGTAGGGGTTAAAGCTGAAAGAGAAGGAAAGAAAATAATTCTGATTTTCTCATTGTAGCTGTAGGTTTGCTTGGACAGGGTTGTGTGTATATGGGTGCAGATCCACCCCTGGTACCCAGAATCCAAGTGTCTGGCTGCTGGTACTTGTGAAATAAAGGAAGTTCAGTTGGTAAAGCAGAGAAAAACAAGGAATTAATTCACTGCTTCCCATGGGCAGGCAGGTTTTCATCCCTAAGAAAGCTGAGCTCCATCACATGTAACAGTGGCTTGGGAAGAGAAATGCTATTGCTGCAAACATCCCCCTATTTCTTCTTCCTTCAGCTTTATGTTATGCTGAGCGTGATCTTATATGGCTTGGAATATCCCTTGGGTCAGTTTAGGGTCGGCTGTCCTGGTTGTGTCTCATCCCAACTTCCCATGCACTCCTCACCTCCTCCCTGGAGGTGCAGTAGGAGAAGTAGAAAAGGTCTTGGTGCTGTCCAAGTGTTTCTCAGCGAAAGCAACAACATCTCTGTATTATCAACACTGTTTCCAGGACAAATCAAGCAGCCCCATACTGGCTACTGTGAAGAAAAGTAACTTTACCTCTGCCCAAACTGGCGCACAGGGATAACCTTCCCTTCTAAGTTAATGGTCTCTGAGTTGACTGGTAGTCTGAAGTTCTAAATTCAACTTGCAGTGCAAGAGCCATATGATTTTAAAATGTGTGTATTTTTTACGTGTTTACATAATCTCAGAAATTATGCTTTTCCTTTCTCTTAGACGCTGAAGGACCATAAAAAAGAAACTGAAGATTTGAGATCTGCAAAGACAACATTTAACATTTCTGTTAGTGGAGGTACAAAAAAACCTTGATATTGATTTCATTGTATGTACTGTTATTTTTAAGTACTGATGTTGATACTGGTGTTCCAGTGAGAAGGCAAATTCTGCACAGATTGTGAAGGATTGTAATTACTTGCCTTGAGCTACATTCTCATGCAATCTCAAAGCGCTTGAAAATACAATTTTTTGAAGGAAAGGAAGGAAGTTATACAGCACTTGTGTACCCCATTGTTGACATGCAGCTGCTCTGAGTGATTTCTGATACAAAAGAAGACATGCTTGATCAGGCATGAAGTGCTCTTTATACAGAAGCTCCCAGGGGATCTTGAGTAACACACAAGCCACTGACCCCTGTCGAGGTTTGACTTCTTATGGCACTCTTCAGGTAGTTGTTTTAGGGGCCACTTACACCTCTAGGAACTTGCTCTGTCACAAGGTAAATAATGTTTGACAGTGTCCCTGTGGCATGGCTGTGCCCATGTGTGTTTAGAGCTGGAGGGGAAGGTGAGCACCCCTGTAAGTACCTGGCCAGAGCAGGCTAGATTGCAGACAACTGTGCCAGTGCTGTACAGTCGGACAGCGTCACCTGCTGCTGCATCTCTCAGTGGCTTTTGTGGCAGCATTTGGAAGTGCACCCCTGTCTCGTTGCAGATGTGGATGGGCTGATCACACAGGCTCTGCTGACAGGGAATTTTGAAAGTGCTGTGGATCTGTGCCTGCATGACAACCGCATGGCTGACGCCATCATCTTGGCCATTGCCGGCGGGCAGGAGCTGCTATCCCGGACACAGGAGAAGTACTTTGCCAAGATGCGCAGCAAAATTACCAGGGTATGTGTTTTCAGGTCAGAAGTAACATGCACGTATGCCTTTGGCAGCTCCCTCTTTCACCTTGAAAAATTTTTCTTGCCGTTTTATAGGTTTATTTCTGGCAGATGTTGGTAAGTTGGTAAGATCTCAGAGCAGGATTTCTGTTACTCTTTTTTAATACATTGATAAGGGGACAAGAGGCACACCACCTGGTATCAGTACACAAGAGCATTCTTCATCCCATCTCCAGTGTCTCTCAGTTGCATATACAGGAATAGATTCTCAACAATAAAGGCAGATACCTTAAGCAGGGCACATTTCAGTCTGCTGTTCTGTCACATTTTTCACAGATGAACCCATGCTCAGGGTCAGCAGCATTATGTTGATTTCTGCCTGTCATCGGACTTTGCAGATCTTGCTGATGCTTTGTTTTACTGCATGCGCAGAAGTGAGGGCAAAGCATGCCCAGGGCAGATTAATCTCTCTTTGTCTAGGAGATAGCATGTTATGGCCAGCTGGTTACTGTTATTTTCAGCTTTTTGCAGTGCTAGGCATTGCTGATGCTGCTTGTGCAAATCTTTCTTTTTTACTACCAATATGAGAAAGTAGTGACAGGAGGTTGAAACAGGAGGATTGGCTTTAAAGAAAAATTGGTTTAGCAAGGGTGGCAGCTTTTGGAGGA
>WBMY01000531.1:0-11550 GCA_013397315.1 Donacobius atricapilla
TTGTTGCCCTTAAAGGTCAGTCCTTTTTTCACTTCCCCATTTCTGTGTAGTTACATCCTTCTTTCTCATGCCTTACTAACTACAACAACTTGTTAGAAGCAGCTGCACTCAAGGACACTCTTGCCATGTCAGCAACTCAGATTAGCTGGATACGATGTTTTCTGAGGCTTCGTTCAGCCACCTGCAGCATGTCTACGTGATTTTTGTCAGCTAACAAATCCTCAACAACAGGCCACAATAATTCAACAGGTTTAAGGGAGACATTCATGAATGATAACACCTGCAGGCTAGTACAAGACCTATGCATGCAAAGGTATTGAGCCAAAGCCACATCTAGCATCCAGACGTCTGGTTGGACTTTTCCACCTTAACAAAACCAATAAAGTAATGCTAATGTAATGTGTACAGAGCTTTGTAGAGTGACTAGTATTTTGAATTGATTAATAAGAAGTTGGGTTTTTTCTGTAATTGCAGAAAATCTGGAATTCTAAGAATCTAAGAATTCTAGGAATCTAAGAATTCTGCATTATTTGGCCAAAATGGTTTTTTTCAAAACTTTTTACCCCAGGAGTGCCTTGCACCTGTCCCCTGTGCACTTCAGACAGGAGGAGCTGTGTCACAACCTCTGAAGGAGTTCAGCTTGCAAAGGAACTTGGAGCCACTTACCTTGAACTGCACACTCTTAATGATTTCTACATACAGAAATACTTTGGAGGAGTGGTGAGTGACAATCTGCTGTTTCAGAAGTGGGGTGGAACATGCAGGAGGTGCATGACTGATGTGACCGCTTCAGAGAACCAGGGGAGGTCCACCATGAGCCCTTCCACCGAGTGCCAAGTTCTCACTGATGCAAGATCCAGGTTAGATATTAGAAAGAAATTTCACTGTGAGGGTGGTCAGACACTAGAACAGAATGGTCAGGGAAGCTGTGAGTGCCCCATCCTTGGCAGTGTTCTTGGCTGGGTTGGATGGGGCTTGGAGCAGCCTGGTCTGGTGGAAACTGTCCCTGCCCATGGCAGGGGGATTGGAAATCAATGGTCTTCAAAGTACTTTCCAAGCCAAACCATTCTAGGATTCTAGGATTCTATGATGCTATCTGAATTAGCAGTACCAAGGTTGCTCTGGTTTTAAGTAGGAAGATTTAGGAAAGCCATGTGACACACTGCAGTAAGTTTTCCACTTGTACTCTTGTCCTTTCATCTTGCTGGATAGCTCCCAGCTGAATGAGACCACTCCCCAAGATACAACTAGCATCTAATGAGATTGGCAAATTGAATATCTTTGGGTCTGTCAATTCTAGGAAGATTAAATACACAAGAATGAACTGCAATCATTTGAATAAGTAATCATTTAAATTGTGCTAGTTCTATCTAAGTATGATAGCTTTTCATAAAGGAGTTTTGGGACTCTTCCTGGATGACTGGTAATAGTGTCAGTAGCCTTAGCCCTGCATACAGAACCTGTTATATCCCTTATAATTTGATGTCTAGGTTGTTATTAAATAACAAGGGTTTTTAACAACATATATTTCTTGTCTTAGCTGGAATATTTTATGATCCAAAGTTTGAATCAGAAGTCATCCAAAAAAATGAAGAAAAGGAAAAAGATGCAGAAGTGCCATCGAATCCAACCACCTCAGCTTGAACAGCCAGGTGCTCATTGATATCTGGTCTCTAGTATAATTCCTTATGTCTGTCACTTTCTTTGCACAATTAATACTTTTTACTACATTTTTACTAATAATTGTTAATGTGAGCTGCGCTATCATCAGCTATTCTGGTTATGTTGCATCATCTTTTAGTGATCGTTTAACTTACTTGGGGAGAATTGTATGACAATATATAACATTGCAATGGATTTCTAGTTTATTTTACATATAATTAACAGTAGTGGTTTTCTGGTGGACTTATGAAATAATGAAAACATGAATTGATGAAAGCTTTACATAAAATGTCAGCAGATTACAAAAGGAAGGTGTTAGAGCATGAATTATTATTCTACAGTATCATCAAGTAATGTTTTTGTTTGCTGCAGATAAAGCAAGGGAGAAAAGTATGCACCTTTATGTGATTTCTGAGCATCTGATGCATTTGTTCAGTGAAAAAATTACTGATGAGTAGTTACCTCTAAGTCTGTGGTTGTCTATTCTCCTGTGTTCTAAAAATTTCCTCAGATGTCTTAGATTTGGAATACGCAGTCAAAGTTTCTTTATAGTGTCACTTTCTATAGAAGGTTCATGAAAGGACAGATACTTACTATTAAACCAAGTATTTCTTAACTTACTTGCTGTACTAAGTATTTCCATTTTTAAGTATTTTACTCAAGATATTCAAACAGCATATAAGAAATACTCTTATTGAATAACTCTTTTAAAAATTAAACTGACCTGATAAGGTCAGTTGTCCTGTGGTTAGCACTTGCCTAAGTTTTACTGCATGACTTCTTTTGCAGAAAAGATGCCCATCCTGAAGGGTGAAACCTCGCACTACAACACAGACCTGCACAACCTGCTCTGCTGCTGCCACTGTACAGATGTGGCCTTCTACCCTGAGGACCTCAGCACAGCAGTGGAGGCACACAAGATCATCCTCTGCTCTGTCAGCCACCTCTTCATGCTGTTGTTTGGGGTGAAGAGCCTGTCTGACACCCACGACGCCTCCACTGTGCAGCTGGCACAGAGTCTCTTTGCAGTGGAGGCGGGGATTCCCTTTACCTCATCCCCCCGTGATGCCCCATCCTGTGTCCTGCCAGTCAGGGTGGTGGTGAAGGATTCTGTGTTCTGCTTTTGTCTCCCAGACATCCTCCACTTCATTTATTCAGGTACCTGCTGGGAACAGATCTGACTACTCATTTCCTATTGTCTCATGAAGGAATATGTGCCTCACCCTAGGAACATGGCTTTGCTATTGCGAGATGAGGTTTCACCATGTTTCCACACTTATTTTATCCCTTGTGATTACTATGCACAATGAAAAAATACCATCACCTATATTTAACAAAAATTAAATTAGTTGTCATTCCAGATCTAATGGACCTAAATTAAATGATTCCATAGGCTAACATCATAATATTCAAAATTTTGCCAAAAAAAATTTGGAGTTTGAGTCAGTTTCAGATGCTAGGCTTTTAAAATATTGTAAATTGTTGCATGTTCTAAACACAAGAGCAAGAGTGCAGAGTTACTTAAGAAAACTCAAGTAATTTTTATTCTGAGTATGATGCAGGTGAAGAGAAAACAGTGGTAAGTGGCTGGAGTGTGGAGACCTCTGATGTATTGCATGAGTTTTGCTACCAGTTGATACAGAGTGTGACGTCAGCTACCTAATGCCAGCTATTAAAATGGCACTGATTTTTTTTAGCTTTTCAAGTGTTGCTTAGAAAGCCTCAGCAGAAAGATTTGTTTGTTTTTTTCTGGAAGTAGCCAATGCCTGTTTGTTCTTTATAAAATATTTTCCAACCTGTCAGAGAATCTTTCAGCTTTCAGTTGGAGTTTGTACATCAAAGGCATTTCTTTCCAAAATAGTGACAAACATAAAGAAGAGATAAAGAAGCTTTTCATTGATAAAAATCCCTGAATAGACTATTATTTTGTTCTTATTTATTGGAGATAAGGATAGGGTTTGAATCCATGAAACTGGATTTTCAGCAGATGATGGATACAGTATTTTTAATTCATATAGTAATTTAATAATTTGGGTTGGAAAAGACCTTTAAGATTATCAAGTCCAACCACTAATCCACCACTGCCAAGTCCATCACTTAAGCCATGTCCCTAGGTGCTACATCTTTAAAGTGCCTCCAGAGATGGTGACCCCACCACTGCCTTGGGCACCTTGTTTCAGTGCTTGACAACTCTTAAGGTGAAGAAATTCTTCTGATATTGAATATAAACTCCCCCGTGCAACTTGAGGCAGTTTCCTCTTGTTCTGTGACTTAGTACCTGGGAGAAGAGACTGTCCCCTACCTGCCACAGTCTCCTTGCAGGCAGTTGAAGAGAGCAACAAGTTCACCCCTGAGCCCCCTTTCCTCCAGTCTAAACATCTTGGTAAACATCTTCATCTGTTACTATCTACAGCTAATGTCTACTGTCTTGTGGGCACTAATTTTCCTTTTTTACTTTCCTTTATGACAACCAAGGGGCTGTGAAATTATGTAGTTGCAGGCAGAGCTCTTCTTTAGGTCCCAGCTTCTAGCGTAAGGATCATTGCCAAAAGAAATTGTGCCTTTTGATGCCTCTGAGACGTGATCATGTCTCTTGAAGGTGCTTGAGGGACATGCTGAGAACAGAACAAATCGTGAGTTTACAGCTTTTCAGGACTGTGACATGATGCCTCTGAGGTTATAAACACTTAACCAGTGTGGTATAGATAGGAGCTAATAGCTGTGTGCTATAGGTGCTGATTCAGCCTCTTAACAGCTGAGCGTCCTCAAGGCTGTACTGAGTTGGGCTTGTCACTGAGCTTGATCTACTTCTGTCTTCTTCCTGTCCTGGGTTAGAACGGAAAAGTTACTGCAAAACCCCATGGTGCCTCTGTGACTTACTCCAGCAAAGTGCATAAAGACAAATTATCTTTGTTTTTACTCTCTTAATTTTTCCAAAAAAGCTATTAAGACATCTCAGTGGATGTCATGGCTTTGACTGTGAAAACAAGAACAGAAATTCTACTGTAAACTTTGTGCTGGTTTTAGCTATGAGGACTGAGAATGTAAGTGTGCATGAAGTTTTTCTAGTTCAGACACCTACAGTACAACGTAGTCAGCAGCACGGGCAGAAGTTAAAAAATTTCCACAAATGTTGAAACATTAAGAATATTTTTCCTGAATTTCTACCTGCAATATGTAGTGACTGATTGGAAGGAATTCTTTGATTGAGTGTGAAAGCAAATGAGATGCTCCAGTCTGTTGGTACTTGCTTTCACTATAAGAAGTATCATGGAAATTTAATGTGCAAAAAATTGCATCTTGTCCTTCCTAAAGCAAAGATCTGGCTGATTTATGTACAAATCCCCCACCATTTCTGCAGGATGTATTTGGTGTTGATGTCATCTTTCCTCTGCCTGCTGAGGCCTCTGTCTTGTTGATTTATAATCCGTCTCCCCTGGTTCTGTGATAGGTGCTTTCCAGTGGGAACAATTAGAAGAGGACATAAAAAAGAAGTTGAAGGATCCAGATAAAACAGAACATGTGCTTGAGAAAGTTAAATGCATCCTGAAAACTCCAGAGAAGGTACATCTAGTTCCCTTGGGTCACCATAAGTTACTTAAGTTTTTGAGAAATTGTTTTGTAGGAATGTTTTCTTGACAGTCTTTGTTTTAAAGTCACTTTGGCTTACACAGCCTGTACTTTTTCATGTTTTCAGTGGGTTGTTTCCAGTCACATACACAGAAATCCTGATGTAACATGCAGAATTAATGCAATTGGTAAAAATCACACAAGCAGGTATTCTAAAAGGATTACTTATATTCACAGCTTTGAACATTGTCTGTAGGAAATAGGATTATGGGTTGCTAATTCCCATGTAATAGGTGCTGCCCAGGAAAGATTTGCTCCTGAACATATGCCAGAAGTTGGGCTTCTGCAGTAGATCTAAAGGGTTGATTTTTCATATAAATATTGTGATGTGGAAAGCTGTCTGTAACTCAATATATTTAATTCAGTGGAAGACCGCACAAAAAATGTGACGTATATCATATTATCAAGTTAATAAAAAGTCAAAAAGTAGAATTAGTTTTAATATAGAATTAGTTTTTACAGACATTTTCTCTTGGAGCTCATACATTCCTTGACAATATTGAAGTTGGTCCAATGATTTCTGTTGATTTAGGTAGGAAAACCTCTCAGATGCTCTTGGGCCAACACAATATAGAGATCAAAAAGTTACTGAGCTGTTTTCAGCTTCTGTCTGCTCTGTCTTAGGCTTACCAGCCCATAGTGCCCACAGCTAAAACATTTATAGGTTTGGCCTTGGAGAGCCTGAAGACTTTTAAGATAGTAAGCCTGAGCTGTTGTAATTTCTTTTATTCTTTTTTTATGCCTTCAGAGTACTCTTATTTCCCATTTATGCATTTTTCTTTAGAGGCCAAATACAAGGTATTGTGATTTTTCTTAGTAAAACTAAAAAATCTATAAATTTCAGATTTTAACCATAAATTCAACCTCACCTGAATTTCACTTGTCACAATCCAGCAACATGATTTTGATGTTATTCCTTTTGGCAGCTTTAGATTACATTTTTAAGGTAAGAAAACCAAAACTAGAAACTAACTGAGAGTACTGGGTTTTGGAGCTCTTAACACTACCAGGTTATTGTAAGAGGAGTCTGTGCTCCAGCCTGTGAGCTCCCCCTTGCTTCCTTGGAGGCAATTCCAGGACAATATAAAGAAACACAGAACTTTCAGCTGCCTTGCCTCTCTACACAGCATTGTGCGGTGGGGTGGATGTGTGTCCCACCCCTGCTACCCCCAGAGCTCTCAAACCTTATTTTGCTGCAGCATTGGGTCTGGACAGGGAATGTGTGAAAAAGTTTGGACTCCAGAAACCTGATGAAGCCCAACCTGCCTGTAGGGGCTGAATGGGGGAGTTTCATCAAAGGTCAAGAATACCAAGAAGAGAGCTGAGGTGTGACTGTGGGGGACCAGAGACCTCTCAGAGCTGCTGCACAGTAGGGAATAGGAAATTAGAAGAGAAAAGGTGGTTCCAGAGGAGTGCACATGCAAGAAGCTGTTGTTTATTTTCCCATATAAATGATGTCCCATAATATTTAGTTCTGTGGGCAGCCGCATATGACAATGCTTTATTACCAATTTATTTTTCAGCTAAATACTGTAAAGGACTGCAAGTCTCACCAGATAAAGCAGCCCAATAATACATCTCTCAGGCTATTCTTTAACACACCTGTGCTGGCTGATGTAATCTTCAAAATACAAGGTATGGTACTTCTCCTCCCTTGACCTCCAGCCTTATCCTTTTCCCCCTCNAGTTAAATTTATACTTACTTACTGGACTTAATGGAATTTCGTCTGGAAAATTTTGCCTTTCTCTGCTTTATGTGATTATTCTGGTACAAATATTAATTACCAGTAGGGTTACTGGTCAACATAAATGACACTTCATAGAATCATTCAGGTTGGAAAGACACCTAAGATCATCAAGTCCAACCATTAACCATTTGCATAACAATTCATAGCACTGCATATTTGTGGACTGGGCTAGAGGTTCAGGTAATGTGAACAGATTTATTCTGTCTATTCTCTTTTGATTTAGTCTATTTCATTTTGGTTCAATTAATTTTTTGTTCGTTGATTTTGCTTTAGTTTACTGTTCATTATTCATCTTAACTGGTTTGCAGTGAGTGTGTTAGTNCTTATCCTTTTCCCCCTCTTCAGGAGTGTGGGACGCAGATATGACCATGTTCCATGGCACCAAAACTAAGGAAATACAAGTGCTTTGCTGTCACTGTGGAAAGCAGGGAAAGCTTATCCCCATGGATGTCCTGTAGCAGTGTCCACTCCCAGTATGGTTCGTCTGGGCTGAGCCTATAGGAATTCCCTCTCCCTATCATGGCACACTGTGCCTCCCTGATTGACATTATTTTTTATTCTATTTCATTCTGTTTTGGTTTACTCTATTTTGTTTTGCATCCTCTCCTCCNTTTCGTCTGGAAAATTTTGCCTTTCTCTGCTTTATGTGATTATTCTGGTACAAATATTAATTACCAGTAGGGTTACTGGTCAACATAAATGACACTTCATAGAATCATTCAGGTTGGAAAGACACCTAAGATCATCAAGTCCAACCATTAACCATTTGCATAACAATTCATAGCACTGCATATTTGTGGACTGGGCTAGAGGTTCAGGTAATGTGAACAGATTTATTCTGTCTATTCTCTTTTGATTTAGTCTATTTCATTTTGGTTCAATTAATTTTTTGTTCGTTGATTTTGCTTTAGTTTACTGTTCATTATTCATCTTAACTGGTTTGCAGTGAGTGTGTTAGTTATTGTCAATTTTCACAATCATGTTCAGTGGAGTGAAGACCTCCTAAGAAGACATAAGCTTTAAAATGAAGATCTTTCTGTGTTATATAAAGTCATTGAGTATTTATTTTTACCTTGCACCCTGCAGGTGCAACCATACCAGCCCACAGGGCAGTTCTGGTGGCCCGCTGTGAGGTTATGGCAGCTATGTTTAATGGCAATTATCTAGAAGCAAATAGCATTCTGGTTCCAGTGTATGGGGTTTCCAAAGACACTTTCCTGTCCTTCCTCGAGTACCTTTACACTGACTCCTGCTGCCCAGGTAAGGAAACCGTAAAATACAGTTCTATATCTGTGACTCATTTTTCCAGAGCAGGGCATTGATAGAGAATAATGTAGCAGCACCTATTTAATTGAAAAATGAAAATATTTGAATGTGCAATGTCTCGAGAAAGAGAACTTTTTTGTATTGTGCAATAAAAAAAAGAAACCTTTCTTACACAAGTAAAATAGAAGAAATATTTCTAATAAAATTATGCATTTGCTTTGTGCTTACATAACAAGAATCAAAGAAGTTGTAATTTAGTTATTATCCATTATAATATTTGGAATTTTCTTTTTTACATTACAGTAATACTGCTTTCTAGTCTGGATTCTGTGTTTTATTTAAAAGTTGTCAGTTCTTGAACACAGCTGAGTTTATTGTAAACTAGGTTGAATTGCAGGAATACCTTATTTATACATGTGGTTATCTTATGTGTATGCAAAACCAGAAAAAATAAGTCAATGAGAGTGTTTGGCAAGAAAAATTGAGCTACAATATTCTTTGTATCTCGACCTTTATCTTTCGTTATGAGTAGAAAATCTGCATACAAAATCTAAAACATGATTTAAACACAGGTAATTTTTCCTTGATATAATGAATAAAAGATGTTGTGATATGTATTTTTGCTTTTGTTTTCTTTTGAAATAATTATTCCACCTTATTCTTAGATATTCCATGTTTCTCTTTTCACTCCGTCTAATATTTTCTTGTTTATCAGTTTAAAATTGCAACCACTGTGCTATATTTAAAAAAAAAGTCTCTCTTTGTTTGTCTTCGGATTTTTGTCTGTATTTTCTTGTATCATAAGAGTGCTTTTCTGAAAGAGAACTTAGCTAAATCCCCTTATTAATTATCACTTACTCTCAATAGATCAGCAGCACTTGACTCATCATCTTCAGGGTCCATGATATTGACAACAATTCTTTACATCCATCTGCCAAAAAGTTCTAAACACTTTTTTTTTTTTGTTCTTAATTGAGTAGTTTATCTGGAAAAATAAGGTGATACAACGAAGAAAAATTTATAGTAATGAAAAATAAAACAGAGTTATCACAGCAGTCTGATTTTGTATTTGTTGTTAGGTATCTAAAAGACAACTTTGTGAAAAGTAGCTTTGATCATCTTGTCAAAAAGGTAAAATACATGTAACTTGTGTCTTCTTGTTTTTTAGTTAGTATTCTACAAGCAATGTCTCTGCTGATCTGTGCAGAGATGTACCAAGTAATGAGACTCCAGCATATTTGTGAACTCTATATCATCACGCAACTTCAGAGCATGCCTAGCAGGGAACTGGCTTCCACAAGTCTCAGTATTGTTAGTTTGCTCAGAAAAGCTAAGGTACTTATTATCAATTTTATATATATATATAAAATATCAAATGAGAATCTATATCTTGACTTCAGTAAGTTGTTTGTTTTTAAGATTTTAAAAATCTTAACAGCAATTTAAGAAACATGGGGATACAAAATCTGTTTAATAGGGATAACTGGTGACACAAGGCTGGCCAGAAGAAATCCTTCAGCCTTTAATTGCCAAAGGTGCAGTTGCAGAATCATAGAATTGCCTCTACTATTGTACCCAGGGCAGCCTGCTCAAGAGCTTGACAACCCTTGCCATGAAGAAATTTTTCCTGCTATTCAACCTAAACCTCCCTGGCACAACCTGAGGCCATTTTCTCTTGTCCTGCCACTTTTTATATGGGAGCAGAGACCACCTGTCCAGAACCTCCTTTCAGGGAGTTGGAGAGAGTGATAAGGTAGCCCAGAGCCTCTTTTTTTTCCCTAGTATAAAAAGCTTCACCTCCTTCAGCCACTCCCCATAAGATTTAGGCTACTGATCCTCTAGTCACACCCTCATCTGTGGAATTTCCTTTATCATGGACATACTGCAGTAATTCAGCTTAACCACAGCTTCTTCCATTAAAAAAGCTTGTGTTTTAGGCAAGTAAAGATATATTCGTTCCTCTTTTAGTCAAAAAGAAATTTATGTGGTATGCAGGTGACAAAGGAGTTCCAACTGGATAGAATATTGAGACAAATGCATAAAAGCATGAAAAGAAAATATTAGAGGCTGAAAAAAAGAGAGAGACAAATAAAGGCAGGGTTGGAAAACAGAAGAGGAGCCTTAACCGATTAGGATTTTCTGCAGAAAGAGGACACCCCAAAACCAATATGCTACATTCCTTCCCTCCATTTCTGTGAAGCTCTGCCTCTGTGCAGATGACAGAATTTCCAAGATTCATGATTCTTCAGGGGTTTTAGCTGCGTCTAGAAGGGGGACCTTTGTAATTTGTTCTTGAGTATTCACCTGTTTACATATTTCCATTAAATGCCCTTTCCTTCATTATCTTCCACAGGCAAAACTTTAGTTAGTAAATTGTTTAACAGTGGAAACCTGAAATATTTTGACATGTGAGATGTGGTTATGTTTCAGACATGATGGCATTAAGTAGGTTTTTTGTCTTTTCTTTCTTCCCTCAGTTTCACAATTCTGATTGCCTATCAACTTGGCTTCTTCATTTCATTGCCACTAACTACCTCATCTTCAGTCAAAAGCCTGAATTTCAAGAACTTTCAGGTATTTTTCTGTTCATTTTGAAGAGACAAATGTTCTGTTTTGCTGAGATGAAAAGTGATGTTCTGAATAATCCAATTTTTGCATGAGAAAATAATTAGGGTTTCTTTAGGGTATTTCAGAAGGATATCTCACCTCCCTACTGTGGGATCAGCACACAACATGACACAGCCAGCACTGCATCACCACTTTTTTGATTTCTATTGGGATGACCAGGTTCACACCAATAACTGAATTTGCTGGAACAGTTTGGTCATTGTATGTTAACCCCTTCATGTTATTTTCATAATTTAAAACAAGGTAATGGGTCATTTTTGACCTTTCTTCTTCAAGTGCTGGGGTTTTCCTTGTAGAAAATAGGGTTCTTACAGTACACTCCAGCAGATCTCATAAAATGAGATGAAAAAAACTATGGTTCATTCAAGTAAATAAATCCAGCTTCTTCCAGGGTCCTGATATTTATTTTCCCAAGCATTTGTATTTGCTTCTGGTAGTGTAACTAGAAAATTTTGCTCATTGCCTGTTGTAGTGGTTTCACATTCGCCGAATTTCTTCTGTGAAACGTAGTGTGAGGATCTATCTTTTACTATGGAACAGGATTAGAAGAAAGGCAAAACAGGCTCAACTTAAAAATAGAAACAGTTAGATTTATTAACATACACTGAAAGGCAAA
>WBMY01000535.1:15306-25792 GCA_013397315.1 Donacobius atricapilla
GCGCATTCCCGCCCTCCTGCGCCGCCGCTGCTCCCTGCCCGCCTTCTCCCCGAGACAAGGAACGGCTCTGCCCCGCTCCGTGGCTTTCGGGCTCTTTCCCCCGCGGCACGCAGCGCTCCATGCCAGCCCCCAGACAAAACCCCCGCAGTGCCCGAGCAGCCCCCCAGAGCAGCGGGAGCGGGGGGAGGCTGAGCCAGCGGAGTCCCCGCGCCCGGAGCGCCGCGCCCGGGGGGCTCTGACCTTCCTCAGGGAGGGCACGGGGGGTTCAGGGGGTCCCAGCCGCGCCCGGGGGGCTCTGACCTTCCTCAGGGAGGGCACGGGGGGTTCAGGGGGTCCCAGCCGCGCCCGGGGGGTTCTTACCTTCCTCAGGGGGGGCACGGGGGGCCCAGGGGGTCCCAGCTGTCCCCGGGGGCCCGGCCAGCGCGGGGGGCACCGCGGGGTCCCGCAGGGGACATGGGGGACCCGGCGCGGCTCCCCTGAAGGGCTCCGCGGCCGCTCCGAGGCGCGCAGGGCGCAAAGGGAAGCGCGAGTTATTTCGAGACGACTTCCTCTGCCGCGGAGAAGCCCCGCGGTGACAGAGCTGTCCCCGGCTGGGTCTCAGGCGCTCTGCGGACGGCGGGGGCAGCAGGGAAGGAGGCTCAGCCCTGCCCTGGGTCCAACCCCCTCAAAGCAGCGCCGCAGGTGGGGCTGCCCGGGGATGTCCGTGAGTCCTGGCACCGCCCCTGGCACCGGCCTGGCCCTGGCACAGCCCTGCCGTGCTGCCGGCCACGCCGGACGGGGACAGTCCCCGCGCTGGATGCTCCCAACAAACAGCGTTGCTCCGGGACACCGGGAGCCCTCCCGTTGCTCCGGGACACCGGGAGCCCTCCCAGAGGCTTTTCCAGGCACGGAGTTGGTGCCTGCGCAGCGTCTCGCACGTCTGCTTTAGCTCAGAGCCCCGGCAGCTCCCGCAGCGCCAGCTCGGGGGCAGGGGGGGGGCCAGGTCCTTCTAGAATGTGCTCCCGGAGCAGTGGGACTGTCCTGGAGCGGCTCTGGCCGTGCCCAGCAGGGTGTCGCGGTCACCTGTGGAGAGCAGGGCTGAGCCCCCGGGCCCCGGGGTGAGGCTGCTCGGGGCTCCGGGCTCGGGCCATGCCCTCGGAGCAGCCCGGGGTGTGTTTGCAGGCTGGCACAGCCCCGAGCTGGCACAGCCCCGAGCTGGCACAGCCCCGGGCTGGCACAGCCCCGGGCTGGCACACGGGAGGGCTCTGGGGGCACAGCCCAAATACGGAGCTGAGCGCCGCTGGCTGTGGGGCGTGCGGCAGGGCGGGCTGAGCCTGGGCTGTGCTGGGGCCCCGTGTGCCCCAAGCTCTGCTGGGCACGGTGCCCAGGGCAGCCCCAGCCCGGCGCCCACCGGAGCTGTCCCCGCCCGGGGCCGGGGCCGTGCTGGGTCAGCCCCTGGCCCCGCCTGGGACCTCGAGCGGAGTCTGAGGCTCCGAGCTTTGCTGGAGGGAAAGGGGAAGAAGGGGAGGTTTGGGGAAGAAAATCCCTCTGGAGGCAGCGTGGGAGCTGCAGCTGACGCCGCATCGCTTCCCATTCCTTTTGCACGAGGAAAAGCCGCGGGTAGCGCTCCGTACCTGGCCCCAGGCTCAAAAATAACCTCCTTCCTTCCTGAGCGGGGCAGAAAGGCGGCAGGAGGCAGCCCGGGCTCTCAGCCTCGCTCGCCGCCGGTTCCCCCGGGCTGTGCCGGTGCCAAGCCCCGCATCCCCTTCCCCAGCCCCGCCCGGAGCCGCCCCGCGGGCAGGAAGGCTCCGGGAACAGCCGCAGCAAGGAAAAACATCCTCGTTTCCCCCGGCCTGGGCTCGTTCTCGGGCTCTCCCGGCCGTGGGGGGCGCGGGCACGGCCCGGGCACACGCGGGATGCCCTTTGTCCCTGCCGGGGTCCCAAAGAGCGCCCAGCTGGAGGTTTGGGGCGTCACTGCTCACTAGGGCAGCGTCCCGCGCCTGTCCCCCCGTCCTGATGCCACCTCTGTCTGTCCCTCCCCAGCAGGAGTGTCCCGGCGTGCGGGACGTGCCACGCTCTCCCATTTTCCATGCAAATTCCGGCGGGAAGAGGGCTCCGGTGGGGCTGGGGGCGAGCCCTGCCCTTTGCATGGGGCGGGAGCGGGACCGGGGCTGCCGGGCCGCTCGCTGCCGGCTGTGCCGCCTCTGCCCGGGCCGGCTCTCCCCGCTGCTCCCGGGAGTTTGCCCTCCTCCCTCCCGGCCCCAAGCCTTCCCATGCCCAGGTTCGCCCTAGAACCGGGCTCTGCCCCCCTGCACAGAGGAGGGGAGGCCAGGGAGCTCCCCTGGACAGTGCCCATGGCACGCAGCGCCGAGTCTGGGATCCCAGCCCAAAAGTCCATTCCACAGGGTCCTGCCGGGACCCTTCAGCCTCACCCCGGCCCTTCCCCTGCTGCCTTTTCCGTGTCTGTCACAGCACCCTCAACCCTCCTCCTTCTGCGGGGCCGCATTTCCTTGCGGTACCCCACGGGAGGGGGAAGAGGAGCCTGTTCCCCATATTTTCTGATGTCATTAAACACCAGAACGCAGCTGAGAGAAAGCCTCAGAGCAGCACAGGGAACTGCCAAATGCCCGCAGATAAGATCAGCTCCTGGCCACAGAGAGAGGAAGAGCCAGGTATGACCCTGCTCACACAAAGCCTTCAGTCAGAGGACTGGGAAAAAAAAAAAGGAAGAACCAAACTGAAGCAGAGAAAGAACCTCTTGTGTGGCAGGCCAGGGACAAACCAGCTCTTTGTCCCTGCAAACGCTGTACTCTGGGATTTACAGGTATTCTGGAGCCCTGCCTGGTCACTTCACCTGGGTGGGGTGCAGAGAGGTTTTGAAGCAGCTGGAATCTTCCTCACATGGAAAAACTCTGTCTCCCGAAGTGATCTCCTGAGACTCTGAGGGCTGGAGCCCCTCCGCCCTGGAGCCAGGCTGGGAGAGCTGGGGGTGCTCACCTGGAGGGGAGAAGGCTCCAGGGAGAGCTCAGAGCTCTCCAGGGCCTGAAGGGGCTCCAGGAGAGCTGCAGAGGGACTGGGGACAAGGCCTGGAGGGGCAGGACACAGGGAACAGATCCCAGTGCCAGAGGACAGGGCTGGATGGGACATCGGGCAGGAATTGTTCCCTGGGAGGGTGGGCAGGCCCTGGCACAGGTGCCCAGAGCAGCCGTGGCTGCCCCTGGATCCCTGGCAGTGCCCAAGGCCAGGCTGGACACTGAGGCTGGGAGCAGCCTGGGGCAGTGGGAGGTGTCCCTGCCCATGGCAGGGGTGGCACTGGGTGGGCTGTGCCCCCTCCCAGCCCAAACCAGTCTGGGATCCACTGAACCAGAAAAATCCCACCTGAGTCGTCGTCGTCCTCCTCCTCCTCCTCCTGGTTCCTCTTTGGGCGCTGCCCCGCACCCTCGGCACGGCCCCCCTGCCCCGGCTGCTATTCAGGGATGTTTTGCCTTCCCCGCTTTCATTTCCCCTCGCGCCGGGGCTGCTTCAGCACCGAGGCTCACGGCGGCCGGGGGTCCCGGGGGGCAGAGGGGCTCGGCCAAAGCCAGGGGAGCTGGCCGAGCCCCACTCCCAGCCCTGGCACACGGCCAGCCCCCGCCCCGGGTGATTTCCTCGCCGTTTGGAAGGAACAGGTCACAAACCAAACACGTTTGATGCTGCGGCTCTATTTTCTACCCTGGCCTTCAGCCCAGATCTATTTTTAGTCCTGCTCCAGCAAATATAGAAGATGAGGGGATCTGGGGAGAGGGTGGCATTGACGCTGCCCTTTTCATTTCTCTAAACTGAGTCATCTCCAACACCCCCCCATTTTTTTTCTTTTTTTTTTTTTTTTGTCTTGAAAAAAATCATACTAAGGAGATAAAAAGATGATCATAATAAACCATGGAGTGTTCAAGTCTGGGCAGCATCTCAGGATGTCCTGTGAGGGTGGAAAATATAATTTATTCGATAAAGGCTGTGCAGGTTCTACCCGCAGGTTAATCCGAGCTTACCCACCTGTGAGCTGAGACTTTGGAGCACCTGAAGGAGAAATCCCGGTGCTGTGGTGGGTGCTGGAATTGTCTCGTGCCTACGACTCTCTGAGCCTTTTCCTGCTCCCAGGTCATCCTGGGGAGATTTGGAGCCTCCTCCCGTGCCTCCCACCCACGCAGGAATTCCTTGTGGAATTGACCCAATTACTGCTCCTGTACTGGAAATAAACCGACTTTTAATATTTTACAATAACTTTAAAACTTCTCTGCACAGTATTTTACAGATCAGCACAGACTTTACACAGATTTGTTGAGGCTGCACAAATGTACAAAGACAGCCCCAAAGAACCCTGGAATTCTTTCATTTCCAGAAAGCATCAGAGGTCAAAACCTTGGCCAGGATTGTGAGTCCCTGCAGCTTGTGCTTGTTTTCCCTATGGGAGGGAAATTCTCTTCTCCAGGATTGCTGTGGGGCCAGCTGAACCCCGAGGGATTTATGTCCTGGCATGGATTTAGCCACAGATACCAAGATCCCAAGAGCAGGGTTTGACAGGGTAAGGTGCTGTTGTAAAGCCCTGAACAAGAACAACCTCCTGCCAAATTCCAGCCCTGCTGGAAAGAACGCACCACAAACCTGCCTGGGGAAGGAAAAGTCAGAGAGAAAACCTTTCCCAAGGGCGTGGGAAGAGCCACTAAATTCTGATTCTGACCCCTTGAGCCTACTGGGCTTAAAACAGCGACGGAGAGGAGCGTCCAGGCATGAGGAGGGTTCAGCCCAGCACTGCCAGGGGCTCCCTGCTGAGGACAGACACTGCTCCATGCGCTTGGAGAAGCTGGGTGAGGCCAGGGAAGCTGGATCCTTGCTGGGAGACCAACCCGGCTCTGCCCTGGGGTGGGGCCAGGGCGCCTGCTCATGCCCGAGGGATGCTGCACCCCCCGAGGGGCTTTCCTGGGGTCCCCAGGGCAGCACCAGCCTGGGGTGGGGCCTTCAAGCAGGAGGGAGAAGCGCGGAGGCCTCAGGGGCGCGGGCGCATCTCGGATTTCCTCGTCTCTGGCCCTGGCGGGAGCTGCACCCGGAGCTGCTGAGGACACCCGAGAGCACCGTGGGGACCACGGTGTTCACCCCTGGGCCCAGCCCAAGCTGTCCCCAGCGCGGGGACGGGGGGGCAGAACGTGTCCAGCAGGCAGCAGAGCCGGGAGCGGAGCCAGGGGCGCAGGAGGGATCCCCCAGCACTCCCAGCAGGGCTGGGGGAATCCAGCACGCAAACCTCACCCCACTCTGAGCCGCCTGAAGCCCCCAGGAGCTCTGGCCCTTTCCCTGAACCTCCGGTGCCACTGCGGCTGTGCCAGTAGCCCGTGGGGACGGTGCTGAGAGCTCCCCAGGCCCTGTTCGGGAGGGTCAAGGGACCCCCCGGGACTGACCCCACTGTGGCTGAGCCCTGCAGCCCCCAGCAGTGCCAGGGTCCCTTCCAGAACCTCGGGATCGAGCTCCTTTGAGCCTGCAGCAGGCAACGAGCTCTCGTGCTGCTAGCACTGGTACAACCCCCAGAAGGCACCCAGAAACAGCCTGGGGGCTTCTCCAGCCTTATTGCTCTGCCCGTGGGGTCAGATTACCCCTAAATGTCCTCAAATATTGCACCTTTGTGTGCCCACAGCCTTGCAGAGAGGGGGAAGAGGCTGGAATGTTTGTGGGGGGAGGATCCCAAATCCTGCTGTGCCGCTTGCAGGTGTCCCTCAGCGGGTTTGGTGCTGGGTCCTTCTCCAGCGGGTGTGACCCTGCAGGTGGGCCTCAGGCAGTCCTGGAGCTTTCCCCAGAACTTCCCTCCCTGCTGGGAGTCCGGCACGGCCCCTGATGGATTTCCAGCACCTACTGAGGGCTCAGGCCTGGGCTGGCTCTGGCACACAGTGCTGGGAGCAGGATGCAGGACCATGGGCTGGACAGGGAGTGCAGCTCAGTGCTGGAATCCTGCAGGAATTGGGGATCCCTCTCCTGGGAAATACACGGGCCCACCAGCAGCTGTCCTGGCCCTGGGATGGCCTATTGCACTCCATCCCCTGGGATACAGCCAGCCCCTGTTGGCTCTTCTTCCCTGCAGGACCTCCAGAAGGGAAGGAAACCTCCCTCCATCCCAACAAACTGTCCTGAGCATCCTCAGCCTGCCACAGGTGAAACACCACCATGGGTGGGTATTCACCAGTACAGTGGGATCTGTGATTCCCACACACCGACGGACACCTGGCACCACTGAGCCAGGGACATCGCTCTTCCCAAGTCTCCCCCCCATACCCTGCTTGCGGCATTTTCCGGCAGAGAACACCCCTGTCCTCGCTCTGCCCTCCCACCCAGGCGTTGGCATCTGCAGATCCACAGGGAGATATCCAGGGGTCGCCCTCCTGCCCTGGCAGTGAACCCCAGAGCGCAGGGATCCCATTTCTGAGGAGGGGCCGAGCCCGCAGCAGGAGCAGCTCAGCCTCCGCACTGACACCACGGTGACTCTGCAGCTGCAGGAGCTCTCGGCCACGCAGGCCTGGGGGTGCTTTTCCTTCTCCTGCCTTCTCCTGAGCCTGGATCGGCGTGGGGCGGAGTCTGGTCTGCGGGGACACGGCTCCTCTAGGGCAGAGCCCCACTGAAGGTGGCAATGGGCAAACACAGCAGGGAGTGGAACTCGGCGAGGTCCTGGGGAGGCACAGGGGACCCTCTGGGTGCCAGGGGGTCACTGTCCCGGGGCTTGTAGCACACGGAGATCTCACACCTGCAGGGGAGCACAGGGAAACATCCTCTGGGTGAGGTGTGGGCTGAGAGCCCTCGGGGGCAGCGGGGATGGGGCTGCAAACCCAGCAGGAATGGGGCTGCAAACCCAGCGGGAATGGGAATGGGGCTGCAAGCCCAGCACCCCTTTCCCACCCGCAGCTCAGGGATAGGTCAGGATGCCCCATCCCAGGAGCCCTGGCTGCAGTTCCCACCTGGTTACACTCTGCAGGATCTTCTGCTCATCCTGGTCCAGGCACACGGCGAAGGAGGACTGGACCCCGATGATCTGGGCCTTGTCCACTTTGATCTGGGACACGCTGATCTGCTGGGAGGAAAGGCTGGCGTGAGGGAGCTGCTGCCCCAGCGCGTTCCCTGGGCTGGGCAGGGCAGCTGAGGGCAGGGCTGGGGGCAGCGGCCAAGGGATCCCCGCAGGAGCTGCCCTCTCCAGCCCTGCTCCCCTCCCAGCGGGGCCAGGCCGACCTCATCTCCCCAGACGTAAAAAGGACGGGAGTTACCTGATTGAAACTTTTCTTGGATTTGGAGTTCTGCCTCTTGACCACCTCGGTCATGGTTAAGTTGAGGCATTCTGTCTTCGAGGCTGCGACAGAAGGAAACTGGATGACCCGGGGCTCTGCGGGGCGCCCAAGTGGTCCCTGCACCTCCCAAAGCACCCCAGAGCTGGAGCCCCAGCAGGACCCCAGCGCAGTCCTGCCTTTCCTCCCCTCCTGCTAAACGCCCTCTGTAATTCCAGCCGCTTTCCAAACACGGCGGGAGAGGGCTCTGAAGCACCCTGGGCTGCAAACGGGAGCACAGGCATTGCCCGGCAGCGGGAGGAGAGTCCGGCTCTCCTGAGCCCGCCGGGAGAAGCCCCCTCGTGCCTGGAATTACAGTGACATCCCGTGGCCAAAGAAAAGCAAGGCGGCCAAGGGGAGCCGACCCCTCCTGGACCCCTGATGCACGCCCCGAAGCGGAGCACGAACATCGCACTCAGCATTTACAGCGGGTGAGAAACCCATTCCTGACGTTCTCCTCCCGGCATTGGCGGCGTGGCTCCATGGGTGGGGAGGGACAGTGCGGGGCTCCACGTTTGGTGCAACAAACATCTCCTGTTTGCTACAACAGCCGCTCCCCCGATTATCCTGCTGACAAACACCTGCCCGGCACCGGGCACACGAGGAAAAGGCACCTAAACCCCCTCAGTCTGGATGCGGCTGATGGCCAAACCAGCAGCTCTTAAATAAGAACAAACCAAATACCCGCACGGACCACCAGCCTTGGAGCTTTTCAAAGGCTCCAAGCTTGATTAATTGGAAACCTGATTAGAAAAAAAGGCTTCTGAGGCCAAGCCAGGTGGCTGGGATCTGCAGCAGCAGTTTGAGAAGGGCTGAGAGAGGGATGAGCAGGGCGGCTGTGGCTGCAGGACGAGCACCTGGCTCTTGGAGCTTTTCCTGTTGCTCCTCCTTGCTAAACAAACATTGTTCTGGAAAGCCTCACTCTCCAGGGAGCAGCCTGGGGGTTGAGCCATCCCAGCCCCGTCCCTAGCGGAGGTTTTTCCAGCTGGAACTTTGGGACGGTGGGACAGGACATGTCCCCGCCGTGGTGCTGAGGATTGGCACCCACCCCACCCCAGGACCGCAGCACGGCTGGGGGGACATCAGGACACTCCCACGCGTCTCCTGCGGCCTCACCTCCCTCGTTCGCTCCGGGCAGGAGACCCCCTCTGTCCCCGCGCTCCCCCAGGGCCTCCCGCCCTTCCCTGGGCACGGGACCCCCGCACCCACCGAGCTCCTCGTGCCTCCTGCAGGCCTTGCTCAGGTTCACGGAGGTGCAGACCTTCTCCACATCGTTCCAGTGACTCCTGCCACTGGCAGCTGTCTGCAGGGACCAGCCAGAGCCCAGGGAGAGAAGCACGCAACCGTTCAGCTTGGGAAAACCTTTAAGGTCAAGTCCAACCCTAAATCCAACCCTGCCAAGTCCTTAAGCACCAACCCTACATTTTTTTAAGCATCCCCAGGGATGGTGACTCCAGGGCTGGAAAACCCTTTTGGTGAAGAAATATTCTCTGATATCCATTCTGAACTTCCTGCGGTGCAGCTCAAGGCCGTTCCCTCTCCTCCTGTCCCTGTTCCCTGGGAGCTGAGCCCGACCCCAAAGCTGTCCCCTCCTGGCAGGGAGTTGTGCAGAGCCACAAGGTCCCCCTGAGCCTCCTTTTCTCCAGGCTGAGCCTCTTCCCCAGCTCCCTCAGCCGCTCCTGGGGCTCCAGCCCCTTTCCCCAGCTCTGTTCCCTGCCCTGGACACGCTCCAGCCCCTCCGTGTCCTTGCCATGGGTGTCCCGGAGCTGTCCCCAGCACTGGGGGTACCCCAGCAGTGCCAGCACAGACCTTGCTGTATGCAATCTGTAGTGTCAGCGGGATTGCTTCCCTGTCTCCATCGATGCCCAGCCTTTTGCTGCCTGGACCTGCAGGGAACAAGGGGAAAACCTCACACGGGGGCTTCTTACCCCCAGCCCTCCCTTCTGACCCAGCAGCACAGCCAGGACCTGCAGAGAGGGGAGAAGGGCTTGCCGGGCACAGCTGTGGGGCAAAAGGGCAAAAAAAAAAGGAGAAAAAGTGGCTTAAAAGCTGCAGAAAGCAAAGAAATGCAGAGAGGAATTGCAACACACAAGCACCCTGCAGAACCGAAAGCGAGGTGAAGAGGGGTCAGAGCTCCAGGGAAAACACAGAGCAATAAAGGCCACAGGGCTCTCCCTGTTCCTGTTTGTCCGGGCAGATTTCTGCCCGCATTAAATTAGCCCTGAAACTCTGGGCCTGACACTTCCTAACCGGGTTTTTTTCCCCCCTGGATAACTTTTTGCAGCTGCGCAGTGGTGCCAGACAAGCCGAGGGGAAAACATCGGGTTCAGCCCTGGTGGCCCCATGAGCTGGAGGGAAGAGCTCTTTGCCCACGCCTGATTTTGGAGGAGCAGGGTGGGCACACCTCATCGGGGGGTGTTTTGCGGGCTCTGCTTCAAAGGCCGAGTGGAGCTCACACCGAAGCCCTTGGTTAAAGCCGTGAGCGGGCTCAGGTGCAGTGCTGGGGGCTGGCCATGAGGTGTCTGCGTGAGCTGCACTTCCCCAGAGCGCCCCGTCCCGCGAGGAACCGCAGCCAGATGTTCCTGCCGCTGCTTCTGCCCCCTAAACGTCACTAGTGTTATAAATTCAGAACATAAAAGCACGAAAAATGACACGCAGAAGGCTCCAAGCACACAGAAACATGGCTTGCCCAGTAAAACAAGGAGATGAGAAGAGGGATTTTATCAAGGACGCTTTTGGTCAAAGCACAAAGAGAAAGCAGTAAAAAGGAAAGATTAAGAGCTGCTGCATTTGGCAGGTGCTGATGAGAGGAAGGAAACGGGCNTTGATGGCCCTGGTGGCTGCTGAGTGCCCCAGCTCCAGGGAGTGGATGAAGACCTCGGTCCTCTTCTCCCCCCCGATGAAGGTGAGCTGCCAGGGGGAAAAGAGAGGACATGTGGGCGTGAGGGGACTCAGCCCGGCCAGGCAGCCTTCACCCCTCTCAGTCCTTAGGAAATGGGGCACTTTGGGAAAACCCTTCCATGTTTGCAAAGCACCTTCCAGCAGCTGCTTGGGGTGGCCCCTGCCTTTAGCTGGACTTCAGACTGCTTGAACAGATCCCCAAAACAACCCAAACCTCTCATTTTCACTTAAAACTCCTACTGGAAAAAAAAAAAAAAACAAACCAAAAAAAACCC
>WBMY01000535.1:52889-65776 GCA_013397315.1 Donacobius atricapilla
GCTCCCGGACACCTCTCAGGTAACTCCCGCTCTCCTCCCCTGCTCCCGGACACCTCTCAGGTAACTCCCGCTCTCCTCCCCTGCTCTGGGACATGTCTCAGGTAACTCCCGCTCTCCTCCCCTGCCCTGTGCTCACAGATCTCCTTCCCGGAGCGGGGCCAGCTCTGTCCCCGCGCACCTGCTGGGCTGTGCTTGAGCCCCTCCTGTGCAGGGCGCTTGGCTCGTTGGCATCGAAAACTCAAACCGATGACTCGCCCGCGGTGCTCTGGGGGTGAGGAGCTCTCCCAGCTCGGGGGTACCCTAAAGCCCCGCGTTTCCAAGAGCTGGTTGGGGTTTTTTCCCTCCCCCAGCCTCCCCAGGGCCTGACGAAACCCCAACACTCGCCACCCTCCCCGAATGCTCAGCCCCTAGACCCAAGCTGGTGCTGTCCAGTGCTCCCAGAGGGAGCCACAAATCCACAGTCCGAGCCCAGAGTTCGGTGAGACCTCCCCGTGCCTCAGTTTCCCCTCCTGCTCAGCGCAGTCCCTCAGCTGCAAAGCAGCGGCAGGTAAAGGTGAACCACAATTTTCTTTCATCCTCTCACTTTTATCTCCTTCCCAATCCCATTTACAAACCCGGCAGGCAAAGCTGGCAGAGCAGGACACGCCAAAAAAAAAAAAAAAAGTTTTTATAATACATAAAAACATCCCAATACTTCAGCGAGGTTACTTGTAACCCACAAGAACCACTTGCCTTAACCAAGATAACCTGCCACGGGCGCCCAGCCACCCATCTCCAAACTCCCCGAGCAGCAAAACAACAACACACGGCCAGAACTGCCCATGCAGCAGCAAATTGCAGAAATAAAGCTGCACACGAGAAAACCACGTGTTCCCAGCAGCGCTGCAAGCAGGGGAGCTGTGCCTTTGACCACTGGGACCAGAACTGCCTTGTTGGGGTTTTTTTGGTTTTTTTTAACCCCCAAATTTCTGAGAAACAAAGTACAGAACTGCCTTGTCCAGACTCTTGCTGCTGCAGCAAGCGCTCAGCTCGGTAAATCTAATTAATGAGCCAGGAAAAGTGTCACTCGTTTGCTAACTACTGCACCCAGGGCTGCCAAACAGACAGATAAAGGATTTAGCTGGGGCCTATTCCAGCCAAAGGAGCTGGGAACCTGGCAGGGAGAGCAGGAGATTAGAGAGGGCTGAGAAGAAAAGGAGAGGAGGGGGAAAAGGAAAAAAAAAATCCCACTAGATTAGCACTTGGAAAATGCAAGCATGTAAATCAGCTTAGGCTTGCCATAATGCCACCCTTGTGAGCATCTGGGCACAGCAGCGCCCGGGCCCCGCTTCATCTGCGCTCGGGGGTCCCACGCCGGCAGCTCCCTCACAAAAACAGCAGCTCTGTTTGCACCAGCCCTGGAAGTTCGCACAGGAAGCCAATTAGGGGAGACCAGGGAACAGAGGAAGATTCATAATTGCAATTAAGGCTTCAAAGCGCTGATCCCAGGCACGGATTGGATCGAGCTGGGGGAGGGAAAAAAAAGCCCAACAAACTCTTTGAGACGTGGAGCTTTAGGATCCCCCCCGAGCTGGGAGAGCTCCTCGCCCCCAGAACAAGGCATCCCCTGGCAGAGAAGGGCTCAGCCCTGAGGGGCACACACCGGGCCAAGAGATTTGGGGTTAATCTGCGTCAAAGGGACCCAACGTTTGTCCCTGACCCTGTTCTGCTGACCGCAAGCCTTCATCCCACCCCTTCTGGAGATGTCCTCGTGGCTCTGGCCCCAGCCATGGATCTGCTGCTCCTCTGGCAGCAGAAAGGCTTGAGGAAAGCTGAGAGAAAAGGAAACTCACCGAGGTGCCAGGGCCACCCCCTGGAGGCGTGGGGAGAGCCCGGAGGGGCTGCAGCACCTCTGGGGCCGCTCAGGACGGCTCCGCTCTGCCCGTGCCCGCTGCCGGCCCCCACAGACACTTCCCCGTGCTGGCACCTCCTCTGCTCGCGCTCCCAGCTCTCCCTCCAGCCCCTCCTCTCTGAACAGCTGGAGCACAGCTGGGGGCGCTGGGGCTGCTGCTCCTTCCCTGCCCCGGCCCCCAAAGGCTGCAGCAGGAGCCCCGAGCCCAGGCTGGAGGGGAAATGCTGCCGAGGGACCCCCCCTCAGCCACCTCCATCCACAGCACGTCCCAAACCGCTGCTGCTCTCCCCCAGGGGTCCGGCTCCCCCTCTCCCCCCTCAGCTGCCCTGGGGAGCTGCTCACAGGCTCAGAATCGGTGCTGCGGCCTTGGAAAGTCCCGCGTGCCTCTGGAAATGCACGGGCTCGGGGTATTTTTGCATAAGCTGCTTTCCCTGGGATCTTTTGCCCCAGCGCTGGGCACGCGGGGCTCGGTTAATCAAATGAGGTCAAAGGAAATTCCAGCCAAAACCAAACCCCGGCAGCCTCAGTGGGAGCAGCCGAGAGCATCCCGGGCCTGCCACGAGAGAATCGTCACAGCGCGGGAGCGATCCCGGGGAATCCAGCAGCACCCCAGGAGCTCCCAAACAACCCGCGGGCCCGCAGGGACGTGGCGCGGTGGTTCCCAGTGGTGGGAAAATGGGAGGGGGCAGCTCCCCGGAGCAGTGGCTGCAGGCTCTGGGCACCCCCGCACCTCCCGGCTGGGGAGGGAGCCCCAGGGCAGGAGCCGAATCCATCCCCGCCAGCAGCGGATCCCCCTCCCCAGGGACACGGTGTCCAAGGACAGCCCCACAGTTCCGCAATTTCGGAGATCTTCTTACCCCACCTTCTGTGCGCCGCGCCGAAAGGAGAAGTGCTGGGAGCCAGGGGGAAGTTGTGGCACCCTTTCCTACCCTGGAGGAGGATTTCAGGCTCCTGCCACATCCGAGGGGCAGCTCTGGCTGCGCAACGGGGCCGGGGCTGGCAGGGCCCTGGTTTGGGGCGAGCGCTTCCAGGAACCCCAACAGCCGCCAGCAAGAAAATACAGAAATGAAGCCCACACGGAGGTGATGGGATCAGCAATAGCCGGGCTGTCCCCGGCACTCTGGTACCCCAGCAGGGCGTGTGCCCACGGGGGGCCAGGAGAGGAGACACAGCAGAGCAGGGCCTGGCAAGGACTCTGAGCTCCCCTGAGTGACGGCACTCGAGTTTAGGCTGGGCTCAGGCAGCCCTGGGGCCTTCCCTCCTCGGCTGAGGGCTCAGCTGCCCTTCAGGCAGCGCAGCCTGGCGCCGGGGAGGAGCAGAGCCGAGAGAGCCGCTGCTCCCCGGGCGCTCATGGAGCTGCTCTTCCCACCTGGATGCTGAAAGAGCAGCTCCATCCTGGCCGGCTGCTGCCGAAAACTGGAGGAAAAGCTCTTCCCACCATCCATCACCAGGGCTGGCTCCATCTGCCCAGCGTGAGGGCTCTGTTTTCCCCTCTCAGCCATCACTCCTTTCCTTGCAGCCATCAAAGCCCGGAGTTCTGCTGCCACAATGGAAATTCCATCCCCGTTTACAGGGAAGGATCTCCTGCTTCCCTTCCCCGAGGGGGCTGAGCCCCATTCCCAGGAGCTTTCTCCAGCACACCTGAAAGCGGCTCAGCCCTTAACACATTCACTGTTTACCAGTTCCTTCCGTAGCTCCTCACCAGAGAGGCACCTCCAGGTGCCCCTGAGGGAATATCCCTGAACTCTGGAATTGCAGGGCATTAATTAGCGGGGAGAGCATCCCAACACTCACAAGGCGAGAACGCAACGCCCAGAACTCACAGCTCGCCGGGAGTTACTGAGGAAACCACACACAGGGTCTTCCCCCTCTAAGGGCTTCCACCCCCCCTGAAAAACGGGGCAGGTTGACTTTCCCAGGGACAGCAAAACTCACTGTGGGCTCGAGGTGGAGAAGGAAACTCAAGGCCCTCGTCTAGCCCTGAGGGTGTAGGGGCGGGGTGTGAAGATATAAGGGATTGTCTCTTCTAGGGTAAGCCACAAAGAAAATCCGGCTGCTCTTGGTCTCAGTGGCCGCCAGTTCTCCTCAACAGAACGCAGCCTCAGCCTTCCGGCCGGGGTGACTTCAGTCGGAGGGATGGAGCTGCCTGTGTGAAAGGCTTGGGAAGATCAGGGAGACTTTTAAGGTGGCTGGTCACAGAGACGGGCAGATTCACCTTCCCGAGCCACTCAGGGCTTTCCTGAGGTAGCTCATTCCCTGGCCCCACCTACCCAGCCTCTCCTCTGCCTCCGGGTTCGAATTCCTGGCGAGGAAGCGTCCGGCTGGGACAGGGACAGTGCCCACGCTGCACCAGCGGAGCTGCAGCCCAGAGCAGGAATCGCCCCAGTGCCCAGAGCAGGAATCGCCCCAGTGCCCAGAGCAGGAATCGCCCAGGTTCCACCACTGCTGAGCAGGACAGCCCCGCCAGAGGAGCGGATTCAGCAGGAAACCCCAGTTCCCCTCCAAAAACTCCCCAAAGCACAGCTGCTCAGAGAGGGAGAGACCACGGGGGGATTAAAGTCCTCACTCCCCACCAGCCAAAGGAGGAAACTGCCACTGCTGGCCTGCAAAATATTGATCTTGCCCAGGATCCTGTTGAACTGAGTTGTCAAACCATGCTCTGAATGAACTCCTCGGGGAGCGCGGTGCACCTGGCCCTCCACAGCCAGCCTTGGTGCTTTACCACGTTTTTGAGATGGTTTTTGGAGCAAACTCCGAAAGTCCCCTTCCTAGAGGTGCTGAAGGAACGCGTTCAGACTGAAGGGTGGGGGGACAATGTTCCCTGGCCTGCAGGAGGTGGGAAGTGGGGGTAATTTCCCGCAGAAAGGCTGCTGTGAAGAGACTGGAGTGCCCACAGCCCTGCAGGCAGGACCAGCAGCAGCAGGCTCGGAGGGACAGGTGAGGTGGGCCGTGTCCTTGTCCCCAGGCCCGGGAGGGCACCCAGGGGCCCTTCCAGCCCGCACTCCACTGCCTGGGGCAGAGCAGCAGCCACAGAGCTCCGGGAATTTCTCGGCTGAAGGACACCCTGACACTCACAGTGACGTTCGGAAAACAACAAATGCCTGGGTGGGGATCCAGCCCTACCCTGGGCTTCTTGCTCTCTCACCTTCACCGGCGTTTTGGTCTCCCTCAGGGTCGCCGGGCCAAGACTGGCAGGTTTCAGCAGCCCGGGCTTCGCTTTCTGCCCAGGAGCACAGAGACAAACCCATCTCCTGCTCTCGTCAGCAGCAGCAGCTCTGCAATCAGCAGCATCTCCATCCCCTCCTGGAACCTCCCCATGCACGGGGGCGGAGAGGCCGCCCAGGCCATCTCCAAGCCCACCCCACCCTGCCCACTCACTGCACTCGGTGGCTGCGGCAAAACTCGGCCAGGCTGAGAGCAGCCTCGGTTTTCCCTCCTCAAAAACCCCAAGGGCAGCAGAAATGACACGGGGCTGATGTGAGTAAGAGCAGCCCGGTTTATAGCTGGGTTTTCAGAGAGGAAATGCCCTTGTTCCTGGCAGCAATTCTGAAAACCCCTGGCCACATGATGCAAGCGTTAATTTTAGCCTCTACCAGTCACTGTCACCGCAGTGAAGGCTGAAGTTCCACGCGACATCACAGGGAATTCCTGGCCCCGGGTGAAATCCCAGGAGGATTTAGGCTGGGGACAGCCGAGGGGTGCTCACAGCCTGACAGGAGCTGGCTGCCGCCAGCAGGGTGAGATGGAAACCCCAGAGCTCCTCTCCAGGGAAGGTGCAAGTTCAGCACAGGAGTTCCTGTGCCGCAGGAGAGATGGGGTGAGGTGGGGGGGAGGAAATAAAAAATTCAAGTGCGTAATTTAGAGAGGTAAAAAAGGTGTTTCCCGGAGTACAGCGGCAGCCCGAGCTGCTCCTGCGGGGAAGGAGCTGAAGGCACAGCAGTGGCCAAGGATTCCACCCCGGGAAAAATTCCGGGTAAAACCCCGGGGGCTTCCACGCCCAGCAGAGCCCCCCAAAAGCCTGTGGGACACCCCTGGGGGGGGTCCGTGCCCTCGCAGAGCAGGTGCCGAGCTCCTCCCATGAGCTCCTGGCAGCTGAGGGTGCTCCAAGGAAGCGTTTGGATCAGGAGCACCCGATGTCCCCCAGCAGCTGCCCTGCACAAGGCCCTTCTCTGGCCCCTGGAGAAAATCCCCGTTCGCCGTGCCAGCTCCTGCGAGGGTGGCACTGTCACACTCGGCGCAGCGTGGAACACGAGGGGAACACCCACGCCGCGATGCCAGGAAAGCTGCTCATCACCCACTGCGCGTTCCACCGACCCAGCGCTTTCCTGTGCCCCTCCAGACCCTTCCCAAGGGCTCTTGGCCCCCCACAAATGTCCTGTGGCTCCTCACTCTGCTCCGCTGGCTCACAGGGAGGGCTGCTGGGTTGGGTCTGCGGGGTTTTTTTCTGTAGAAAAAAATATCTCCCAGCCTGAACGGGGCCAGGGGCCGTCCCAGCGGGGTGGCACAAGGGTCCTGCCCAGAGGGGACCCCAATCCCTGCCCCGCTGCCCCCCCTTGCAGCCCCCTCGTGATGCAGGAGGGGAGAGCTGCCCCTAATTCCTCCTGGCTGTTTGGAAAAACAAGTTTACACGTGAGATTTCAATTGGCTCTCGCTCTGCTTAACTCCTCCAGCTGTGAAACAAAGTGAGCGAGAGACAAAGCCCTACAAACAAGCAGCGTGACCATTTCTGAGGCCTTTTTGTGAGTTCTAATGCCAGACCCACTAAACAGATTAACTTCCAGCATAAACAAGCAAGTAAATCTTTCCCCCAAGGCCCTGTGTATCCAAAGGAAGCTTTAGAAGTTGCTTCCTGCCATTGTGGAGGTCCTGCTGGGAACCCAGGAGCCTTTTCAGTCCCTGGCTTGGTTGCCCAAACCCTTGAGTTTACTCCCAGCACCGCTGGCTGCAGCACCACAAAGGGCAGATGATGGCAGGGACGCTTTCAGCCCATCCTCACCCCCGTCAGGCCAAGGGCAGGCGGGGCTGGAATTCGCAAACCTGACAGGAGGGTGTGAGCCCTCACACAACTCAGCATCCCCGTCACAGCCAGGGGAAAAAAGGAAGGGACAGCCCAAGGAGAGGGGGGCACCCACCCTGCAGCAGCCAAGCCCAGCGGGCTCCATCCCCTGAGCAGCCTCAAACTGCCACGGCAGCATCCAGAGCCCCTTGGGAGGGATAACAACGAGCCCAGCGCCTGAAACCTTGCCAAGCCCCGTGTTCAGCGCTGGGAAGCAGCTGGAGGCCGCACCCATGTCCCAGAAGTGCCAGACCTGCAGAGGGGAGGGGGCCGGGCAGCACAGAGGGAAGGTGCTGGCACTGGAGGGGCTGGGACAGTCCCACTGCGGTCAGTGAGGTCCGAGCCCCTGGGCTGTCCATGCCCGGAGCTGGACCATCCTTTGGGCTGGCCTTGTACAGACAGAGCCACAGCCCTGGCAGCCCAAAATCGACAGAGAACAAAAGGCAAGAAGAGCTGGCCTTGTACAGACAGAGCCACAGCCCTGGCAGCCCAAAATCGACAGAGAACAAAAGGCAAGAAGAGCTGGCCTTGTACAGACAGAGCCACAGCCCTGGCAGCCCAAAATCCACGGAGAACACAAGGCAAGAGGTGCCCCCGTCTGCACATGAGGAACCCATCCCTGACTCTCCATCTCCTCTCCCCGGCTCAGGGACTGGTTCTGAAGGGGACACCACAGCCACAGGTGACACCAAGAGCATCCCAGCTCTGCAGAGCCCTGACCTCAGAGCGAGCTCCCAAATCCCCCCAGCACCCCTCACAGGAGCAGGCAGCTCAGCACAGGAGCTTCCAGCCCCCAGCCCTCCCAGGAAGGGCTGGAGCATCCTGGCACAGGGGCTTTTCTCCCAAAAGGGGCAGTGCTGCACCCCAGCCCTGCTCCTGGGAGCTGGGCTGACACTGACTGCAGCGCCCAATCTCCAAAGGCTCCTCCCGTCATCCTAAAGCATCACCCTCATGCTGATGCCCTGGTTGGAGCCCACCTGGAGCGGGTGAGACCCCGTTTGACTCTCACCTGGAGCAGGTGGGCCCCCGTTTGACGCTCGCCTGGAGCAGGTTGGCCCCCGTTTGACTCTCACCTGGAGCAGGTGAGACCCCGTTTGACTCTCACCTGGAGCAGGTGAGACCCCGTTTGACTCTCACCTGGAGCAGGTGAGACCCCCTTTGACTCTCACCTGGAGCAGGTGAGACCCCCTTTGACTCTCACCTGGAGCAGGTGGGCCCCCGTTTGACTCTCAATATCCTCCATCGTTTCTAAACCCGGCACCGGGATCTGGCAGCTCAGGGTCACGGAGTTTCCGGGCTCTGGGTCATAAAAGTGGGTTTGCAGCCATTCCTCCGCACCCTGGGGCTCCCTGAGGGAACGGCACCCCCGGCATCGAGAGCAGATCAGCGTGGGGACAATTCCCAGTGAATGAGCAGCCCTCGGGGAACATCAACCTCGGCGGCTTTGATCGCAACCCAGGGCGGGATCCCCCGGATGAGGAGCAGCGGGGATCCCTCCCAGGCTGGAATTCCCTCATTCCCATTCCCTGCACACCGGGGAGATGCTGTGACTCCCCCGGGCAGCTGCACGCACCTGTGTACCCATTCGTGGGCTTTATCAACACAAAGACGGCCAGGATGAAGAAACATCGGCGGAGTTTCACGTGCACAGGCTGCCAGAAACAATGAGAAAAGGGAAATGCCACCTGAAAGGATGGGAGCTTGTTTGCCGAGAAGCCTCTGGGCTGAGGGTGTAAATAGACACAGAGCGCCGGGGGAAGCGGCCGAAAGGGGAAGCGTTTCATCCTAATTTGAGACAACAAAGAATAGGCTTTTGTGGAAGGGATGAAAAACACTCCTGCAGGCTCAGGGCAACGGCCGTGCCCCATCACACAGCCCTGCGCGGCGCTGAAAACGCCCCGGGCGGCCGCACAAACCCTCCGAGGCCGGATAGAACCGCAGCGAACCCCTCCCGCCGCGGCTGCATCGGGCAGTCACAAGATCGGGGAGAAGCCGAGCCCTTCCTGCTCACCCACGGGCGCAGCCACCGGCGGGAGCGGGCCCGGAGCCCCGCGCTCCCCGGGGCTCCCTCGGGCTGCTCACGCCAGCTCCGCTCACTTCTGCTGCCACCCCCCCGGAACGGGCACCGGCGGCGCTCTGGGGGCTGCTCCCAGCCCCGGCACGGCGGGATCTGGAGCATTCGATGGCCTCTCTTACAAATACAGAGCCCCCGCGGCGCCCGGAGTCACTGATAACTGTCACTGGCAATTGTCATCGCTAATCGTCATCGCTAATTGCCGTCGATGATTGTCACAGCCACCCAGCGCTTCCCCTCTCAGCTCAGCTCCTGCCCACACCTGCTGCCCGCGGACACCTGCGGCCCTTTCCCCGGGCGCACAGGTGGGCACACAGGTGGGCACGCAGCGCCCGGCCCGTTCCGGGAAGGAGCTCCCAGCTGGCAGCGCTGAGCCACAGCTGCCCCGCAGCTCCGGCTCGGCTTTACCCCGCCAGAGCCCGGGGCTGGGCGATGAGCTCTCAGCTCGGCAGGTTCAGCAGCGCCGAGGTGGAGCCAGCCCAGCCTCGGGCTCCAAACTCCCCACATCGCTCTGCTCCGGCCCCGCATCTGCAATTCCCGCCGCTCCAGCCGCAAGCTGAAGTTGATTTTTTAATTTTTTTTTTTTTTCCCCCCAGTGGCAGAGCTTGAAATCAGAGATGAACGAGCCTGAAGGAGCTCCTGCGCGGCCTCTCATGTATTCCAGATGCACACGCTGCAATCGCCGCCTGCCAAACAGGATACGAGGCGCAAGGAAATAAAGCATTTTATCTTCAAGCTTTTCCAAGAGGGTATTAGAAACAATGGGGAGGAAATACAAAATCAACACTAGAGAGGAGCAATTGGCAGTGCCCTTGCGAGGCTGTTCTTCATTACAAGGCTGCCTATTCAGCGCCTTTCATTAGGGAAATCACATCGCGGAGCCGTTCCCAACAGTGTCCCTATTTCCTAATTAGGCTCCGCCAAAGAGCTGCATCTCTCAGTTCCCGCCCGGCGCACAATCACAACAATTGCCATTTCAGCGCGCCCGGCCGCCCAAAACACCGCAATTAAAGCGCCCGAGGAGTCACACGGGCGCGTCAGCGGGGAGGTGAGTTCTCACGTCGCGCTAATTGGCGGCCCGAGAGGGATCAGAAGGACGGGAGCGGCGGGGTTTGGGCTCCGCGCTGGGAAAAGGCGCTCGGGGGCTGCGGCCGCTCCCCGGGAGGCCGGGATGGGGCTGGGTGCCAGCAGCGAGCCCCCGCACAGGTCCTGCCCGCCCCTGGGGGCTGCGGCGCACGGAGATGCTCCCCGGCTCCTCGGGGGGATCCTTGGATCACGGCCCCGCCACCGAGCAGCCCTGAGCCAGCAGCGGGTGGGCGCAGCGGTCACCTGGAGCCCCCGGTGGGTGGGAGCCTCTCCCCGCACCGCGCAGGAGAGGCGGGACAGGGATGGGGCGTCCCGAGCCTCTGAGGGAAGCGGAGGCAAAGAGCTGCAGCGCCTGGGCTGCATCCACAGCTCCCCTTTTCCTCCAAGCAGTGACATCTCCAGCCCGGAGCTGCGGTGAGGGCAGTGAGCGAAATGCTCTGCTCGGGGGCCAGAGCTTCCAGAAAAACCTCATCCTCCCTCCCCATCCTCTCACCTGGAAGCTCAAAGCGCTGCTGGGAGCGGAGCTCGGACTCAAAAGGAGCCTCCCATTGCTCAGAAGCGCCCGGAGCGCTCACCTGAGCGCTTTCCCCTGACACCCTCCGGGGCAATTTTCCACTTGCAGCATAATAAAGGAAAATTGGGCAGCGCAGCTGTGCTCAGCGGGCACCCCGAAAAGAGAAGTTGAAACTGCTCCAGCAGCACGGCAAGGTCCCCCTGCCATGCTGGGGTGTCCCTGGGCAGCCAGGGCACTGATTCTGGCATCCCCCAGCCCCGAGCAGCCGCTGCTCCTCTCCAACAACGCCTCCCGCTGCTCTCAGTTCTTCTTCCTCGGCGCAAACCCCGCATCTTCATTTTCGCCTCCAGCAAAAAGGCGGACGGGGCCGGCTGCGGTTCCCGCCCCGGCTCGATCTGCCCGGGGAGGAGGGAGAAGCCGGCGGCACCATCCCACGGCCCCGAGATGTGGGGCTGCCCCCCAGCACCCCGCTCTCTCCCTCTGAGAAAGCGCCTCCAACACGTCCCGTGCCCTTTCCCCTGCCCGAGGGGCTGCAGAGCCGTCGGGGGCAGGGCAGGGGTGGCCGCACAGAGCCGGGGAAGGAGAGCACCGAGCTCCCCGCGCCTCAGGTGAGCGGGACCCCGCGCCTCAGGTGAGCGGGACCCCGCGCCTCAGGTGAGCGGGACCCCGCGCCTCAGGTGAGCGGGACCCCGCGCCTCAGGTGAGCGGGACCCCGCGCCTCAGGTGAGCGGGACCCCGCGCCCAGGCTCACCTCCCGCTGCAGCACACCTGGCTCTGCGCAGCTGCTTCCTCCGGGAGCCCGCGGAGCTCCCCCGGCATCACCGGAGCCCTCCGGCCTCACGCAGTCACCGCGGCCGAGGGATGGAACCGCCGCAGCCGCCGCAGCCCGGCTCCTTCTCACCTTTCTAAATCTGAGCAACACCCAGAGCTCCAAACCGCCCTGCAACCAGGTTTCGGAAACGCTTCGCAGCTCCGTCCGAGTTTGTGCTTTGAACAGGAGGAAAAACAAAACAAAACCCAAACGCCAAACCAGCAGACCTTTCTGACAGCCAGGAAAATTAAAGCCTTGACATCCTGCATAATCCCTGGAGTTCGCAGCGGACCGAGATTTAGAAAATGGACCTAAATAGGAAAACAAAATAAATGGCAGCTGCCCAGCAGCAGGAGCAGCAGCAGCCGGCAGCTGCCGGAGCAGTTTCGCTGCACCGGGAGCAGCGCAGCCCTGAAACCAGCCCTCAGCGAAGCTAACGGGTGCGGGGTGACAGCAGCCGGATTGTCACAAACACGAAAACAAAGGGCTGAAAGCTCTTTTCTCCCGCTTTCGTTAGTGATATGAATCAGCAGGGCCTTTTCCTCCCTCAAGGCTCACCCTCCGGAGTCGCTCAGCATCCTCTGGGTGCAGGAGGGAGCGCGGCCCGAGGCTCAGGTGACACTGGGAGGCCACAGAAGCAGCCGATGGAGGCCGCTCGCGGCAGGCACGACAATCGGCACGGGCCGCTGCAAGCCCAGCACGGGCACAGCTCGGGCCTGGCGCGTCTCCAGCCCCCGGTGCCGGAGCGGTGACGCTGCCGAGCTTGTCACATCCCAAACCACATCCTGTTGCCAAAGCAGCGCCTTCCCTGGGGCTGCCGAGACCCAGCGAAGGGAGCAACAGGCGCCCGGTGACCTTTGGGTCCCTTCGGGGGCCCTCTCCTGTCGCAGTGACCGGGGCTGAGTCACTGCCGCCCTGCCAAAACTCCGGGCGCGGGCCGGAGAGCCCCCGGGATTTCCCGGGGACCCCACCACGGCACGGTGGTCCCCTGGGGCGGGCAGGGCCCCACACCTGGCCCCGAGCAGCAGCTCCGTGGGGCCACCCGGAGGAAAACAAACACAGAGAGTCCCGAAATGAGTCACAGCAGCACGGCCGGCCACGGGCTGCAAGGGCACCGCGAGGGACCCGCGGAGCGGAGCGGGGGGCTCCTTCCGAGGGAGAAACCCCCGCCCCGGCTGGTGCCACGCCCCTGGGGGGTTTAAGAGGAGGCCCCCACATGACACGGGTTTCTGTCCCCCCCCTCCCGTTACCCCACTTACACCGAGCCCCCCGCAAACGCCACGGCCCTCTCAGGGGGGGGCCCAACCCACGGCTTTCGGGGACACGCCGGGAGCACGAGCGAGCTCTTCCTCCACGTGCCCGGGGTGCACGGAGCCCCCAGCCCCGGTTACCCCGGGCTCGGGGCGCGCACGGAGCCCCCGCCCCGCTCACACGCCCCCCGGCTCTCCCACCTGC
>WBMY01000535.1:92619-107114 GCA_013397315.1 Donacobius atricapilla
ACAGAGATGGGGCACGGGGGGCTGTGCGCCAGCAGAGCTCTGCTCAGTTCGCTCCTCAGCTGAGCGCGGCGTGTCCTGATGATTCTTCGCGGAGCTGGCAGCAGATCTGCCGAGATTTGTCCGAGTGGGGACACCCCAGGCAAACCGTGGGTGCCTGCGCTGATGTGTCAGCCCTCTCCATCCCATCCCATCCCATCCCATCCCATCCCATCCCATCCCGAGCCGTGTGCGAGCTCGGGGTTGGATCCCTGCAGAGCTCGGAGCTGCCCAGGGCTGATCCCGTGGGACGGACGGGAATTCGGGATTTGGGATTGCAGGGTGGGCTCAGCCAGGTTAACACAGGCGCCCGTGTGATTGTAAGGATTAGCAGATCCCCGGTGAAAGCCTCTTGAAAATCCCCTTTCCCTCCGGATTTCAGGCAAAGCAGGTTTAACACCGCAACATTTCTCTAGCGTGAGCTGAGTAACCAAAATCTAATAATCAGCTGCATAATAGTTTAGCTCAAACCAAAGAGCAAGAGCAGCGTCGCCCTTAAAACATTTGAATAACATTTAATATCCTCTGTAGCATTTACTTTTCACAAGCCTCTGCGAAACCACCAGACAGAAATTTCGCAGAAATTTGGCAAACTGACTTCTTGACAAATCCAGCCCCCCAGATGAGCTGTTTGTTAGTCTCCGCTCCGCAAAGTTTCACCCAATCAACAACAACAACAACAAAAAAATCCCGACAAAACCCCAGACAGCGCCTCACGTGCTGGGGGCGACCAAAGAAATCCCCCGGTTCGGGTGACCAATGAATGTCCCCAGCCATGAAAAGCGAACAATTTGTCGGCAGCCCCTGCGCTTGAAAACGAGCGATCCAAATTATTCAGCGAGTCTCCCTGGATAGTGAATCCATTGAAAGGGGGTCGAGACAGAGTCATAAATTATTCATTACCCAGAAGAGACTGAAATGCATATAATCATAACAATAATAATAATAACGTCAACAATCGTTACACTAATAATAGCAACCAGAGCCCACGCAGCTCTGCCCGGAGAACCAGGGAGCCATGAAACCTCCCAGACTCTATTTTCCATTTATCCCAGCCCCTATTTAGAGCAGCTGTGTCAAATAAAGGAATGTAAAGTGGGTCGACATTCGGAATAAATGTATTTATTGCCAATGATTGGACTCGCTCGCCTCGGCCGGGGGTGAGGGACTTTGTGCTCGGGTCCTTGGCAGGGAGCAGCTCCGCAAACTCTCACTCATCCCTGCTAATTGCGCCGCAGAATGGATTTCTCCGTGTCCTGGGCTGCTTTCAAGGAGCCTTTGGAAGCGGCTGCAGCGGAGGCATGTCCTGTCCCTCTGTCCCGGGAAAATTTATAGGAGTCCACGGGCTGAAAGAGAAGTGGGAAGTGCTGGCCTGACACATCTCCCGGGGCTCTGACTCCTCCCGGCTGGGCTGGGACCGGGACTGAGGAGTCACCCGGGAGGCACGGGGGGCTCTGGGGGGCGCGGCTCGCCCCCAGCCCGCCAGCCCCGGCTGCCCCTGGCGCGCCTGGCCTTACCGGGAGGGCCCGGTCGCGGTTCGGTGCCTCTCAGCCCCCCGGCAATTCTTGCTGTCGCCCTGGTGTTTTCAGCTTCTCTTCTGTTTCACAGTTTTTCATAGTTTGGGTTTTTTCCTCGCGCTTCGGTGCTGTAAACACAGCCAACTTTTTCGTAATTTCAAGGTAGTTTTCATCCCTGTTCTTAGAGCTATGGACAGCTGATGGACAGTTGTCTTGACCAACGGGATGGGGAGAGGTGTCAGCCTTCTCCCCTAATCCCTGGCCTTTGTAAAAATACCATAAAATAGAGTCACACCTTTTAAAACAAATCAGTTCGAACCTTCTCCCCGAAGTGTGTGTCTGTGTGACGAGCAGCGTCATCGGGCTGCCCCGGGGGGCCCCAGGTTTTCCTGTGCCTGGAAGCCCCTCGCAGCAGCCCCCCGGGGGGCTCTCCCTCTGCGGGGCCGTGCGGGACGTTCGGACGCGTTTCCACGCCTGCCCCGCGGCGGAAGGAGCGCGGCTACAGCCCCGGCATGCCAATGAACCGCCGCTCCAGGCGCAGGGGCTCGGCCCTGGCGCCCGGCCATCTCCCCGGCGCTGCCCACCGCTCGCCCCGCGGTGGCCAGGAGGGCTCGGAGGGGCCCGGGGGTCCTCGCTGAGGCTCCCTCCCACCTGCTGCTCTCCGGGAGGAGAGGGGAGGGCTGCTGCTCTCTCCTGCACGCGGGGGGAAAAATGACATTTTTAGAGCTGAGGAGCAGCAGGTTGGGCCGGGAAGGGGTGAGGCGCTGGGCGCTGCACGGGGGGCTCAGCACCCCCATGGTCGGGGGGCTCAGGGCTGCAGCAGAGCCGGCCCGTGGGGCTGCTTTGGACAGCAGCGCTGCGATGGTGTCACGGAGATGGGTTTTTGCTCGTTCGCGTAATTAATCCGCAGCTCAGGCTGAGCCTGCCCAGGCGGGGAAGGTGTGGGAGCATCGGGGGCGAGGCAGGGCAGAGCAGGGCCCGGGGCTGAGCCTGGTGCCACCAGCCGGGCCGGGGGACACGTGGGACACGGCCGGCGGCAGGGCCGGGCTCGCACATCCTCCGCTGCCGGGCAGCTGCGAGGCACGGAGCACAAGAAAGGGTTCCTGCTGGCATTTTTGTTGGAAGTCGCCTGAGTATTAAGTGGAACACGGTTTTCATTACCAGCTCCGTTTTGGTGCAATAAATCACCAACTAGAAACACACTTCTGGCCTGGATCCTGCCCCCAGCTCCGAGTGGCAGTAACCAGAGGCAAAACCCAGCCTCGGCCTCAGCCTTACAGCCCATATGGCCGCCTTTTGGAATTAATTCCTTCTGGTAATTTCTGAGTGATTAGACAGCACTGAAGGCTGCTTCCTCTCCCGGGAGATTAACGGCGCTGATCTCGTGCCAAAGGCGCAGAGCGCCGCACAAACCCGCGAGGAGAGACGGGCTCAGCCCCCCGGGGACAACCTGGAGCCTCAGCAAGGGCACCCCCAGAGTCCTGGGAGGAGATGGGGCCGCCGAGCAGCGATTCAGCGCAGAGCCAGCCCTTGCTGCTGGGCCGCGGGGAGAGCACGGGGTGTTTGTGCGGGCTCCAGCTGCTGCTGGAACATTTGGGAGGTCACTCCTGCCGAGCGGGCTGCAGGAACCTGTAATTGCAGCAGATGCTCTCCGCCAGCGGCGGCCCCGGGGGGGGCCGAGCCGCGCATCGCTCGGGGCAGGAATCTAATTTATATCTCATGAGACAGTTTTATTTCTTCGGGCTTGCAAACCGAGGGATTCCGTGCCAGGGAGCCCCGCGGGCTCTGGCCGCTGCCTCAGACAGGGGGAGTGCAGGCTCGTAAAAAGAGACTCCTCGTGCTGGGTTATGGGGCCTATAAAATTATCCCTGGAAGGAGGCGGCCGCCCGCTGAAACGAGCGCTTTACGGGGATGACAAAGGCAGCCCCTCGGCCCCCCGGCAGCTTCTGTGCAAACCCGGGCCCTCCACGGGGAGGAGAGCGGCGGGGGCTGCCTTGAGGCTGCTGCGTGCCCGGGTGCCGCTGCCGGGATCCTTCCCGTCAGCAAAAGGCTCTGCTCCCGGCCGGACAGACGGGCAGAACGGCGGCGGCGGGCGGAGAAGGCAGTCCCGGCCTCGCCGCTGGTTTCCGGGGGCTTTGGGGGGAGCGCTGCTCTCCCTCCGTGCAGCTTTCCCGGGCTTGGGATGGAAGGGCGGCCCTGGCCGCGTGTGGGCTCTGATGGATTTGCTCCCGTCCTGCCGGAGGCAGCGGGAGAGCCGAGCCCGGCGGGGAAGCTGCTGCCTGCAGGGGCTCGGCTGCCCCGAGGGCCGGGGCTGGGGAGCTCCTGCAGCTCCTCCTTTGCTCTGGGGGCGCCCCAGAGCCAGCCCCAGAAATCTGGGGCACAAACTGCTCCCCAGAGCCAGCCCCAGAAATCTGGGGCACAGCCGGTTCCCGAAAAGCCAGCCCCAGCAGTTTGGGGCACAAACTGCTCCCCAGAGCCAGCCCCGCGTTTGGGGCACGAACTGCTCCCCAGAGCCAGCCCCAGCCGTTTGGGGCACGAACTGNCAGCCCCAGCCGTTTGGGGCACAAACTGCTCCCCAGAGCCAGCCCCGGCAGTTTGGGGCACAGAGCAGGCAGTCTCCAGCTTCCCCCAGCTCCAGCTGCTCTCTTTCAGCTCCCTGAACTGGAGGAGCTTTGATTTCACCTCCCTGGCTGGTTCCTGGGGCCGGGGAGGCGAAATGGGCTCAGCGAGTCCCTGCCCAGGTTTAGCCACCCTGCCCTGAGGTTCACTCTTGGGAGACAATGAATAGAAAACCGGGGGGGGAAGGAGGATTTGTTTTACATCTGCTGTGCACCCAGCTCTGAAAATCAGGCTCGCTTGCTCAGGAGGGTGCAGCCGTGCCGGGGGAACATTTCCACCCACGGGAAGCGCCCTGCAGGTCAGTCCATCCCATCCGTGCCTGGGAGCTCCAGGTCAGCTCCTCGTGCCCAGCCCCAGCGTGAGCTGCCAGGCAGGGAAATGCTCCTCAAATGCAGGTTCTTGTCTGGTTTCAGAGCGGACACACCCCGGCGATGGTGAGAGCAGCTTGTCCTTGCCCCGTGAGCCGGGACAGCCCCGTCCCTTCCCCAACAGCTTCCCCACCTCCCCAGACCTCAGCTCCCAGGGTTGTGTTCTGCCTCACTCCTTCCTCTCCGGCAGCAGGGAAAGCAGGAGCTGAAACCCGCCGCGGCGAACAGAAAGAAGTGACCAAACCCTCTCAGAGGAGAGAAAACGCCTCTGGTTTTACCCCCCAGCAGCACCGTGTGGCTGTGCGTGGATCTGAGCACTTTTGGGGGGCACAAAGGGACAGTCCAAGGTCTGTCCCTGCCGCTGGAGTGGATGCTGGGGAAGCAGCCACAGCCTTTAAACAACTCTCCAGGCTCCCAGCCTCCTGAGAGTTTAATTTTTGGGAAGCTTTAACATCCCCAGCTTAGCAAGCTCTGAAAGAAAGGTCAGCTAATCCTTCCCAGCGCCTGAATGAATTCAGGCCCAGGAGTGAGATTACTGAACAGGGGAGCGGGAGGCCGCGGAGCTGCATGGATACAGGGACCCTTCCCATAGTCAGGCCTGGCTTTCTAAAGAAATGGACCTTTTATTCCAGCTCTCGTCCCCCGGGAGGAGGGAGGGGCTGGGCAGACGTGCCCGAGGCACCCAATTCCTCCCCTGGCAGCGGGGCTTGGTGCAGGGGAGCCCTGAAAGAGGCCTGAGGGTCCCCATCCGTGGAGGGACAGCGGGGACACTGGGGTGTCACTGGCCTGCTGAGCAGCACCCACGGCCTTGGCATGGCCTGCTCTGGGTGCCAGCTCAAGCATTTAGGAAAGAAACCACCAAAACAGGCTCCTTATGTCCCTCTTTGGCTGCCTGGGGGGCTCCAGATCCATGTCTGAGGGCACTGAGGTGCCAGCAGGCCCCAGGCTCTGACGGAGCGCAGGAATTCAGGGCACTGTGGCCGCTGCTGTGTCCCCAGCCCTCACCCCCGCGGCTGCGGTGGCCTTTGGGGGACACCTGAACTGTGTCTGGGCTGAGCAGGGCGGGGTGGGTGCCCGGGGCGGGCAGTGGGCGCCGTGCCCGGGGCTGGGGCAGCGCAGGCCTCCCCTCCCCGTGCTGCACCCTCACTCCTTCGTGAGTCCCAGGGTGGTGACAGCACCACCAAGGACGAGCTTTCCTCCTGCACACCCAGCGTCCTGCTCAGTGCTGGAGGAGCAGAGGCCACGGAGGGCCCCGGGCAGAGCCCCGGGCGGGGATGCCCTGCGGATGAGCCACGCTAACCTGGCTGCAAGCGTGACAAGGCACACAGCAGGCCCCGAGCCGCCCCGCCAGGCTCCCTGGCTGGGAATTCAGGCCGCAGGGGCTTCTCTATTGACCCGGGGACACGGTTCTGCATGGGAGAATTCTCTTTCTTTCTCTCCCGGTAACTGCCGAGGCCAGGGTTCGCAGTTGGAAGGTTTCACTCCCGCCGCAGCAGGCTGGTGCCTCAGCCAGGAGCTGCTGGCCCTTCATTCTCAGCACCCAGGGCAAGGACAAAACGAGAGGACGCTCTTTGCAGGGACGCCGAGATGACTCCAGCAGGGTGGGGTGCTCCATGCCCGCCAGCACAGCACCCAGCGCCGGCACGCACGGCTGCCAGCTCCGGCCCCAGTTCTCTGTCCCCCCAAAGCACCGGGGGCCCTTCCCCACCTCACTGGGGTGTCTGAAGGGAAAAGCCCATCAGCTCCCAGTGACAGCCCAAGGCCAGACCTTCTCCAAGGCTTGCTTTCTCTTGCAGGGCCCCGGGAGAGGCCACAGCAGCGCTGAGGTGCTGCCCGGCCCTGGGAGCCCTCAGCTCTGGGTCTGCAGGCCCTGCAGCTCTGCAGGTCCCCCGGGGAGCTCAGCACCGCCTGCTCTCCCGGGAAAAGCGGGGAGAGGGGTCACTCAGCCCCCCTCAGCACCCCGTGGGACTCCACGGTGCTCCCAGGGAATAAACTCCTGTGTGATGGGAGGTTTTCACACCAGCCGTGGGCACAGCCATCCTCCAGATCTGCTCTAGAGGCCTCCGTGCTGCTGTGAAATCCGAAGTTTAATTACACGGGAGCCTGGGTTCAGAGTAAACGCCCAAATTACACTGAGGAAATGCTTGAAGCCAGCCCCAAAGGGGGGTTTCACTGGCAGGATCAGGGCAGGGGCAGGAAGATGCCCTGCGGGGCTCTGGGATGTGCTGGAACAGCCAGGCAGGAGCAATCGTCCTTCACTGTAACCCCTGTGACAGCAGCAGGGACAGCCCGGTGCCACCAGGGGCAGTTTGAGAGCGGCCTGTGGGGATAAGAGCCGAGGAAAAGGACAGGGGCTCACGCAGAGGGAGAGGGGTGCTGGACAACCATGGGCTGCAGGGCTGGAACCAGCCCCATCCGCCTCTGTGGAGGTGCTTTTCCCTCACTTTGCGGGGGAGTTTCCAACTGCGGCCCTGATCAAAAATCAATCCGATGTTGGAGTGTCTGAGCATGATGCCTGGCGTGAGCTGCAGGCCCTGTCCTGGGGAAACTGAGGCAATGAGCCACCAGAGAGGCTCCCTGCTCCTAATTCTCTTCCTTCCCCCAGCCCTGCCCGGCTTTTACGGCAATTCTTGCTTTCCTGGGAGGAAAGAGAGGATCCTTGCTGTGCTGGGGCGCATTAACCTGGAGCTTTTGGGGGATTCTCCTTCAGCTCGGCCTGAATTCAGGCTGGGCTGGTTTCAGGCGTACCTGGACATTTCCATCCCATTTTGCAGTCCCTAAACAGGGACAAACATTAACCACGGGTGGCCGTGGGACAGACACAGCGAGGCCCCTGTCCCGGCAGGAGGAGGAGAGGGCTGTGCCAGGAGCGGGGAGAAGGGGTCAGTGGTGTCCTGGGCAGGGTCAGGGGGTCCCTCCCGAGTCCCTGCCCATCCCCTCGTGTCCCAGCCCTGGGTGAGCCCATCAGAGCCTCCCCGCCCGTCCCCTCCGCAGCTCCCGCTCCTCCAGACGTTGCCCCCGGCTATTCAGCCTCTCTCCGGATCATTAAACATATTGAGCAACACCAGTCCTGTGACTGGTTAATTAGTAAAGACCTGACTAATTAGTTAATCGTGTTTACCGAGTGCTTTGAGAGTGCTCAGTGTTATTATTTTTAATTATGGCTGGCCGGGGGCGCCCCTCCTCTCCACTTGCCGAGCCTCGCAGGGTTCGCAGCCTCTGTCTCGGCTACCCCAGGCCGGGTTCGGGGTGGGAATTTGCCTCTCTTCCCCTGCGCACCGGGGTCCGGCCCAGCCTCCTGGGGGGGATTTAGAAAAACCCCTCACAAATTTCACCCTGGGGCGCTGAACCGGCTCTTCCAAAGCCGCCCCATCCCTGAGGGGGTCAGGGCTGGCGCTTGGGAGGCTCCGCAGGGCAGAGCTCCCCTCATCCCACATCCCTCTCCCCACCTGAAGGGAAGAGCAGCCAGGATCCAGCTCTGCTCTCCCTCCCCAAATCCAGCCCGCAGTGCCGTGGGCACCTCGGATTTGGGAGCCTCCCCTGCTGTACGAGAGAAATCAGATTCCCAGCAGAAGGTGAGACAGGTTATCCCCAAATCTGAGTGGGGCTGGTCAGAAAGAGAGGACAGGCAAAGATGTCGTCCTCCCAGAAAAACGGGGAGGGTCTTGGCACCTCCGAAGGATCACCACGTCCGATCTCTTTGGGGCTGTCTTAATCCATAAAAATGTCACCAGCTCGTTAAGCACCCTCCTAACGAGCCCCAGTCCCCCGTTATCACTGTGGGATCTGCAGGGGAGGCTGCCAGCCCCACCTGCGCAGAGCCAGAGAGGGGAAATCTGCCTCCGGAGCTCAGCACGAGCTGTACAAGTCCCCCAGGGCTGCCACGGGAGCTGGGCTTGGGAACATTTCTGTCCCTGGGCGTTGGTAGGGGCGCACATGGCCAGTGACAGAGACCCCAGAGCTGCTGCCCTCACCCCTTCCCTGCTTTCCCCGGGCTGCAGCCGGGAGTTCTTTGCTTCTGCCCTTCCCACCACCCCCCGAGGTGTGGTCAGGGCCTGCCGCCCCCAGGTGACCCTCCCGGAGTGGCTGATGCCCCCCTCGCCCCGCGCTGATGGGGATGTCGCTGCAGGGTCGCTGCCTGGGCGGCGGGGAGGAATTTCCTTTTGGATTTCCAGGAGGAAATCCTCCCTCCCTTCACGGCTGCCAGGGCAGGGCAGAGCAGCCTGAAATGGGCACCAGTCACAATGTCAGTGCCAGCGGCGATGGAGCCCAGCCTCAGGCCCTGGGGCTGGCCACGCTGGGCCACAGAGGTTTGGGGTCGCTGCAGGATCCTGTTCCAGTCTGGGCAGCCCCAGAGCGCCTGGGAGGTGCTGGAGTACGGAGCAGCCACGTGGCAGTCGGGGATTCTCTGTATTTCAGGGGTTTCTCTGTAATTTGGGGGTTTCTCTGTAATTTAGGGGGGTTTCCTGTAATTTAGGGGGTTCTGAACCACAGACGGGGTCTTTGCAGTTCATTTTAGTGACGTGTCAGTGGTAAGAGTGGTTTCACGGCTTCCCCTTCTATGGATCACGCATCCAACGCATTTTCACGTTGTTCCTGTGGATTAACTGGTGGGGGAGAAGGGCTTGGCAGAGGGTGGGACCATTTGGAGTCTGGAAATTTGATTCTCAGCTGTGCTGCGTTCGTCTCCCTGCGTGTAAAGGTCAGAAGGGGCCCTGGACCCCAGGTGTTGTCCCCCCTAGGAGGGAGCCCGTGGGTTTCTGGGTGCCTGCAGGAAGGGCAGGGGCGCCAGAGCTCAGCTTAGTTTCTTCCACAGGACCAACTTTCCTCCTTGCCCGACCTCCTCCTCTCAGAACCCATTTCTTTGCTCCAGGAAGCTCCTTCTGCAGCCAGGGAGTACCAGAAGCCTTTCCCCATCCTCCCGCTGCTGGGCTGGGGGAAAACTCCTTTCCTGCAAAGTCCTCAAGACCCCGAGCCCTGCTCCTCAGCCCGGGGGATGCCAGGGTGGCACCCCTGGGGTGTCCGAGCTGTCGCTCAGCATTTCCAGGCGGGAGAGGCGGCTCCGTCTCTGCCTCTTCAGGGAGAGGGAGAGAAAGCCAGGCGGGCAGGGAGGGAGGAGGCGGACACGGCTGCACCTGGGAGATGTCACGGTTGGTTTTGCAGCCCCGCGTGGGCAGTGACAGCAGCTCCGTGGGGGCGTGAGCAGGCGGGGCAGGGCAGATTTATGGCCCCGGGTCAGGCTCGGGCTGAGCCAAACCTCCTGCCTAGCATCAGCATCAGGAACAAGACGAAGTGCAGAACCTCCAGCGCGGGCGCCCTGCGAGAGGAGAAACCTCGGAGAGCAGGAGCAGGGAGTTGTGTGCGGGGCCATCCCGCCCCTCTCCCTGCTCTGCTCGGCGCTCTCCTTCCCAGGCTGGGTTTGGGGTCGCAGTGACCAGGCAGGAGCAGCCCCCAGCAGCTGCGGGGTCCGGTCCCACGGTCCCATAGAGCCCGCGGGCTGTGAGCCATGAGCGGAGCAGCTGCAGGCTGAAGGAAGCAGGAGGAAAGAGCTCCCCTCTTTCAAAACAAAATAAAATTCGCAGCAATTCCCAGCCCTGCAGGGAGGGAGCAAGGCCAGACAGAGAACTGAAACCTCGGGGACAATTCCAAATCCAACACCCTTTTGGGCACTGGGATTGCCAGGCCGGGGAGACGCTGTGGGGATTGTCACAGCACCACGGGGCACGAGGGCCCAGGCCGTGCCAGGGCTTCCCTTCCTGGCCAGACACCCAGGCTGAAACTCTTGTAAACTCAGAACCTCGCAGAAAAGACGAGGCCAAATTCCTGGAGGCTCCCAGCTCTCGCTGAGAGCAGCGTGGGATGGACCTTTTTCCCAGATGTGGTGAGATTGTCACTTCATCGCCTCTGGTACTGAGGGCTGGGCTTCAGCTGCGCTTTGACGAGAGACTGATGGATGAGGCCGTGGTTTTTGTGACCGCAGTGTCCCCACACTGTCACTGTCCTCTTTGGCAATGCCTTTTGATGTCCCTCTTCAAAGCCTGGGGACACATCCTGCCCCTTCCCTGCCAAGGAGGACCAGGAAAGTCCTGGGAAGCCCCAGTAAAGTGCCTGTGCTGTTGGGGCTGCTCCTCCTCCATCCCAGGTCCTTCACCTGAGGCAGGTCGGGTATTTTTCTGATCCTTTTGCTCCGTGAGACCTCGTGGCAGCTCCCCAGGTGCGCGGGGGGGGATCGGTGCAGTTGTTTGCCGTGGGGTGCTGGGTGCCCACACGACGCCCTGGGCAAGCAAAGGGCACAGCTCAGTGGCCCTTCATGAGTCACAAACGCTCAGCTTGGACCCGTCCTCGGATGGAAAAGCCGTTATTTATTTATTGATAAATAAATAAATTAGTTTGAAGGGCTCGTTTCATCTCGGATGAAGCCGATGGAAGAGCTGGTGGCAGCTGCTGCCCCGGAGCTCATGGCAGCACCCCACTGATGCCAGTGGGAGCAGGGCAGGGCTCCCAGGGGAAATGCCAGTGCTGGAAATGCCAGTGCTGGAAATGCCAGTGCTGGGGTCCCTGTGCTGCTCCCTCCGTGCCCAGGATGAAGGAAGCGTCCGTCCCGCAAAGGGCACAGCTCTCCGGGGGGTTCCAGGAGGCCCAGGAGGCTTCCAAGCCATGCTGGGTTTATTTTCCAGGGAAGCCACAGCCAGAGCTCAGCTCCCTCCGGCTTCACTCCCGGCTTTTACTCTCGGTACTGCCGTGGTACCTGGTGGTACCTGGCTACCAAAGACCTCCTGGCTCAGCCAGGCTGCCCAGGACCTTCACCTGGAGCCTGCCAGGGTGCCCTGGGGCCACCCAGGGGGACAGCCACGCTCCTGCAGCCCAGCCAGCGTGCCCTGGGGACACCCAAGGGGGCAGCCACGCTCCNCCCTGGGGCCACCCAAGGGGGCAGCCACGCTCCTGCAGCCCAGCCAGGGTGCCCTGGGATACCCAAGGGGGACAGCCACGCTCCTGCAGCCCAGCCAGGGTGCCCTGGGATACCCAAGGGGGACAGGCACACTCCTGCAGCCCAGCCAGGGCCGGGGGTGGCTCCTCCTGCCCAGCCAGGCAGGGCAGGGAAGCTGCTCCAGCATGGCCGGGGCAGGTGGGGAAGCTCCTGCCGCGGCTGTGCTCAGGGTTTGGGAGAAGCTGCCTGTCCTGCAGCCGGATTTGAGCCTGGATGTGGCTGGGAGGGTTCCACAGCCCCCGAGCCTGCTCAGCAAAGCCCGACCTGCCGGGGAATGGGGCAGGAGGGTCTGTCCGGGGAGTGGGGGGCTCCTTCCTGAGCCTTGGAGCCGCATCTCCTGCAGCTCGGGGTGGGACACGGGGCTGGGGGGGCTGTGGGACAGGAGGCTCTTTGGGGACACCGAGGGCATGAACGANATGAGAGAAGCCGGTGGGATCTTGATCACCAAATGCAAGCATCCCTTCATCCTTCCAGCACCGTGGGCAAGCCCTGGAGCTCCTCACGCTCGGATGCAGAGGAGGACAGAGAGGATTGTGTCCCCAGGGAGTGACTGTGGGGGGAAAGGGGGGGCTCAGAGGCTCTATTGACGTGTAAGGGGAGCTTGACTCCCTCTTTGTGTTTGTGCTGGTAGGAGAAAATCGAGCTTTGTCCGCACACCTTGGGACTGGGAAGGGATTGGCAAGGGATTGGGAAGGCTCGGCCTCGTTCCTGGGGAGCAAAGCCCCGAGAGGGCCGTGAACAGAGGAAAGCCATGTCAAAGGAGGGATATAATGGCAGATTACAGGGAATTCCTGGGGTGGCATTGAGCTGCCCAGCCCGGCTCAGCCCAGGCGTTAACATTCATTGTGCTGCCCGCTCCCCCGGCTCTGCCCCGCAGGGAAACCCGAGCTGGCCGTGCCGCAGAGCCCCGTTCGTGCTGTCACGGAGCCTCTGCCAGGCTGCCCTTTCACGCACACGGTCAGCCCCCCGGGAACTTTTCCCGAGGGGTTCTGACGCCCGGGAAGGGCCGGGCTGTGCCGCAGAGTGCCCAAGGGCCGGCAGAGCCGGGGCTCCATTCAGAACAAGAATGCCCCAAGCCAGCAGGTGGGACACGGGAACCCTTAATCCCAAATATTTTTTTTCTTTTTTTTTTTTTTTTTTTCCTTTTTTTTTTTTTTTTTCCTGTCGGGAGTGATGATGGCTGTGGGCAGCAGCAAGGCGTGGGCTCGCCCCTGGGAGAGCGATATTATTCCCCTCTTTTTGTGCCCGGGCCCATGTTTGAATTGGGAAACAAAGCTGAGCAGCTTGTGCCTCCTGTTGGAAGCCTTCCTATCCCGCTGGGGATCCGGGACCTTTTCATCTCAGCCCGTGCACTCCAGAGTCTTCTGCCTCTTCCCATCTTTAAGTCTTTAGTAAATATCAGAAAAGAGAAAATAAAGGCAATCCCCAGGGCTCGGGAGCGTTACCTTCCCTACATTAAACAGAGGAGGGGGGAAGGAAAACAGACATTTATCCTCGTTTTAGCATTTTTCACGTGACGCTCGCAGAGAATAAATAATATTTAGCCTGATTTTGTGGTGGATTTTACTCTTTGCGTGTGTACCCGAATTTCAGGGAGACCCAGACCCTGAGCCATGGGAAGGGGAACAAAGCAGTGCCAGGCAAATGCCAGCTCGGATGCTCCCATCCCGGCGATTCGGGAGCCGTGGGCAGGGCAGGCAGGGAAGGGTCCCTGGAACTGCCTGGGCACAACTCAGCTGCAAACCAGCCCAGGGGTCAGGGGTGGCAGCAGGCACAACAGGGAGCTTGTCTCCTGTGGGGAAGGAAGTTACGTTGCTGCTAAGAAAGGGACAGTTTAAAAACATCCAGCTCCTTTTAATTTACTGTCTCAGATTCGATGTGAATGTTTGGAGGAAACTCTTCCCTTTCCACGAAGTTTCTGATTATCTGATGGAAGGCAATTCAAAACAGGACAGGAATATTTCCCTTTTTTTTTTGTTTGAAGCCCGAACTTTTGGCTTGGCTTTCAAAACCCCAAATGAAATCATTCAAACCTGAAATACACCCAAAAAAAATGTTTCTACTACGTTTCAAGGAGAAACAAGGATGTTTTTCCTTGGAAAAATGAAAATTCTTCCTCCCGTGGCCTCCTGCCCTCTGTGATTTCTGCCTGAGGCTCCCCCTGATCAGCTCGAGCTCTGACACCCAGGCAGGTTGGCAGAAGGCGGGCTCAGCTCCCCGGCTCTGCGCTCTGGCAGTTGCACAATCCCTGTTATTCCTTCTGCAGAGCAGCACCACAGGAAGAGGTTTCCCGGCGTGGGTTCGGGCATGGCGCTTCTCCATCCGACTAATGATGTTCACATGTGGCTGCTGTTCATTCTTTGCTTTAATACTTCCTTTTCCTCCAAAGCCCGGCCAGGTTTGCGGTCGGGCTCAGCTGATGCCTCCCGGGCAGTTGTTGTCCCCGGTCCTGCTGCCCCTGGGGGCTGATGGAGGGGCTGGGTGGCTCCAAGGCGGCTCAGGGGACATCCCGAGTGTCCCTGGCCCACCTGCAGAGAGCTGCCACCTCAGGAACATTCCTCCCGCCCCAGCAATGTCAGCGAGGTGGGCACTGGAGCCCAGAGCCAGCACAGGCAGAAGCAGGAGATGTGAGGGAGGTCAGGGCTGGTGTCCTGGTTTGGGGCAAATTTGGGAGGAAACCTCCGGATGGGGCTCCTCTGGAAAAGCAAACCCAAACGGCCCCTCCCCACAACGGGTCTGGAAAAACTTCCTCGGAGAAAAGTGGAAAAAGCTATTTATTTAACAAACAAAGTGCCCACGAGCACCCAGAATGAATAATAGGAGACAATAAAACCTTTTGTTCTAAAGTGAGATGGCAAACTGAGAAAAGTCCTTGCTGTGGGTGCAGCTCGTCTCTCTCAGTCTCTTATCAATTCCTCCGGTACTGGAGAAAAATGTCCTGGGCTCCCGAGGGCACAGGTGTGATCT
>WBMY01000536.1:0-211025 GCA_013397315.1 Donacobius atricapilla
TTAAAGAACTAGTAGCAGGGGATTTATAAAAAGCCTTTGTAACACTTCCTTTTTTCCTTAAGTGGAAAAAATTAGAATTTTTGCACAATTAACACATTTATAGAAAACCTGATCAGCTCAGGATAAGAAGAAAATGAAAAAAAATTAGTTCAATAGTTCATCAAGAATAACTTTGAACACTTCTGGTCTATAATGGACTTAAAGATTTACAATAAATCACCATTTTCAGGATGAAATTCCCAATCTACAAAGAAAAATAGTTTCAAAGTCACTATTCTAGGATAAAATCTAGAATCCTGATAAAAATGTTTATGGCATAGCCATTAAGAGAACAGAAACGCTTTCATACAACTAACACATCAAATAAATTATTAACTCCTCTGAACAGGTGTTGAAAGGAATTTATAGCTCAAAGTTTCCCAGGTAATCATTCTAAACAAATATGCTTAGCAAAACCCCACTGCTAATGTCAAAAGAGAAAGGAAAAGTTAATCTTATCAAATACATTTTCTGCTGGTCCTTGCTTCCCTTAACACACTATTTCTCAGGATGCAGTTGGCAGGCTTACAAAATTGGGCTTCCAGAGGAAAGAGAGCAATGATAGTTAATCAAAAGGTTTATTTTCTGTCTTAATAGAAAAAAAAAAATCTTCAGTTACTTACTCTATGGAGAGCTCACACGGTATCAAATCCTCTTCTTGCCTTTTCCCTCAGTCTTGGGAAGGGTTCTTTTTTGACTTGGTAGAGGTCAAATATGAGCATGAGTTCACAATCAGAGGAAGAGACATGATGATTTTGTAGAACATCTTTGTGTGGAGCCTCACCAGTGTCCAACCTCCCAAAGTTGCCAAAGACTGTGAGGATGATGATGAGCACATTCACACGCTGGTGAACAAGAACAGACAGAACACCATGGATGTGACACTGATTACAGTGGGGTCTTTTTGGTTCCATCCACCCCGACATCTGTCAACAACAACACAGGAGAGTGAATAAAACTCACATTTCTTCTGCAAAGGAATACAATCTTGTCTTTACTGTGGTGTATTTTTTGAAAGCATATACTGCACAGCAGGTTCATAATCTGCAGTAATCAAAGGGCAGGTACTTCTGTGTAGCATTTAAAGGAAAACAATGACCAGGGTTTTTTTTTTCCTGGAAAAATATGTAGCCCACATTTATATGACAGCAGAATGTATTAAGGAGCAGTATATCTGTGAAGTGAACAACCGCAGGTAAATTATTCCTGGCCTAGTACTTGACACAGCTCGCAGTCTAAGGCAAATTTTATGGTTTACACAGTGGGGACTCACCAAGCGAACACCAACACCTTCTCTGCCGAGAACCAAGTTCTTTTCAGACTCTCAGCAACCCTTTAAATCCATGGTCTCATTATCTTGCATACAACATGCTCTTTCTCATAGGATGTTACTTATTTAAACAGAAGAGTTTTCCATAGCCAGGATGCTGGGAACTGTCCAGATTGCTGGGTTCTGCTGAAGCTGCACAACTTCTTCAGGGACACTCATCTCTGTGTGTGGCTGATAGAGAGATTGATATTGTCTCCTCAGAAGCTGAGTTATCACCCACAGAGGAGCAACCACAGCCAGGTCTCCTTAACATACTCCAGGGTTACCTTGGCATCTAGATGAAACTTCAAATCCTTAGCAGCCAGAAATAACTTGCGGCGTTGGCAGTAGAGCAAACATCATGCAAGTTTTCCCTGTAAGTGTATTGGAATGGGCACTGTGGAATATCACCGATATTACCCCTGTCAATATTAGTACCTTTTCATTCCAGTCTTGATGGACATTATCCACACCTTCTACTAAGCAGGCTGCATTTCATATTTACAGCCAATGCATTCATAATGGAGCTGCCAAACATTTTCTTGTTGCTTCAGTTTGCTTTCACATCACTTTAACTAGAACTTGAGATTCTTCCCTGGAGTCTCCTTCCCTTTTACCAAATTCCCTACTGCTTCAAAATATTGTAATTTTTATGTCTCTGGGTCAAAGCCAGTGAGACCTGCTGGCCTGCAAGTGAGCAGACTAGCACTGCATTTCTAGATATGGACTGAACATCTCGTCCCATGGCAGAGTCTTTAAGACAGTGCTCCTCACACCCAGAACTCTTGAGTTTCTGCAGTCACTCACAGCCCAGGAATAAGCTTTCCTATTAGGAAATTTTTCACAGTTTCTGACATAGGGGATGCCCAGACTGTGTTCCTTGACCTCCTCATCATGATTTAGCTGCATCAACATCCCAGTGTCACTGGAGCTGACTTAAAAGACACAAAAGGGGCAACTATGCTTTGACTTCATGTCTGCACACTTATCCCTATGCTCATTTTAGGAGTGTGGATAAGATTAGATTGCCATGAATAGATTTTTCTCTACATGCACTTATGCTTGGCTATTTGAGATTAACTGACAAACCACAGGAATCTCATTCCTAGATAAAAAAATGGTCTTAGAAGTTTCTTATGGCGCCCACAATCCAGTAGGTCTTCAGCAATATCTAAATGGATGAAGAGTGCATAAGTTATTACAGAAACTGTGTAGCAGAGGGGCAGTGTGAAAGAGATAGTAACAGCTATCATGGGAAAGAGGTGATTTAGAGGTGCAAGAAGATCACACAAATCTACATCCAGTTAGGTTAATCGCATAAAACACCCCTCTTTAAACAGGGGAACCATTTTGGATCTCTGCTTTCATACTCTTCAGGAGAGGAAAATACTTATTAAGGGGGAACCACTTGGAGAAGTAACAATACAGCCAGACAAAACATCCTGTTTTTCTAAATAGAGTATGTTCATAAAAAGATCTTTAAGCAAGTCATACTTCATGAGATGATAGTGATATCTATCTACCAAAACTTTCACACACTCAAAAAAAAAAAAAAAAAAAAAGTGAGAAAAATGTATGGAGGGAAAAAAAAAAATCACACACATGACAGAAAAGATTCCAGTATTATCTTGAGGTTGGAGACAATAATCATAGTTTCCTTCTTCTTTTTTATTAATATTTTTCTCCTTTTCATATAATATGCTTACTAATAGCATGTCTTTAAAAAGAATTATGAATACCTGTCTCCATCCAGCCACTCACTGGAAAAGTTTATGAATGAACATTCTCAGTTTCCTGACTGAGACAGCAAACTGACAAGGAAAAACACTTAAATCTAACAGGTGCTGGTGCATATTCAGCCTAAGAGTGGTAAGGCACAAAGTTATCCCCGCAGAAGTGAAACAAAAATGTTTCCAGAAGAAACAAGAAGTTCCATGGTCCCCACCACAACCAGCACTCTTTAACACCTTTTAGAAGAGATCTGGTTAAAATTAAATCCAGAGATATCCACAGCTAGAAACTGAGACACACTGCTGGAGAAGCTTATTCGCTCAATCTATACAAATTCAGCAGTTTCTTGTTATAGGTGGCTGTGTACTCTGCTTGTCTCAAGTCAGTGATAAAGGACATATTGACTACCATGGAGCAGAGCTGACCAGACACTGGCACTGCCTTTTAGGAAATACCACTTGTATGTAATAAAACAACAAAGAATTAGGACAAATATGGTCTAGATTCATCTCGTAACTCTTTCTTAAAGTTCCTGTGTGAGTGGAGAAAACCCAAAAGGCATGCCATGCCTCTGTATCAGAGTTGTCAGATCAAAACCAGGGCAAAGAAACTTCCTATTCCTCCACTTCTTGTCTTAGGCTGAAAGGAGTAAAGAAGATTTATCTCCGTCTCTTACTATCCTGAGCACCATATTTGTAGAAACAGAATGGTTTAGGTTGGAAGGGACCTTAAACGTCATCTAGTTCCAGCCCTTGCCATGAGCAGAGTCACTTTCCACTAGGCCAGCTGGCTCAGAGCTCCATCCAACCTAGCCTTCGAGACTGAAAAACTGTTCCAGTGTCCCAACACCCTTACAGTAAAGAATTTCTTCTGTATAGCTAACCTATATCTCCCCTTTCAGTTTGAACCCATTTCTCCTTGTCCAAGCACTGCAGTTTCTGTGGACTCCCCCTCTGGCTTATTTGTAGATCCTCTTCAGGTACTCAAAGGTTGCTCTGAGGTCTCCACACAACTTTCTTAGCCTGTTCCAGAGCAATGAAGTGCTCTTATGTGCACACAAGCCTCAAACTGCTGAGACTGACACCAAGCAAGGGGCTGTTTGAGCTCCTGGGAGCAGGGCAGCTGCTGGACATGTTGTTCTCGGAGTCACCTCACCCTGTCCATTTGCACACACCCCCCCAGTTTAAACACCTACGAAGCAGAAGCAGCCGAGCTGCGACAGCAGAGAACTTTGAACAGGCTGCTGTAGATTTCCTAGAAACCAGCTCTGGTATCCCTGCTCTCTGCTGTGGCACTGGTGTTTCCTTTGTTACAGGCAGGACATGGCTCATCTCTCTCTCCCCAAGTACAAATGTCTTACAAGTCAATTCTGTGGTTACTGCAGGCTGACAAAAGGAGGTTTATGTACTGCACAACAATACCACTGCCACTCACTCCAACAGAAGATACTCGAAGGGCAGCCTGCTCCTGTGTGACACAACTACTGCTTTGCCAAACAGAACAGATGACTTGCACTGGTAATGCTGTTTTTTGCTTTGAGTCCCTCAGCTAGACTGTTAACTTCTCTCTTGTGGCAGATGTGCAGATTAATCGCTATCTCAGTCTGCAGTGGTCCAGCTAATTTAAACACAGATGCACTGTGGAGAGTACAGAGCCTGGAGGAAGAGGGAGGGGAAAGCTGGTGGGCTTTGAAGGAAGCACAGCCTGCTAATATCTACAAAAACTGAACAAGAAATAGATAAAACTAAATTAGCGATCTATTAAAAATAAATTAATGACATCTGCAAATGAAACTAAATCTAAAATAATCACTCTAATAGCTGGGTCTCTGGTGAGCATTAGTGTTCAATTTTTTCTTGTATTTGATGAAGGCATCTATTAATTAAAAATATTTATACAAGGTAGAGGCTTGACAGGAATACTCTGCAGCTGTTCTTAAGGGATCTTCTTCGTTAATCAGCTATTTCAGAAGAAAATGCCTCTAGTCTATGCAATGAAGGCAGTACTGTACTTCAATAAATCATATTTAAGGCTTTCTAAATATTCTCTGCAGCTAGAATTGGATGAACTAGGCTTCTATTCACAGATGATATAATACACTTTACCTTTCCATGCTTTAGTTAGCTTGAACTGAAAAGAAACTTTCATCTTATCCTCCTCCCTTTTTACCTCCCTTTTATTGCTAACATCTTATTGAATTGTTGAACATCCAAGAACAAAAGAAGATGATCTGATATGTATGAATGCATTGTACAAATGAGGAGGACAAAGCTAAACACACATTCAATAGCAGGTATGAAAATATTATCAGACATTGAGGTGGGGACAAACCAAGACTGTGTGTCATTAATGAGGCTATTCAAAGTAATTTTGATGAAGTTCTATTGTCATCCAGGACTGAGAAGGAATCACTTACCATTTGAAAAAAGAATTGTTAATCATTATGCAGCTCTCTGGGGCACTAACTCTTTCAGGATTTTCTTCTTTGTCTCCTGTCCCCCCCTTTTTTCTATTCTTTTTTTCCCCTCTCATCTTTTCACTGCTATAAAAACAGAGGGGTTTAGAAGTTGTCCCTGACAACGTTTCACTGTAAGGTTGTTAGTTTTGTCTTTCAGCATTTATTAGTTTGAACTCCGTATGAGGCACCTGTTGGCTGATAAGAATAAATCAACAGGAAGGTCACACATAGGTTGGTATTGTACTCTTGCCTTTTTAAGCCTGTGGGGAACTCACTGCTTTGATATACAGGAATAAATGCTGGAAAGAGGGCAAACCAGGCTGTTCAACACTATTTCATTACGTGAATTATGCGTGAATTGTGTCGGCTCCTTGAAGAAAAGTTAGGATTAAAGTCCTGTTGCTCATGTTGTCATAATTAACTCGGGATAGGAGGGCAGGAGTCTCAGGTCATGGCAGCAGTTAAGCAACCCACAGTTCAGCTCACCTGCCACAGCTTTTGAGATGCTGTATGGAGAGAAACGAGCACTGCGAAAGGGCACTTGGAGAAATAAACACAGAAGGTGATGTATGGATGCAGCTTTCCAAAAGCTCTGATAAAAAGGCCTGGCTGTGCAGTCCATCATGCTTGCTAAGTCAAGGATGGGTGGCATAAAAGCAAGTGATGAATGTGTTAAATTGCTAAAAATGGATTGGAAGATTTGGACTTAATGATTTCTTTTGCTTATGCTTCTGCTACGATAAAACACCGTGGTCAGCCAAGTGGGAACAACAGAACCCCCTCAAGCCCCCTCATTATTTTAACCCAGGGGACAGAGCTGAAGTGAACTCTGGAGTAAAAGACATTTCTTTTAGAGAAGGGAAATAAAATACATTTTATTTTAGCACACAACTTGATGTATGTCGTGGCTTATGAAAATGTCCAGTTCCCTACTCCCTTTACAAACTAAAGCTGGGCTTTACAAGAAGATCTGTTTCTCAACAAGACTTCCCATTTCTTTAACACTGCAGTATATCCATAAGACCACCTCCTGAGCAATGGAACACTAAATCATTCCCACTTTGGCAAAGGGAGGGAAAGGGATGCTGCTCTCCCAAATTGAAAAGCTTTTCTCACCTGGCAGTCAGCTCCAGAGGCACTCACTGCCCCATCCCAAGAAAGTGCATGAAAGGAGGATTCAGGACTAAGGAGGCCACAAAGAGGGCACAAGGGCTGTTGTGCTCCAGTCCCTGTCCTAAGTCTGGCTTATACATTTTGATTAAACATAGCAAAGTATCTTGGACTTTTCTCATTTTCTCAAAAGCTCAGAAAAAAAAAAAAAATCCTCCTTCCTTTCTTCTGTATGACCCCTATAATCTTGATATTTAAAAAATAATTTTTTTTCCTATTATTTAAGATACATGTTATTGATAACATTCACAATATTTTACATCTGTGGCCAATTATATCTCCTTTTCCTTTCATTAGTGGAAGATATATTTAGACATCTGTCTGGGTTTTTTTAAATCAGATTGGGTTTTTGATGAAATATTTTTTTTTTTCTTATACTGCTTTCTTTTTACCCATCCCTGCCACTTGGAACTCCAGCCAATGCCAAAGTCAAAGCACAGCCAGAACAACTTTTCATGTGCTAAGTGAAACCATTAGGAGCTGGAAGCTAAATTCATTCTTTTCAAAGCTCATGACAAAGCTTCTACTGGTTTCAGCGAATATAAGTTTTCCAAGTTATTTCAATATGTGAAGAGATAAATGTTACTGTGCAGTCTACTGTAATTTTATATAACTTTAAGGAACATTCAAATTACAGGTAGCTATAAAAGTCAGGCAAAACCCCTTCCATTTCTAATCCAGGAGGACATTTTCAAATGTTGGTAAATCAGATTATTTTTTCCATAAACTCACCAATATTCCAGTTCCAGTTTTACAGATGCCATATGTACTAGCATGGTAGAAATACATATTTTGCAGGTTCAAGAGATTATTCCAGTAATAATCAATTAAGAACTCCCAAACCTTTAGCTTTTGCCCATCATTAAGATGCAGCGTAAATTGACCTATTCCCCAGGCACTCCATTCCACAATAAATTCTGATGATACCAGCACATTAAACAGCAAAGACAAACAGATAAGAGGAAAGATATGAATCATCATTCTAAGTGTTAGTGAACTGACACTATTAATGTTTTTTCAGTTCCATTGATGCTTGCCATGCTGCATACAACATGTAGTGCCAGCTCAGCAGCTCGTGTAATTTGTAATTTTTCTGACAAAGTTAATGGATCCGTGGACATTTTTTCCCCTAGCTTAGAATGTGACCCAACATTTTAGGCATGACATTGCCTTGGTAAACTTGCAGTATAAAGAGGGTGGTGGCATGACAGGCAAAAGCCTCACGGGGAAGGCAGAAACAAAGACAACTGTAGTCTGTCAGCACAGGTGAAAGAAGAGGGGCTGAGGAACTGAATAATAGTGATAAGTACCAGAATTTTATTTCACTACCTAGAGAAGATCTGGGGGGTTTTGCTGGCCATTTTACAATTCTTTCACTTGACTTGTTTACTGATGGAAACGTTTGCCAAGGAACTTTAGAAAAATAGTGACATATGAACAATCTGTTGCGGCATATTGTAGTGGTGATGTTTGTGCTGCTATAGTTACTAAGATTTTAGCATTTTTGTAATTTGTCTTGAAAAAACTCGAATTTGGCATAAAGTTTTCGGGTACCTCCATGTTCAAGTCAGATGGTTTTCATATTTTTTGTTACGTTTCTTATGTGAAGAAAAGCCTGAAGTTATGCTGTGTCAAGGAAGAGGAAAAAGCATGCTCAGATGAGGAAAGAAGCAGAAGGTGGGAGAAGAACCAAATGCATTGCAAGATGAGGAGGAACAGGTGCAATCTTCTTTTCAAGGTGAGAGGAGTATTTACAGGATACTTACAGGTCTTATGTAACTGCCAAACTAATCGAGTTATGCCAAAAATGCCTTGTGATTTTTTACTTTAATTTGATTTCTGATCTGACACTAACACTATAAGGTCGGTTTTCACTGATTTCGTAATAAGCTTAGAGCAGAACCTCATGTTGAAGTACTTGAAGTTCCACATGGCTCTGCTGTGATGGGACACAGAACCACCCACCCGAAATGTGGTGGTACAAGCAAACATCTGTTAGAAAGAAGTCTAGAGAGAAACTGAAGAACAGGGAAAGAGCAAAAAGGGAACAAAATGCTACAAAATTGTTGATGACTAATCCAACAACAGGAAGAGAAAATGTCATATAGAGGTTAGTCATGAGGGAAGCTGGGAAGTGGTAAGTGTGGTCAGAATACTGGTGTACATTATTCCATTTGGGAACCCTCCCGTCACATCCTAGGGCTCTGTATACAGGTACTTCCCATTACAGCTGAGTCCATATAAAACACTAATTTTCTGTCAGAGGAAGAATACTCTGCCTCCCCCTCCCCAAACCACAGCCCGCACAGAAGGTCCTACACTCCTGCCAGGCATCATCCTGAACACACAGAAAATCTTACCTGACATCTTAGATTAATAAAGCATTTAGCCAGTGTTATGGAAGTCTTCAGTGCTTGAACATCACGTCTTATCACAATTCTGCAACAATTTTCTTGACACTTTGAACTTTCCAGAGGTCCTTCTGTGGGAGAAGGAAGCTGAAAGAAGAGTATTACAGTGCTGTTAATGACCTATTAGCAATCACGCTTGTTCTGTATGTCTTGGGGAGGGCAACATATAGATAATTCTGTTTGCTTTTAGCATTTTGCCTTTCAAAGTAGTTTAGCAGGTGGATGCATAGAAAAGTTGACTATAGTAGCATCAAAAATAACTGAAAAATTATACAGTGTATGTTTAACCATCAGAATTGATTAACTAAGGAAAATAAAGCAAGAGGTTTGGTGTGATTAAGTGGGATTAGACATGCACATATATCAGGAGATATAACCTATCCACATTTGCATGGAAAGAATAATATCCTGTATTACATTACCTGAAATACATATTCACATCCATATGTAGATTATACAAGATATCAATGCATGTATTAGAAACACTTATGAGCCAAAAGAACAATGGCTAGCCCAGAGCTCACTGAAGGTTATTGGAAAGAAAATTCCCCTCTGGGAAGTTTATTCCACAATATATCTTCTAATCTACTCTTCAGGAGCTCACAGCAGCCACAGTTGTATACTGGATACCGACTTATGGCCCTCCAGTATTATCCTGAAACGTGACTCCTATGTTCTGATGTTCTTCCCATCAGTCCCTGTCCTGCTGTCTCGTACCATGAAACACAAATTATCCATAAAAATGATAATTCTCTTATTAGTTTTAAAGGTCAAATCAAATGATGTGGAAAATACGTGGCGGTGTGACATATAATTTGCATAATTGCCACAAAAAACATTGCACTAAAGCTGTGTGAAAAAATAATAAAATAAATCAAGGAAAAGAGAATCAGACAGATTTATGGTGAGAGCAAATGAGGTCTGCACCACCAACATATGAATGAATACCTGCAACCCCAAAATCCCCACCACATTCAGGTCTAAATTTACTCGCCTCTTCTCCTTATCCCTTTCCCCCAAATATACATACACATACTCTAAAAAAGGGAAAATTAGAACTTTCCCACCAGTGCTGGATTTTAAAGTGACTTGTTTCTAGGTGTGGGATGTAATTTCCAAAGTCTTTATACAGCACGCTACACTTGACTGAGGGGGGCACACAAAGATGACATTGCCAGTCCTGCCTGATGTCTCAGACGGGGCCACACACGGGAGCTCATGAGGTGTGAGCAGAGTCAGTGCTGGGGCCCTCTGCAGAGTTTGCTTTTCCCTTGCCCAGGCTCTCAAATCAAGCAGGTAAAGGACTTCCTTTGGCTTTTGGATGAAGGTGCTGTCAGCACTGCCCTTCTCTTCCAAGGCTTGCCATAGTTTCTGGATCCTGCTACTCCTCACGTGGAGAATTCGTGTGGGAATAAGCACAATCTTCAAATGCATGGGGCGCAAGACCTCAGATCCCACTGGATCTCACAAAAGCCAAAGCAGCAGCCAGTGTGCCTGTATAGGGAGGAATGGAACTCAGCCTGTAGCTTAATTAATGACTTCCTAAAAGTGCTCACTCACAGGAAACAGACCCTGCATCAATATAGTCTGAATCCATTAAAGAAAAAACATACCCCAAACACCACACTTCAAACAAAACCTGAGCTGTTTAAGAGCAAGCTTTGGATTTCTTCCAACACCCTGATGCTGCTTGACTACTTGAACTGATTAACATGGTGGCTGGGCTTAGCTTATGATTTTAGAGTTATTTTACACAGAAGTTAGATAACTCAAAAAATTGTCAATAAGCTTGACATCTGCCCATTTTTCTTAAATCTTAGGGTGCATCCCTCTCCTCTTGCTCCCTAGCACACCAGTCATTAAATCAGCTCTCTGCTTGGTGCATCTGGCAGCCAACACAATGGTATTTATTTCTGAGATGAAGACAGCAAGCTATCCCTCTTTGTTTCAGCGAAGCATTAACCCCAACTAAGTACTTGGTAACTCTGACTCGATTTATTAATACATCTTCTTGTGTTCTTATATCTGAATTTATGTGTACTGTGTTAACTATAGATACATCTATTACCCTTCTTTTTAAAAATTAACTATTACAAAGACAGTCTTATTCTCCTTTGATTAATTAAGGTTGATCTTACCCTACAATAATTAAGCTGACAATAGGTGTCTACACATTAGAAAAATGGAGAATGATGTTGAAGAAAAGGTGGGTTTATTACATTATGTCTACATCTTGGATTTATAACTCAGTTCATTTCATATCATATATATTTATCATCTATGCTGTTAATAGAACTTTTTAATCAGCAGAAGTAAGAGAGATAACTTACTCATTTGACATATTACAAATTAATAAAAATGCAATGAATGAGCACCAGAAATTTTGCTGCTTCTGAAGTGCAAAGCTCTGTTATGAAATAGAAGAGCTAAAATTCTTTTAGCTATCAACAGGCATTTATCTAATTCACTGCATATATTAAAAGAATCCCCACAAGGTATCTATTCAAGGTCAAGTTATTTTACATTTCCATAATATTAAAAAGAGGAAAAAAAGTAATACAATGACACAGTGAAAGAGGGCATTGGGTAATTAGATATGGAACATTTGTGATCCGGGCATTCAGAAAGCTTTAAATTAATTTTAGAAGTGAGCAATACTGCTCTTTTTTTTTTTTTTTTCAGATCAGATTAACAGCAGCCTCAAAATATGGCTGAGCTGAATTATAGAAGCGTCATCATAAAAATCATTCAGCAAATGCCCATCAGAGACAGCACAGGGGGAAATATTTCAGGCAATACTGATCAATCACTACAAAGTCCTTACAGTTCTGAAACATTACCAGAAATTCAGACATATAACAGTTGAGTGAATTTCCCTTTTTTCCCTACACCTTCAAAATGTTACAAATATGTTAATGAGTACTGAAACTATTAATGCTTAGCAAATAAACAGCCAAGTACTGCATAGTCAAACACCTAATTTTTACATCTTCATCCCACCTCAGCCCCAGGCTTTTGTTTTTTCTGGCTATGTGCTCTACCTTGTCTCTGACAGCAGACTAGAAGGGTGAGAGCCACCCCCCTTGTTACTACAATTCCCAGCACAGCCAGGCCTGCAGATGTTGCAGTAACAATATTAATAAACCACAGTCTTAAGGGACACCTCAAGCAAGGAAAATATTCTTTGGCACAATGAATAGTTGGATCACTTGAGATGGATGTCAGGTGATATCTGGGCAAACTTTCCTGCCCTGAGCATGAACACCCCCCGATGCCTTTTTGTAGGGCCCATGCTGGGAATGAGGAACTCAGCACTTCTCCCAGCTCATGCCTTTCCCTGCTTTGCTGGGCTGACACTACTCAGGGGGCTTGTGTTGTGCTGAAACTATCCTATTAGACCAACTATTATTTAGCAAGTACTAGATTTAGGTATGTCCATTTTCTTCAGTTTGAGAAGAATAATATTCATAATTGCTTTCTTGTAACAGTAGTCTTTTCAGAAACTTACAGACTTCTACCCACAGATAGCAGGTTTAAATCTGTGTTATTGCTGACACAGCACAAAGCAACTTTAGTATGAGTCTTGATCGCTGCCTGCTTCATTATTTGTGGTAATTACTGCATCTGATGCAGTCCAGCCCAGCCAAGGAATGGGAGGTGTGGGCAGCAGGTTTCCCCATGGTAGGTCCTGGGGGACAGAGCTGCATCCAAGAGCTGGCCAAGACTGATCGGTCACCTTACAGTCAGTCTTGAGTAAGTGTCACACTATTAAGAAACTGTTCCTGGGTTCCATAACCTGATTTCTGCCACTATTGTTGGATGACAAAGATCAGTAGAAGGCATGTGATAAGGTAAAACTTTGGCCTTTGATTTCTACTGTGATAATGAACGAAGAGACACCTATAATTTTTTATTCACATCGACTACTTTTCTTCTCTGGTATATGCTGTCCATTATCCTGGACTGGTGGGTTTCAGGGGTAGATGTGTCTCTGTGTGCTGTGCCAAACAAAACTGCTCTAATCCTTGCTGGGGAATACTAAATACTACTACTGCAAAAATAAAAACAACATGCACTTCTGGACAACAGAAGAAGAGAATGAAAACTGCAAGGTCCAGCTTGAGATTTGTGCATGTAACACAGGTGCAGAGCATCACAGCAGTAAATTGCTGAGGGGTCCAGCTGGGCGTTCTCGTTCACAGCCCTGCAGTGCAGGTAGCTGCACCAGCCCGCCTGGATGCCATACAGATTTCATGGTTATTGTCACTTTCTTCCTTGTATTTTAGAGACAAATAGTGTGGGGAAGTATAAACTGGATAGAGAAGACATCTAAAATAAGAAAAAGTTGTGGCTTGAGACAGTTGAAAATAGTTACATTTCCACCAAATCTTGAGATCAGGCAAGATCTATTTTTCATTTGTAGCTTGTTTCAGTGTGGGAGCTCAGAAACACTGTAATCTGGCTATCATATAATAGCTCCAGACTGGATTTAGATGAGAGAAAGAGACATTTCTAAGAAATGTCAGACGAGAAAACAAACTGAAAAGACAGCAGACCTGTGCTGCAAAATGGAAAGATTATGTGCACACCAGCTTATACATCATTACTGATTGCTGTTCTCAGATCAGAACGAGATTTTACCTGAAAGGCTAATACTGAGCCAAGAAAAATAAAAAAGTAAATAGTCATAGACTCCTTTACAACAATTCGCTCAAATGTTAAGAATCAGTTTTCCGCAGTGAACTAACCATCGTTGGCTGATCACAACATCAGTGTTTTCTCAGTAAGAGAAGAAAATGCAGTAGTGATATAAACCTGCTAATTTCATGCTACGTAAAATTATTAGGAGTGTAATGTGGATGCATAATCTGTCTTTCTTAAGGCAGTAATTCAAAGGTGTTTTCTCCATTCCTGCACATCTTGCTTTATGCATTAAAGAAGCTACCAAGAGGGGAACCTTGTTATCTCCCTCCAAGGCTGATGGGCCAGGGAACTGCAGTTCTCCTTGCCTCTCTGGAAGTTCAGTTGTTCCCATCAAACTGAATCATGATCTCTTCGCACTGAAACCCCCTTTCCTGCATGATTGCAGGCAACCAATTGGTTTCCCACATGATGAGCTCTTGGGTTCATCTGCCATAAGCTCTCATGGCGGGAATGACTGGGATATCTGGAGTAATGGTCTGCTATATCCATTCAGTAACTTTTCTCACTCTGAGACAGTGGGAGTAAGGAGGTTATACTGGGATTTGAGGTTGTGACAGGTAGGGATTGCCTTTAGTTCTGGATTTGAGATTTGAATGAGTGAAAAGGATTTTTTATGAGAAATGTCAAATGAGAGAACACACTGGAAACATGGAAGAGAAACCCAGCTGCTGTTATCTGGCCACTGAAATGTTCCTAAACAAACATTTCAATGTGAACATATTGAATTTAGAAGAGCCTCGGTCTGTATAGGAATGGACTCTCCTGAAAAGCAGCAACCAAATGCTCTTAAATGTAAATTGCCTCCTCAGCCACCCTCCCTGCTGACAGTCAGTATCATCATTTGGAGGCTGTGGGTGTGAGAGTGGTGTTACTTGAAATGGTTTCAATGGCGCAACAGCAGTGATTTGTCTACCTAAGGCTGGTCTTGACAGTAGCTGCTGAGACACCAAAGTCAGGCCAAGAAAAACATAATTACAGATTATTCTGACGGCTAGTCTGCCAGGAAATTATTGCCTAACCTACAACTACTCATGGCCCATTCCCAAAAATGAGTGAGGCTCGAAACAGATCATAACCAAATGTATTCCACTGCAGGAAGAGCCAATTTACTGACCCCTCACCCTCTGCAGAAGACACATGATGCAACATTACTTATGCTTGGTCAGACTGACAGCAGGGAGGAGGAGCTTCAGATCTGGCATAAACAGCAGCTCATCTCATTGGTTTCAGCTGCTTGCCTAGAGGAAGTCAAGGTAATGAGTCCTGAAGTGAGCTCTGTGAAGTGCTTATCTTCTGACAGCAATGTCATATTTTTTTTAATGACTAAACCTTGTGGTGGCTGGGAAACATTATTATTTTTTCTTTTTATTCAAAAGGGAGCTGAACAACAAGAGCACAAAACAAAGACAGTAAATGGAATGGAGCCCTGTGAAGTACTTTCACAGCCATATTTCAGGAGCTGCTGTCTAGATTTTTTAAGAGGTTTGGAAGCGTTTCCCTCAAATAAGCTCTGTGTGAACCAAGGTACAAATGAATAGAGAGTGCAGAACAAATGACATCATGCTGATTTGGTGGGGTTTCATCACATCAGATGTGATGAAACTAGGGTTAACATGGAAGACTGTTCTGAGCCTTCTGTCACTATGTTTTATAAGCAAGCTGCAGCAGGACTTCTGTCAGCAGAAGGTAAGTGTACCAATTGAGGGCAGTATATCATCTGCACAAGAACTTGCTTCGAAATGGAGTGTGTGTTTGTTCGGTAACATTTTTTTCAGCCAACTAACTTTTCTTCCTCATCAGAATTTTTTTTCCAGCATATTTTTCCAGCCTGTTACAGAATGGATGTTATGACACACAAAAAAAAAATCCAGTCTGTTCTTGCCTGTACAAAACAGAATATTGTTCTCTGGCCTAGCCTTTCAGTGATCACCAAACAGTTCAGCAAATTATTGCTGCGGGAGGCCTGAAGCAATTTATGCAATATTTTTTTTTTGTGAAGCCCTACTGTTATTTCTCAGCAGTCACAATAGAAAAAAATATATTGACTACTTTATTGCTTTTTAGCATTCATAGAGTTTGTGACAAACATGTTAGGAGCTGTCAAATGCAGTAGCCAGATAGAGGCAAGGCTGCTGTACTCCATGTTCCCAGGTTCCATGAGTAGTGAGGCTGGGTGTCTATCCCTAACGGGTGCCCATAAAACACAGGTATATGACCAATAGATGTGTAGACACGTGGCCAGCTATACAGCTCGCTGCAGACAGAAACACCAAGCACTCACACAAACAGCAACAGCTTCCTCTTATTTTCCTCTCTGGTTGAACAGGATAAAAGTCTGTTGGTGGAAAACACACACAAACATTTGTACCTACACACAAAGTAATTGGCCTCAGTCTCTCCACCATCCTGCCCCCAATCCTCGTTCTCCCCAGCTGCAGCACCTCAGGCCCAGCAGCCCCACTGCAGCTGCTGGCCTGCAAATTCTTCCATGCACATTAGATATCCCTACAGTGACTGGCCTCAGGCACTCAGCCTCTCCAGGGTCTTGCCCTGGATCCTTTCACCTCCCTTTGCTTCACGGAGACACTCGTGCGCAAATAGATCACACTAAGCTGACACCCACTCCCAGCTTATGGATCTTATGGTTTCCCTAGTCCTGGGCTTCTGGGACCCTTCCAGAGCCAACTTGCAGACCCCCTGGTCTCACTGGTATCTGGCCCAGACTCAGTTGTTTTGAAAACTCAGCTTCCAGGCCTCTTACAGTACTCGCTGGCAATCCAGTTCTACACTCACTAGCAATCGTACACAGATGCACACACAGTTGTTGCCCTGATTTTTCAGCCTTCTGTGTCTCTCACAGTTCATAGTTCTTAGGTTGTTTCTCACACACGGGTGTTATAAATAGAAGCAATGTTTTTGTTAATTCAAGGTAGTTTACATTCTTGTTTTAGAGATATGGACAGCTGATGCACAGTTGACTTGACCAATGGGATGGGGAGAGGTGTCAACCTTCTCCCCCAGTCCCTGGCCTTTGAAAAAATACTATAAAAGTGGAGTCAGATTTTGTAATAAACAGTTCATGCCTTCTCACCAGACAAAGTGTATGTGTGTGTTTGTGTGTCCAACAACGACACACAGTTGCTCCTTCTGTTGGCATTACAGGCACATGAGCCCCTGCCTGTGGTCCAACTCCACTTGCTGGCCATGAGACCCCCTTGCATGCACAGATGCACTCAGAACAGAGCCCCTCACCCAGCAAGACCTGTAGAAATTGAGATACCTGAGAATACAGGACAAACTGCAGTGATCGATAGATCAGTAACTTTTGCCCCTTTCTATTTCTCCTTTCTGTTCTTTCCAAAGGCCCTTGATCCCTCTCCTTTCCTTTGTCTCTTCCCTTAAGTCAATAATCTCAACACCAGATTCACGACTAACTACCCTGTGCTACATTTTTCTCATAGTACGAGGCATTCCTCAGAGGCAGAGTGAATTAAGAACTTATATTGTACTGCAGAAACACAAATAGATGTAGAGCTTAGCAATACATTTGCTATGCAACCAATTTAATCTACAAGTTAATACAAAATGTTTCTGTTCTGCATTCTGATTTTGCTGTTACATGCTAGTGCTTCCTAGCTGTAAGCTTTATAAAGAACTACAAAGGTATGTGAAATCAGTATACTTTTATACTTTCTGTATGATATTTTTAAAAAAGAAACAATCATTTTGCCACACTCTAACTTATGCATAAGGTATAGAACACATATATTTCTGCATATATGAAAACAAAAGTACACACAAATCCAATTGAAACTCAGAGATCTTTGGATCATTTGAAGCTGACAATGAGGTGCTAAAGCTGAGGTATTACCAGCATGCCAGTTTTGGAGCTGATTGTACAGAAAAGGTTAATTTCAATCCCAGATCCTGTAGTTTCCATGCAGATCTCTTTTGTCCCAACCACTTCCCGATGATTTACTGTAAACGAACAACCTGGTGTAAAAATGGCTGACTCAAGATGAGAGGCAACAGCTCAACAGCTAAAACACGACAAAGCAGCAACCTGACTGCTTAAATGGCCCGAGATCTTGCTACTGATATGGTAACAAAATCAACAGGGCAGTTTGATACGGAGCCTCTATCCCTGATTAATGGGACCAGAAACTCTCCGATGACCCCTAAAGGGGATCTAGCTGTCTGTAGCTTTGAAGTGGAGGAAATCTTCAGCAGCTGAAAAGCTCAGAAGGAAGGGGAAAAAGCTCCCAGCAAAACAAAAACTCCCAACAACCTAGAAATCCATGTACTTCCTAGCCTTGGGGCAGAAAGAGACTGTCTTATTTAAAAGGGCCAAGGCTCCTGCACAGACCAGACAGCCCCACCCTGTCACAGGACAGGAATTAACAAAGCAGATATGTACTTTTTTCATTTCTGTGGGTTTTTAAAAAATACATGCCAACCTGCACACACCTTCATTTCTGGGGATTTCTGAGTCAGTCCTCTAACTCTGCCAGTTGGGATCTGGGGACTGTTTTGAAACTAACCTCCCAATTGTCCTTACATGTTTTAATCCACGTTCCCAACAGAGGATTTTCTCAAAAGTGCACAAATTGTATCCCTTTGGGATGTACTGGACTGGAAGATGATGCCTGAGAAAATGTCCAATGCACTCCAGGTAACAGCAGTGGACAGTTCAGAGTTGTGCTTCCACCAGAGAAAACAATACTCAACTCCAGTGCAATACATCCCTTGAGAGAGCACAACCTCAGCACCAGCTGTTTCACACTGCACATCCCAGCCCAGCTTGGATCCCTCACTGCTGATAGTGAATTTAGTACACAGAGCACAAAAGCAAGCATCAAGGAAGCAGATAATATCTACTGTGGTTTAGACAGGGCTGCCTGAATTAGAAGTGACATTTAGGACAGAGAAGGAACCACAGCATTTTCGAAAAAGAACAGTGTGTAAAATTAAGATTACACAGGATCATGAAGAAGCTGAAAACCTTCTGCTCCTGAAAGCTAATAAAAAGAGTCAAAGCTACTCTGCAACAGAGGCTAAACACCTCTCAGTTTCTCAACAGAGCCATATGAAAAGTGACCTACCATCAGCTGCTCTTCTCCAGAATCAGAGGGAGATGTCAGATGCACCAGGCCATGTCCTGGTGAATGTGGGGGTGGTGACCCATGCGAGCACATCCACTTAGAGCCAGTCCATGATACACCTTTGAGGTAGGCACAGAGCTTGTGGGAAACAGCAGCTCCAAAGCAGAGAAAAGCACCTGCAAGAAGTGATAATGAAAGGAAGAGGTAAGAGTTCAGACCTTCTGTGGTGTGTAATAGTGTTGACACAGGAAGGTGACACAAGTAAAGATGGAAACCAAAATAACATTTGAAAAGGTCTGATCAGGTAGTGTCGACAATGAAGCAAATCAGTGGAAATTCACCCTGCTTAAGAGTGCAGACAAGGACCCTAAAGTTGGCATTAAAAGTACACAAGCATAGTTCTGATATTTCTGCCTAGCCAATGCCTGAGAGCACAGGTGAAACGGGAGCAGCAGGTACACTAAATACCCAAGGGGAAACTGGAAAGGTGGCAGAAAGGCAGGGTTAGGAGTGGCAGTGTACTGCAGACCAAGCTGCAAACACCTTTTTCCTCCTCATAGGAAAGGAACTTTCTCTGGGTCCAGTGGAACAGCCAGCTGTTCCCCAGTGTGAGACAAAGATTTACCATCTAGCACACAGAGTAGGCTCAGTGTTATTCAGCCAGGCTGTGATGCAGTTCTGGCTGTAATTTGGGCATCTGTTGAAACGCTCTTTTGCATTATAACATGCAATTCAAATGCTCTACCCTTGGACAATTTGTGATTGTGATGAACTTGGCACTCAGTATGGACACCAAGAGTCAGGGAAAAGCACGGAAATGACTGGGCAGTTTTTCACAACTACAGAGCGCCAGTATTCTAAGAGCTCAGGGAAATAAGTGTTAAAGTTTTGGTTCAGTCTGTTGTAAAGAAAACAGATGCATATTTGTATTCAGCCGAACATCTCGAAAGTTTGAGATGGCTTAGTGCGATTATAATTTGCACCCATATCATCTTTGAAGACAAGAGATGAATCATCTGCAAAATTAGCTGCAGATGGATGCGCAGGTCTTGGGAGGCTTGAAAGATTCCAGGCTGTTTGGAAAGGTTTCAATTTGTATCCACAGCCAGTTCAAAGTGAAAGATGAACCAAACCAGCTAATATACATTGCAATGGACTGTGAGGATCTCTTTTGTCTGTCCCCTGGAGGAAACTCCTAGCTTAATAAAAGGCTGCTAAAAAAATAGCATTTCTTTTCATATATTTTACCCACATTGTAAAAATCTCTTTCTTGTTTTCCTGTACTGCTGTTGTGCGCCTGCCATAATTGAACAGCCTAATGCAAAAAGAAATATTATACAATCTGAACACAAACATAATGGGTATTGAAAGAAATCCCTGGCAACAGGCAGAAGTTAAACAAGCAAACACAAAAATTATCTTGCCGAGACACAGCATTTCTATTAAAGGAGGCAAAGCAATGAAATTCCTTTGTGTTTGAAAGCAAGACATTTCTCTGTATACTCATATATATTTAACTCTTTCGTTGCAAAAACTTTTGTGATTTTGGAGCATGGACATCTACCTCTGCTGTGTCCTGGAAAAGATACCTTTGCTACTCAAACCTGTCACAAAGGTTTGGAGAAGAAGAAATGGAATGAACCAGACTGGGTGTTGGGTTTTCTGCTGACCAACATGATCACTCAAACATGATCATGCAATAGATATTTTAATATTTTTTAGGTTAATGTTTTGGGTTGCACAAGGAAATTAAGTCTACATGGTACAGTGCTTAGAAGAATAACCAAGGGGGGTTTGAGATGTGGAGCCATAAGAAGCAAAGAGACAGTACCACCCATGTTTGTAGATTTGGTAGCATTGTTTTGTTTTAAAATCTGTTCCTATCAAACAACATTAAGAAAGCTTTCTGTCTTTTTGTCTTTCCTTTTAGTTATTGAGACAGAACAACAAATTAAGTGGTTTTGACAACAGTTTTGAGGACAAACTGATGAGGAATGAGCTATAAATCATGCAGGGATTTAATTAAAAAAACAGATGTTGAAGAACCAAGAAAAGCAATCACTGATTGGAATTTTCCTAACTATTAAAGAATGACAAAAATAAAAATGCTATTAGCATACAAACCCATGTCTACCAACAATTTAGACAGGAACAATTACATTAAATCTGGAATTTTCCAAGTTCTACTAAGATATCTGCACCCACTGTTGTAACCCCAATCCCAGGCAAACAATATTAATACCTTTTATTCTCACCACATCTGTGAGGATGGCTGTCAGCTTCCTATTGTTCCTGCTAAATATTTTATGTATTTCTTCCATATAATAATATAATATAAAAAGATATACATATGTATACACACACATCTATATATGAAACGTGCCTATATATATGCACACAGACATATATATACACACATAACTTTTATGAAATATATAAATTTTTTTCTCTCCACCCCACAGGCCACAGCAGACATGTACTTTGCTGGCTTTACAAGCATGACATCCTCAATGATAACTTGAAATGAAAGAGATTAAAGAGTATGTGAGTGTAGTATCAGTTCTAAACTTGTCAGGGCTCTAGGCGCTTAACTGTATGAATCTTTTGGAATATTCAAGTATGCTCTTTTCAAAAAATACTGGAGAATAATGCTAATTAAAACCATTTTTCTTTGGGCAGTATAACATTCTACCAATTCTTAATTGGCATACATGTTTCTCACAACAGTCCACTTGACACAGCACAAGTTTTGTGAGTGAAAGATTCTCCTTATCTCTATTTTCCAGCATTTCTTCTGTTATTTTGGGATCCTTTAGCTGATATTGTGAAATTTGTTTCTGGAATGAGAGATGGCAGATAGTATGGAAAATAATGAATCAAGCCCCATGGATGTCTAACAACACATGCACATCTTAACTACTTCTCTACATAAAAAGGACTTTTCCAACTATGGCTGTGCTACAGTGTCCAACATAGGTGACATGGAAACAAGCTCCCTTGCTGGATGAACTAATGAGAACTGAAAATCCACACTAAGATGTCTTCTGCTAAACTGAAAAGTTCATTCCTACCAGTCCCATTTAGTTAAATTCCTAAAACACACAAAAGGCTCTGCAATAATGCCACTGGCCCCCCAGAAAGCTGTAAAAGAGTGAATGCTTATCCAAGAGAACTATTCAAGCAAGAATAGGTAAAGCTAATAAACAGCAAACACAAGGAGAGTCGTGCTGGAATGCTAATGCCAGTTTGGGGGAATCACCTTTTTAATGGTACCAGCACAAGTATTTGTGTTCATGCATTTCTCATCAGCTGAATGGGGATTGGAGTAATCCTGAATCCTGCTGTCACACCACAGGGCAGAAGTTCTCATGCCTCTTTGGGAACCTGCACACCAGGGAATGTCCTTCCCCTTTCTCAAGGGCACAGTTCTCATTTCTATCAGGAGCACCCTTGATTTTCTCCTACATAGGATGGCCACCACCTGAGAGAGCTACTAACATAAATAAATACTTACTAAAACTCCACAACATGCATCTAAGGACTCTGGTCCATGCAGCAGTCCTTCTAGAGGAAAATTTTATGGTCCAAGTAAGGAAAGAAATCAAGAAGTGTCTGAAGTCTTGCTGATGGTTTTACAAATAAATAGCTCCAGGATAAGATGTCTAATTCTGATCAACACATTGATAAATAACAGCTGCCATAAAAGCACCTCAGAACAGTCCCTTAAAGTAAGGGGCCAAGCCACATTTTGTGCTTAGTCAGGCTTGTGCTTGGCACTGAATTTCTCCAAGTCTGTGCATTCTTAATACATCAAAATGAAAGCCGTATCCTTCCTGCCTTATGAAAATCAATACCTGGGTGTATTATACTGTCTATCAGACAGTAATTGGTGCTGCCTTCTGGAAGCAAAGTGCTGACTATTAGGGAAAGCAATGGAGATCCAGCCCAGCAAGTCACCTACAATGGGTTTTGCTTAATAGTGTTTGATTAATGTCCACTCCAAATCCACATCCGAGGTGATCGCAGATTGAGACCCAAAGATTAGGAATGCAAACTTTGGAAATGCTGATCGGATGACTGGAACAGCAAAGACTTATTAACTGTAGCCTCCACTCATTTTGGGCTGTTTTGCATTTTTTCTGGCAGGGGTTAATTCAGATTGTTCCCCTCCTTTCCAGAATATAGGATTTTCAGTGGGGTTTTTAGAGGTGAAATCTGTACAGCACTGTACTCAGGGTGAAAAACAGCACTCAAGACTGATCTAGTGCAAAAGCATAAGCAACGTAGTGTCATTACAGCCTCACAGGATTGATGGAGGGGATAGAGTTTACCTTAACCTGGGTAAGCTGAAAATAATACTGTGAGTGAGCTGCAATGGATGGTGTGCAAAGCACTCTCAAAAGGGAAAGCCAGAATGGGAGGATGTCACAGAACAAGTGATGCTATACAGGCTCTCCTAATGTGTTTGCTATCAGTAACCAATCTTACTCTTGCCATTTACACCTCATTCATGTCATCCAAAAGCTGTTGCAAGGCCATGTTGGCACAGGAAAACAAGGAACATTTCCATGTTGCTATACAGACACAGGTTTGAGCATGTATGACAACTTCCCTTTAACATGGAAACCTTCAGATGCCTCTAGGAAATGTTCAAGTATGTGTCAAGATTTGGAACAGCTGTGATCAGGTGTCCTTCAAGACAGCTTTGTCTAAGTCCAAGCAATCATGAAGGAGCGGCCAAAAGAGTGTTCCAGTCAGAAACCCACTGCTCTCTGTGGCCAGCTGTGGCACGGGCTCATCTCATCTATTGCAAACAGTCAGAGCCAGACAAACGGATCCTTGAGGACAGAAGTAGGTCCACTGGCAGAGGGAATGAAGGTTGATGAATTCATGAAGGATAGATGAGGGAAAGATTGTTCACAAAAACTGTCTGTTCAGGAAATTTCCCCCTCTTCCTGGCCACCCATAGCTTGCTCACTGCTCTACACAAAACAAGATGTTTTCTACTTCCCTCTGCAGAAGCAAATGATGTGGTGGAGCAAGTGTCAGGAATAACAAGCAAAACTGCAGGATAAGATGCAAACCCCTACAGAATATAAAATCCTTTATGAAAAACTCTTTCAGAAATACTGTAAAAAATTTTTTTTTATTGGAGGGGGGGGTCACAGATCATAAGCTTCCTATCAGTCAAAACCAGTCAGCATGGTCAAGCTTTAATTTGCTCTGAGACTTGGGACAAAAAAAAAAATTACCTTTCATTCAGGGCACTAACACATCACCTATGCACAGAATATGTTATTGCTTATGAAGTATTAATGTTAATATGATTTCACTCCAAGTAAATAGGATGATAGGTCTGTTTCTGTACATGTGCTCTTAAGAACTAGTTTGAGGGAGCTAGTTTTAGTCATCCATTGAATAATAAAGTATACCCTAAATGAGGAGGGAAAAAATACCAAGAGCTTGCATTTAGGGTCAGTTCTTTCAAGCTCCATAAATCTGCAGTGTCTGTCAAGGTGTATGCAAGGCGTATCTGTATCTGAGCAGCAAAGATTAAAGTATAAGATCAATAGCTGTAATCAAAATGTGTTTCTTTTTTTTTCCTCTTTCTCAAACGGTAGCTAAGAAGACCTGGAAAGAATTGAGAATATGTCTGCAAAAAGCAAATAAACTCCAGAGATACAATCTGTTCAAATAGAGGCTGGTTATGTGTTACTGTTTGGTAGCAAGCACTGGAACATTTCCAGTTCTCTGCAACTTGTGGGAAAAATAATAACCAAGAAGCTGATACTAGTATTCTCTATGCACAAATACACAAGGACAACAACACAGAGCCTGATCCAGAACTCACTGTAGACACAGGGTTGTCCTGATTTAGGGCAAGAAAGCAAATTTTGCTTCTATGTCTAACCCCAACTACATCAGGAGTACTATAATCTTCTGCCAGAAAGGCAGAAGATTTTTGTGCCTTTCACGGATAATTCCATCCAAGGTAGATGGAATGAGAGAGATGCAATTTATCACAAAGGAAGTGACAAATTTGCACATGCAGGTCCATGAGAGTAACACAGCAGTTCCCTGACTACACTGCCAACCTTTGGAGTGCAGCACACACCTTTGGAGAGCACCACGGCAGTGCCAGGCTGCAAGCAGCTCAGTGTGCTTCACTTGAGCAAAGCTTTCCAAGAGTGCAGCTCCGTACCTAGACAGGTGCCAAGTTTTTGGGCTCTGATGCTTGAAAAAGACCCGGTGTCTGTTAAAGTTAGGAACTTGTTAGACAGTGCCATAAAGAGCTTGATGGAAGCAGAGAGACAGGGATGTGACAGCAAAGAACAGAGATAAAGTTACATTTAGCCAAAAGGATAAGCATTAGCAGATAAATGGCTGCATGATGGTCTAAGTATGGTTCTTTTCAATAAGATTGAATGATATTTTCTGGTGAACAATACTCCAAGAACCAGTACATAATAAGGGGGAAGAAGCGTTAATTAAATAATAGCTTGAAAGTGGCATGTTGCCTGTGCCATGTCTTGTTTTAACTGGAGTTTGTAGAGTGCAATTATCTGCTTAAAGCGCAAGAATGTCTGGAGCAGCTGCAATCTAACATTGCACAAATATGCATGTTGTTTTAAAAATAACGTTCTCCACATTTGCAAAGCTATGATTACAAGGTAAACCTATTCATTTATCCTGCATCTTGTCTAGCAAAAAATCTGACATTAAGTAACCCGACATGCATGAGGCAGCCTGTACTTTTGTGGGTGGCAAATCTGTTCACTGACAAACTTCTAGAAAACCTGCAGGCTCTGGAGGTCCCCAAAAGCAGCAGGAAAATCTGCTACAGACCTGCCTGGGCCTTAGCTCTAGGTGAATAATACACATGACCATATTGCAGGGCGTTGTTCTCTCTTGGCAAGCAGTGGCCAAGCATCTTTGACAAATGGCAAGAGAGTAGGGAAAAAAAATATTAGAGGTCGTGAGGATCACCATCAAAATGGATTTATTGGCAAACGCCTGTTGCAAGACAAGTAACTACAGAGAGGCAGGAGTTTCAGAAACACCTGTGTTCACCAGCTGCCTTGCTAATCACTACAAACTGTCCATTTCCATGCCCGCAGCTCTGCATCAGAACATTCAGAGCTTATTCTTTGATACACTGAGCATTTGTTGCTCCTGTGTTATTACTGATATGAGCTACAAGATATGAAGTCGAATTGTGCAACTTAATTACATAAAACCAAATAGTTTGAAATTCTTAGTTAGAAAACAAATTGGAGTACAAACAGGCTTAGTTTTCCTGTCAAAGCTCACTCTTTTCCCTGTGCCAATCAATTTTGGGTAGAAACTACTTAAAACTGATCTCTGGATAGCTGTTGATCAAATCTGTAAAACCCAAGGCTAGTGATGATAAAATACAGCCAGCAGTAAAATTACGCTAAATTATCAAACCCATGGATTTTAGAGTCTGCCTGAAAAACAGGAAAGTTCTCATAGTCTAAGGAGCAATCAAAAGGCATCACCACAAGAAAAAGAAAGAAATAATCTATATATCTGAAGGTGTCTGCACAATTTTGATTTAGTACTGCAGGTTAATCCATCCTAAACTACTATTGAACAGTAATGACATCATTCATCTTTTAACTGGAAGTAATGACAAGATCTCTAGTGCTGTGGGGGGAAACAGGAATTTCTGTTACCCAAAAGATACAGAATTTGGATTCTCCAAATTGAAGTGGAAAATGCAAAAATTATACCAAAAGTATTTAACATGGACATTTTAAAAAGTCAGTTTAGTTCTTCTGACATTCAGGTAATTTTGATTTTTAATTTTTTACCATGTAAAATGTTGAAATGGATCTTAACCACAAGAATCCCAAATTATACCAAGTGGACCCTTCAACAATTACTCATTTACTCTTTCATTATTCCAAGCTTATACAGGAGGAAATTTATCTACTCCCCTCCTCCCCAGAGAGGCTTATTTGTTCATCAGGAATTTATTTAAAAATACTCTGCTAATTTCCATGCACAGTTCAGAGAAAAATAGATGCTTTTTATAGATTTATTTAGTTCACAGATGCTATTTTAATTGGTCTCCCATACAATTGTCTCTCACTGGGAATCTGGATGGCTATGGGGAATTGGCAGCAACTTTCAGAGCTTTTCCAGGTCAGTGATTCAGATGTAACCAGCGTCACTGATGGCTGAGAATTAATGTGGAGAAAACTATTTGATGGCCTAGATGAAATAAAGTAATGATTTCACTCCACTCTGTGGTTTGACAGATTACCAGCAAAACGAATTTGTGCTCTTATGGGTTTTTTTTGGAAATAGAAAATTAGCTTCTGGAAATTATCTTTCCCATTAGAGCTGAAGGCAACCTTCAGAGTCACAAGCATGAAACCTTTCTTATCAGTTCACCTTTTTCATGATTATTTATGATGATTTCTTGTTTTTTTTTTCCAAATTCTTTCACTTTATTGTTCTGGGAACTGTTTGCCATGCTCTGCTTTAGACTAAGGAGGTTAATCTCTAAGCTTCATCTACTGTCCCAGGGTGGGTGGAAGGGAGAGAGAAGAGAGGGAGGAGATGCTTGTCCTGCGTTATTCTGTACAGAAACTTACTGAGGGAATTTGGAGCATCTTCTGCAGTGATGGAGAGACTGCCTTGGGCACGTAACCTTTAGAAGGATAAAATTTGCTTTTGTAACCTTCTCCCTCATGTCCCTGCAAACATTCTGCAAGTATTGGGCTAGACTGTCAGAAAATGTGTCAGACCACAAACTGGGATGCAAACACATTAGCACAGCAGCAAGAACTTTATACCTCATCCAAGATTCTAGTAAATCCTAACACGATGTTTTGCTTACAATTTCTAGTAAAAATAGGCTGTTTCCCACCTCACACTCCTATTTGATTAGCACATACTTGTTTCCTCAGCTCCCATTCATCCTACCAACAAGGCGGCTCCTCAAGAACTGGCTTTTCAGCACCATTAAGACAGAGCTCAGGCCTTTGCTTCATTTTTTTTGTCACAGAGAAAATTCACAAAGAAAACTTGCATGTGTAGTGAAATACCGTTCTCACAGGCCACAAGATCTTGCAGTCTTCAAGGACTGGATGCACGGATTCAGCTAAAATTAACATACAGAACTAGGACGAACAGAAGATGCATATGTTCTTCAAATTCTTATATAACCTTTTGCATTATCTCATTAATTCCTAAAACAAACAAACAAAAAAAAGGAACAACAACCAAACCCAAAACTGAAGGAGATTAGTTTCTTCCCATTTACTTTGGCTCTCAGTAGTGCACCAACACAGGGATATTTGGGCTGTTTTTCTTGTGAGGTTTGTAATGAATTGCCTCTGGTAACAAACTAATGAGGTTGTCAGAAGCTACAAAAAAACAGTTTTGCAATTTATATGAGCAGGATAGGGTCTATTCAAAATATATAAAAAGGTACACAAAATCCACCTCCCCTCCGTGCTATACAGGGAAGAAAAGGCAAAAACATCTTTGTTTAGAGTCATGTAAGTAAAAAGAGTAAAAATGCAGAATGAGAAATGAAAAATTTCCCAGAAGAAAGATGAAAAAAAATGCAGAAAGAAACCTAATGACCCATTTTGTCCATGGCAATTGTGAAAAATGCATATTATAAGATTGTCTTCTTGCAAATATTAAAATGAATACTATATGTGTTATGTTTGAAAGTAATGTTGTACTAATCTTTTTTTAGTAATGTATTAATCATTTAAAGTAGTGTGTTTTAAGCTATAGCATAATATTAAAATAGAAGCTATGTGATACTTTTTCTTTTGACCAGCACAAGGAGTGGATGAGATAACCAAGAAATTCTTTGCACAGAGATAACAGCAAGAGTTACTGCTTCCATATTGGAAAAGACAAACATCATCCCACCTTCTCTTAGACTTTGAGGAGTCACCAGGATTAAGGGGAAGAAGTTGACGAAAACCAGAAGAAACCCTAGTTTGCAAGGAATTTATGCATCATGTATGCAAAATATGAATATGCAACAGACTATGGCTTTTAAGGGTCAATCTTTTGTTCACAAGAGTGATCTTAAGGGATTAGAGTTCAAGAACACCCAGATGTCTGTAATTCTTTGTTTTTATTGTCCTTTTATTATCCTAGCTCTGATTGTCGAAATTCTTATTGCTCTAATTTTTATTATTGTTTNTGCTCTAATTTTTATTATTGTTTCTATTATTATTATTATTAATAAACTTCTTTTTTTTTTTAACAAGTGATTGGCATTTTTCACAGCAATGGAATTGGGAATCAATATGCAGCTAAAGCCCAGATAGTAAATACTTGTCTGGTTTTAAGAGCAAATTTTTTCTACTTCCTATTTGTAACTTATTCAATAGTGCTTTATGCCAGGAAAGAGAAATTATCTATGCCTAAAGATTTCTTCTCTGCTTCACATACTTTGGAGATCTGGTGTTAAGAAGTTCAAATTCAATTTGCAATTTATGACTCCCATGAGAAGTTTAGAAATTCAAACTTGCTAGAAAGAGGGAGGAAACCAAACTTCTGTTACTTCACACTAAAGGCAGAGGATGCTGGGTTTCCTTCTGTGCAACAGTGACAGCTGTTTTTCTACTTTTTTTTTTTCCCCTCCTGCTATTCAATGGTCAATTTGCAACTAGTTTTATTATCTTCTGAAAGTGTCAATGGTTGGGAACAGCTGTTTGAAATCCATGGCAGTCCCCAATCCCACGGAAGAATTTTAATGGGTAAACTGCTGTGCAGTAATCCAGAAATTAGTAGATATAACACATCATCTTCTATTATGGCTGTCAGTTCTGGAAGGTCTTGGTTCAGTGCCAAGTCAGGCTGTACACCACAGAGCCTCCTGACAGCCCAGCTCTGGAAACCTGGATGACAGTCCCCAGGCTTCCAGGATCTGCCTGAGCACAGAAAAAAAAAAGCAGCAAAAAAAGAGCATTTGCTCTGACAAGGGGTCATTCTAATTACCAGGAACAAAGTAGTGTAGAGGTAGATAATTCCCAGTCACAGGAACTGGTATTACATTGATATCCGGGATGCAGTAAGATATGCGCTGGTGAAAATTTTCATCGATCAGTTAAAGGTACAGTTATTTAAGTATGGTATTTAAGAACAGAGTACCAGGCTTATTTTGTTAAACTAGTGAACAACATTCATGCCTTGTCACACTGTCATGGAAGCAGATGTGACAGCAGAATAACTCTGTGCCAGAATATATATACACAGTTCTCTACCTTCCACTTATCCTGAAGTGTGGAAGAACTTCTGGTCAAATGTGTGTCAGTTCTGGCTTACTGGAGCTGTCTGCTTGCTCCTGGGGGGAACTGGATATTGCAGGTGACAGAGGGTACAGAGTTATCCACGGAGAACCTACGGATTCCTAGAGAAGCACATGGCTAAATACTCTAAGACCAAAGGGATCAGGTCAAATCGAGTTCTAAAAGCAGGCCGGAAGCAGCCAAGGAAGACAAAGCAGGACTGTGACAAAACTTGGCTTAGACACCTCAGCAGTGTCATTTGCAAGTGCAGACATCTTATCTTAAGCCTGAGGTTCTCCTTCCTGTCCCCTCCCTTCTCCAAGCTCCCTGCTGCTGCTGAGCTTAGGTGCTGCAGCTCACAGCTCCCTTCCCAAGGAAATGGACACTGCTTTTCTCTCTCTCCCTATACCACGCGGTGATGCAAAGCAGTTCAGCAGTTGCCACACGAGACACTGAGTGAATCCAGCAAGGCAGACAGCCGTGGGGTAGAATTCCCAACCAAAACATTAGGAGTCCTTGCTTGCAAGTAGGCTGTGCTGGATACACTGCAGTTGGTGGAGGACCAGAAGCACACCCACTGAAGGAGAGGAACCCATAGGCAGCAAATACAGGGGAATAAGTAGTTTTTATTCTGCAACTGAGGCATCCCTCAAAGCTGAGTTAGGACCTGAGAACTCAGCTGAGGCTCTGGAAGGCTTAGGGGTGTACCAGCACCAGACCACAGCCAGAACCAGCTTTGAGGAACAGCAGCCCAGACAGTGCTGGTGCTGCTTGACCCTAAGAAGCAGCCCAGGGTCACCCAGCATTTAGCTGGGAAGAGGCACTGGACCTAGGGATCTGTTGTTGCACCTTACACAGCAACAGTCTTCACAGCCATTAAATTCCACTTCCATAAAACCAGCAGCACCATAGCTGACCAGCACAGAGAGGCAGGTAGTGGAAAGGATAACTTATTTCTGGTTATGTGAATTTCCACTGTGCTGTGTAGCCAAACATAAGCTTTGTGGAATAAATGCTACTCTCAAGGAGAGGCAGAGCTTGCAAGGAAGGGATAGGTTCATGTTCCCACCCACTGAAAGAAAGAGCCCATAATAATGACAGGAATTGGAGCTATTTGGTGATTTAAATAATTCTGCAGTTGCCAGACTGTGTTTCTGCAATCTCTGCCAAATACCCATTTTCTGGCTAGAAGAAGCATTAGGCTGAATTTTGTAGGGAGTGCAGAACACAGGGAAAATGGAATATAGAATATAAAAGAAATTAGGAGTTATCAGCATATGAGGCCGAAGAAATTATGTAGTTACCTGTTGGTTTTGAGGGTGTAGAAGTGCACAACTTCTGATTGCTCTCTCTCCTGGAAGCAACGTGCTAAGGGGTTTAGCAGCCTATCCGCACACCTATAACATTCGAACACTCAGGTCTTCCTCACATCCATGTGCTCTCATACCTCTTTCAGAGCACTAAGATATACAGAGTATGTGTCATCTGTTGCATGACACCTGCTCTACTGAATGCGAATTTGGGGACTTACTGCTCTTGTCAAGCAGAAACATCAAAACAGAGGAGAGCAACATTTAGTCAGCAGCAATTTCATGGGTAATTGAGCTATTCAGGTAATTTGATTTCTATTTTTTAACGCTATCAAGTGCTAGCCTATGCTTTAAAGAACCTGTCTGAGCTGTGTCTCTCTGCCACCAAATCTGTGCTCTTTCCAAGTACTGCAAAACAGGTTGTTGCTGAAACTTCTTGGCCATCACCATAGAGAGTATCATGTTCACAGAAGAAACTTTGAAGTGGCAGCTGGAAAAGTTCAATGCCTGACAGTGTTATGTCCCAGCAGCGGTGACTTCTTAACCCACAGTTTGAAACAGCTTCCAGGAACAGAGCTGGTTCTTACATACTGATTTAAAAAGCTCTGCCACTACTCACATAGCTGAAGCTAACAGAGCCCCTCTTGGTGAAATATTTTATTGTGTTTCTGTTGGTGTCTTGTATTATTTTGCAAAGTCTTGAACTATTCATTGTAAAAATAAAGAGTGCTATATAAGTAAGGTTTTTAGACTCCAGCTATTTCAAATGTTCATTTTTTATGTTTACATGCATGACAAGCTCTTGACTTTTTTTCTTGGCAAGAAGGTAGAACTTGACTTTAACTTGAGAAAGGGGCTGGAGCCAACCTCTAGCTGGCTGCTCTAATTGCTGCGCAGAGAATCAGTGTGTATTTAACTTGCAATAAAAAAAAATCCTGGACAAAACCTCTGTTTCCTATAATGACTGTGACAGCAGCTAGATGAAGAAACTCAGTTTTAATCCTTGACTTGAAAGCTTATTTTGAGTGTTAGGGGAGAAAAGGATTCAGCTTTCTTGTATTTGATTATGGTCATGGTCCAGCACAACCTGGACTTCAAAGGACCCTTTTTCCTGCATTTACAGAGGTGAGTACTTCCAGGGGGGATTTTATCCTACAGTAGGGTGGAGGGCATCATTCTCTAGGAGTGTTTATCTCTCCGTGTAAATCAGTTTAAACTAGCTCCTGGCTCTAGGGTTGCAAAAATGCAGTAAAATTACTCTTGCACTATGTTTTCATATTCCTCATATAGACCATACTTTGCTGGAAAATTATCATGACATGGTGAGACAACCTCAGATCATTAATCATGACCGCCAAATATCTCAGTCCTAAAATACACATTAAGAGAATTTCAAATAAACACTCAGATATTGATTCTTGTAGGTATACATTTAAAATAATGTAAGTTACCCTTGTAAAATGCTTAGGGGTCTTTGGCTGGTTTGTTTTTGGTTGGTTGGTTTGGATTTTTTATTGTTGTTGTTGGTTGGTTGGTTTGGGGACTTTTATGGTTCATCCAATCCTCTGTAAGCTGCTTAAAATTTCTCCTAATTTATGATGCACACAAGCTCCAGTTGATTATCCTTATTGCTCTTCATTTAATGGAAATATTACACAAAGTGAGAATATTTTTGGTGTAACTAAAAAAGTTTGGGGTAGCAACACTGCCCAGCAAAGAGTTTACAGTAAATTCTTTGGGGAAAAAAAAAAAAAATCATTTAACACCATTAAAGGCACTGCACAGATGAAGTGTGCACACATTCCAGGGACAGATGTTCCCTGTTCTACAGAGTATCCTAGGAGGCTGTTGTTAGCTAAGGAGAGCAGGCATCACTTTTACTCTTTCAGGAGAAAGCAATGAATACTTTACATGTAGGCACTTTGGAAACGTGCCTGAGTGACACAAGAAGACCAACTCAAGTCCCAGCTGAAAGGGAAAATTAAATGTGAACAGATGGGCTAATTCAGCATTTTCAAGCAGTGAAATTCAAAAGTGAAAGAAACCTAGCCAGCTACAGATGAAGAGGCCTGTCTCAGTTCAGTCTTCAAGCTATAATAGCAGACTCTTGATTTTTTTTTACCTCCATCAAATTAGTCTTCTGGAGGAAGCTGGCATTTCAGTGGGTTTGAAGCAGTCAAATAACCTTCCCACTCCTGGGGATTCAGTTTCAAATCAAAATTCAAGGTACCACTCACTAGACTTGTTGCTCTCAGCCTATTCAAGAAAAACCAAGCCCATCTGCACGGTTTGCTATTTATGCGTGCCAGCATCATCTGTTTGGAAAAGGTCAGGGTAGAAGAAAAAGTTTTCATAGGTCAGCCTGTGAGTGTCCTACCAGAGATACAGACACATACTGAAACAACTCGTTTCAATTTTCCAGCATAAACTGATAATCTATTACTTTTCTGAGCACTACATTTGCATAAACAATTAAAGATGCTTAACTGAAAACAAAGAAAAGGAGAAAGAACACCCAACAGGCTTAATCTCACTTGCCAAAGTTCCCAACCACACAAACCTCAGTTACTTGTACCCTACCAGTAGCACAGTGAATGATATAAGGTGAGCTGTGGCACTGGATAACAGTAAGAATGTGGGGAAAAAAATTAAAATGGGAATAATGGTTTAATAGGCATAATATTTCTTAATATGGGGGGAGAAAGAGTTTTGGGGAATCTGAAGCATCTTGCTATTTCTACTTGACATGAGTAGGAAAGTTAATAAAAGAAATAAAAAGCCTTTTTTCAGTAATATGACTTGTACTATATGGAAATATATAATTAAAATTCTTATAATTTAAAATTTCAGTACCTGTTTTCTAGATAAATTGGATTAGTCACCCTCAAATAGATAGAAATTCTCCTGTTAAATTTCTAGTTCTCTTAAATATACAAAGCACTGGGAACTTTGAGACAGAACATTTTTTTTTTCTTCCAGCTTTCAGCTCTATGACCAAACTAAAACCTACATGTTTTTTGAGGAAAGTCAGGCGGGCAATGCAGGAAAGGAAGAATGTGAGTAGAGGTAGCAACACTTTAAGGCTGTGACAGAACTCAAATTATCTGAACTCCATCAAGCACCCTGAAGCTTACTATCTTTTCAGAAAGAAAAATTAATTCTTAATGTCAAGTAATTATATTTCATCTGGAGTTTATAATCTATTCATACGGGCTCTGCTGCCATTTATAGATTATTAACACAAACCTAAAAAGGAAAAAGATCCATACTTGTTTACACATAATGTAGGTGTTCATTATTTATATCTCTTTCCAAGGATACATTTGGTTCTGTGCTTCTTCCTTGGTCTGGATTGTTTATGGAACCAACACAGATTGTTCCCCTCACAACTGCTGAAACACTGACTGAGCTGCTGGAATAATACAGAGATCAGGAAGGGATCAGTGGACAGGCTGAGAGCAGCTCAGCCTCTAGAGAGAGAATTGCTCAAGAACCTGCCTCTATGGACTCTGGTCTGCAACGACCAGTGTCAGCTGCAATTAGGGATCCCACTTACTGTCCTCATTCTAGCTCTGTGTTTATCTAGCGGCTATTAGACGAAATTTTTAATCAACCTGAAACAGGAATCTGTGATCAATGACAGTGGGAGGTGATCTGTGCTCTAGATTCCTTCATTCAACAGCTTGTGTGTGCCAGCTGATCATATTTAAGAAAAACAAAGTGAACTGGTTTTGAAGCTAAAGGGAGCAGAGTAGCTGGTGAATTCTTGTTATTCTACTTGGTATGTATAGACTGGATAAGCTTCTCTAAAATGTCATTCTTTCACAGTGATTTTCCATGATATACTATATGCTGAAATCCTTCCAGGAAAGTAAGTATACTGATATACCAAGGGATAAAACAGTAAATCTGGGAACCAGTGACAACACTACAGACATACACCTAAATTGTTGAGCATAACAAATACATGAAATAAAAATAATGTGAGGCAGAGCAGCAATAAAATAGAAGATGCTGATAGGAGTCAAAATATACCTGTACTAAGAAATGCAAAATATATGAGAATCAGAAATATATTGTAACAGAATGTAATTACCTTTATTGTGAAGTGCTTCCCAATCTAGCAACTGCATTGTAATTCTTGCCAATTACATTTAGATTGAATCACTGAAAATGAGACATCAGTTAATAACCAAATAAAAATATTATAAATGGGGGGAAATGCCAGAGTAATATCTCATAAATTTGGTCAAATATCAAAATATTTGGTCAAAGAGCTCTGTAAGATCACACTGCAGTTCTACCCAGCTCAAGTTCTCCATTTCAGAGTCACAGAATTTGTCCTAGAGCGTTGCCAGTTTAGCTGCATAAATAAAACCACAATTCATCATCATCCACAAGTTTGCAGCACCTTGAAAAGCTGGAAGTACAGGGAGAACTAAAAAGCCCCAAAAGTAAAAAAAAAACCAAAACAAACAAACAAACCAACCAACTTAAACCTTATACCCCTGATCATTATTTTAGATATTTTTCAGTTAGACTGGTTTTCCGGCAAGCAATGCAAAGGGAATCAAAGCACAAGTATTTGCTGTTTAGATGAGCAGTCTTCAAAGTCCTCTCACTCCGGTTTTCCCTTTGTAAACTTCTCTGTATTACTGGAGTTTGTGATACATCACTTATCCAACAGGGCCAAGCTCCTTCCTCTGACAGCCTTTACAGCACAGAAGGTTTCACTAGAGCAGGGAGGGAATTTTTCTCCAGAGAAAGCTTCAAGTTGGCTTCAGTCAGGTTATTACAACTTAGCAATAATAATACACTCTTGGCGTTCCAATTCTGTGTAAGCCAAGGAGGGGATGAGCCCTGCAAAAGCGTTCTCTGGCTTTGCTTCTTTCCTTGCCAAAGTACTGTTTCCTCAGCCCTTGATCACCACACCACAGTTTGATTTGATCATTCTCACCACATTCTGCCCTCAGCTGTTCACAGTTTCCTATAAGGAACATGGCTGAATAGAATAAAAGAACATAGGACAGTGAAGTGACTCCTTGTAGTAATAATCTCCAAAGAAAGGAGACACCAAGTAAGATGGACTGGCTAAAATAAATTTTGACTTAGCTTTCAAAACCAGGAGCACATATGCTTTCAGTAACCTTTCAGTTCTATTGATTCAGGTCTGCATATCTTGGATCCCTCTTTTTTCCCTAATCACATAAGAAAACTGCTTCTGCTGACAAGAGTTCTGTTTATCTTTAATAAATATTAGTAAGTGCAAAATTAAAAAGTGGAAAAGGGCGAAGAGTGTGCCATTCCTTTGTTGGAGCCCTGTGGTAACTGTATTTGCTTTCATTAATTTTGATTATATAGCAAGGAGTGTAGCTGCAAGATAAATTCGCTTTGCAGGCAAACCAGTAAATACAGCATTGAGGTCTAGAGTAAAGACAGGACCAAATCTGTCCACAGGTAAAATTGGGCTCAGGTATTCTATTCAGACAGGTGGCCTTAGCTTTCACTTAACTTAATTTCTGCAAATAAAAATCACATTGCTTGAGGTGGGTCATTATTTGGTAGATTTAATTTAAAGATGGTGCATTTCTGTGTGAGCTGTGTGTTTGTTTAGGAGCAGCAATATGGGGAGAAAAAAAAACCCAAGTAAGAAAATGGTGCCTACACAGATATTACTCTTCCATGAATTGAAAAGGAAGCAGCTGCCTGTTTTTCTGACAGTGTTCATTAGTCTACTGTCCCATTCATTATGAATTAAAGACCCCCTGAAGATTAAGAAGGGAGACAGAAGATCGAGTCTGTGCATGTGCTCAGCGATAACTTAAACTGCAGCTATCACTGACCAAGGCTTGGCGAACCTTTAGTACAGCTCATGGTGTAAACAGAAAGACAATTAGGCTGAACTCAAAGGCTTTCTACACAAGCATAAAAGGTATTTAGCTGGGACAAAGGAAAGTTGAGTTGTAACTGGATCAGGCTTGGAAGTGTCATGAATATGTTTGTCACCTCCATGGTGCAGTGATTACAGAATTAATCACAGTTAATTGTTAATCCTGAACAGTTTTGCAGTACTGATCAGTAAGCCGACCTGACAATGTCTGGGCTTTGATGAGCAGGTGAGTATAGTTTTGTAATGAGGAATTTGTCAAAAAATACTTCAGCTTACCGAGCACAGAAGGACAGATGAAATCCGATTAACCTAACACAAAGCAAAAACTACTCCAATGATAAGCAAAAGTAAAATTTGCAAAATTAGATTTAAATAAATATTAGTTCTAAATGGAGCACTTCATTACAATGCTAATCTCCTTATTTTGTTAAAGAAAGTCTTTGAAAAAGCTAGTTCAGCTAAAATAAACTCAAGTATTATTTTGAAAACAAAAAATAAAGCACAGGCTATTCAGACTATTCACGTAGTCTTCTTTCCTTGCTTCCTTCCCTAAAATAGAGACTAGTTCAATAACAATTACATTTGCCAAAAGCACTGCTGTCGCCAGATTAGGGCATTTAAGAAGTTCTGATCAAAAATATCCCTAATCATTAATTTGCTTTGTTCTAGTCACTGCCACCTTTCACTGGGCTCAGAAACTCCTGCTGCCTGGAACATACCAGCCACATTCACTCAGCTATTTATGCTTTCATTAGGAGCATACCACTACAGATATATTTTCAACCCTACTACCAGCAAAGCAGTTAAAGATAAATCAGTAGAGCTATAAAACCCAAGGGAGCTAAAATTGCTAAGCTCACAAATAGTAGATTACATTCCCCAAAATCACAATCAAACATCTCTGTGCTCCTGATTTCAAACAGTCCTGTTCCAGCTGTGCTCATTACTCACTATTCATCACTTCCTTTTTTCGAAGATTTTAGGGCCTGAAATTCCCGCACTGGTATTTATAACATCCCTAAGGCATACTAAGAACAGTTCCCTAACATTTGGTCCCAAGTACTGTTAGGCCAAAATCCACATAGTCAAAGCATTGCTCCTCACACATTATGCTGTTAATCCATTATTGAAGATAACATGAAATAATTTTCAAAGCTCCAGAGCTTCCAATCGCTAAGCATCACTTCCTAATACCCTAGATCATGATCAATAATTTTCCGTATTGCTTCCAAAGTAAACTTGCACCACAGCCACACTGCCAGAACTACTGCATAAGTTGTTTGGCTCAGGCTCATGATGGACACCCAGGAAAACTCACAATTGCAACTAGTTGTCTAATAACCCTGTAAAAAGCACAGTAAGACTTTAACACCTAAAAATGGATTAATAAGTCAGCACACTGGAGGAGGAAGGGCTTGCTGGTAGCTAAGTCATCTAATAAACTGAAAAAGAAGTGAGTGTTTACAATTCAATGCCATTTTTCTTCCTACACCCCAAGCCTGCTATACTTAGATGTAGCCTGAAGAAGAGGTGTTGGACAAGGGCCCACAGATCCTCTTTGCACTTAAGGGCTCCTGCCAGCTCTTTCTCTCTTTTAAGCAGCATTTACTGCACTGCATTCAGATCTGGGGAGAGCAATGCTGTGTTTACTCCTAGCCCTTCCATCTCCACATCTGTCTCTGACCACCTGGTTATGACCTGAAGTGGGACATACTCTTGGGAACTAAGAAGTGTAAGTTTGACTCTCCATCACCTGAAGAGGCTATTGATCCAGGACTCTTAATTCATGATCACCAAGTGCACTGATCCGGTATTACACACAGGGTGGGTGGCCTGTCCTTTACCACAACAGCCTTTCCCCTCCTTATGGAAATCAGTATTCCACCATTCACGGCAGAGGAACAACTAACTTTGAGGCTATCAAACTAAGTAAAATGCAATATCTTTGACCCAGCCATGCTGCCTGGGCATTTTTACAGGCTTCCAAGTTAGTTACAAACCACAGAAGGAAGTAATATTTTTACCTAAGATACACCATCATAACCAATGCACTTATTTTTTATCACCTTAATCCTTTAAAACTAACAAACAAACCAAAACCAAATTGCAGGCCTACAAATGCTTATTTCTGCCTCAGCTGGACTTAAAACTATCTTATAGAAAATTAGGCTGATGGATACTAGCCATTGGTCCTTTTTAGCACAGAAAGTACTTTTCTCATACTGTCATGAAATATTAACCATATTCTTTGAAAGAAGGGAGGACCTGAATAACAATCTGCTGTCAATCAGTCATGGGCATTAAGGAAGAGCCGCAGCTACTCCTTTTGCTTGAACTCTGTTCATGGGACATTTTTTTCCAGTACCTGCACTGACAGATCTTCACTGGATAATTTATTATCAGAGACTGATGACCGTATGAGCAGCCCTTCACTTCTATTTTTGGATTGTGTGACCCAGGACATGGTTAATTATGACAAAATAATCAGCTGTACAGGAAAACGTCATTACAAAAAAAGTGGATGTGATGGAATGAGGAACAGAGATGAGATAAATGTGGTGTACGTGGTCAGGGATCAGCTCTTGAAGCATCTTCATATGCAATCATAACATGTGGAAAAGAGCTGAGGAACTAACTTAACACCAAACAAGAGCTTGCTCCTGTATGTTTCATCTTGTTCTGGAGATGAGTTTTGTTGAGTGCTTTCAGGGGGATGCTCTAACGAGTCACAGTCTAGAAGGTGAAAGATTGCATGAGCAGAACCTTCACAAAAAAATAGGATCACTGTCTAATTAGGATGATCCAGCTGCAGTTCAGACTTCTGTGAAAAGATTTCAGAAGGAATCTGGTGACTCATTCACCAGGACTGCTGTGAGCCTGCTATTGCTTATCTATCAGGCAATGTGAGTGAAGGATACATGATTCACCACAAAACATTCAATCCTTGCCCTTGGAGAAATTAAAAAAGTAACAGCATGATCAAGCTTCTGCCAGGAATGAGAGACTTTTAAAAACCTGTCTCTGGGCAGAGGATGCAACAAATGACCTTCTGAGGCCCTAAGAATCATATTTCTTATGGAAAAACTGACCATTTTCTGACCTGGCCAGTAGACAAAATTTGTGCTTTTCCTTTTCAATTCTCTTTCAGGCTGCTGTTTAGATAAATATACTTGGAAAAACTGGATAGAGAGATTGCCATCTAGAGAGAGCTGAGGTTAGGAAGTACTACTTTCTCCATTATGCAGACTGCCTGTTAGACGGGAAGAAGAGAAGCCTCAGGGAGGAAGCAATTTAAGCTCTTACTCACAGCTGAAGCCTTGATACCCTCTTGACCCTACCTGCCTGAAGGTAGGTACTGGCTTAAATGCGTTCTTAAATCAGGAACTGACAGAACAAATGACGCATTTAACTCAAGGGAATCTGTGCTACAGCCAGAATTGGAATCCACGTACACAAGTTGTTGGACTGTGAATCAGTAACAAGTTTATCCTTTGCCTCTCTGAAGTACTGCACGAGGGAAACACTTGATGTTTATCTGATTTAACACAAGCCATGCTAAATACCGTACCTAAAATGGAACACATAAATGGTGGATGGGGAAGAGGAGGCAGAGAAATAGGCTGTGAGGGAGAAGAATTAGGGATGACATTTTATGTCTTTTAAAAGTCTGACCTTTTGGAAATATCACTGTGTATGTTTTAAATATTAATAAAGGCAGTAGCTGTTAGGAGGCACAGGGCTGTTGTCAGGGGGTGACCTTTTATTGAAGTAAAAGAAAATTGACAGTTTTATTAGCCATAGACTACTGCAAACAGAAGCTACAAGAAAAAAAGCAAGCAAGAAAGCTGTCACTGTAATTAGCTACATTCTGTAAATTAATCTGAGGATGTGTCTGTGCCTAAACATTGCTGCAAGTCCCTCTGTATCTTAGCCTAGACTTAACAAACAGCTTGAGAGTTAAAAAGAATAGCATATCCCATTTCAGTTCTCTAGAGAGCTACTGTTCCTAGAGAAAACAACCATGCCACCGGGATCCTCATGACTCCATGATCATCACTTCTGTGTCCCACTCTATGCACCCCCCTCAGCTCTGAGCAAGGGAAGAATCCTTTCCCAGCATCACCAACATCAAGGATCAGACAGCAATTCCCTCAGACCTGTTTTTGCTTTTCAGGAGTAATTCATTAAAAGATGCTTCTTCAATTTACCTAGATATACTCAGACTAGAATTTTGATGCTACATGACTAGGAAAGAAATTATCACTCTGATTCTTCATCCTAAACCGTTTGGGGTTTTTACTAGAAGTAAGCTGACTTCTTGTCTTCATTTTGCTAGCAGTAATCTCAAGGGTTCAGCCGTGTGTAATCCAAGGCCAGCTGATACAGCACAGCTGTGTAACCTTGACTCCAACTTCTGAGAAAATTGCTAAATTGTGAGAATGGGCTGTGAAAAACAAATCGAGTAGACCAGTGCAAGGTAAAAAAGTAAATTGTAGGCAAAGGTAAGCTTCAGATAGGCGAGTTTCAAGCTCAAGGACTTGAGAGGAAAAAAAAATCCCAGCAACATGAAAATGTTTTAAACCCTGCAGGGGGAAAAAAAACCACACCCAAGAGACTTGGAAGTTGATGGTACATCATCAAGGATCTCTGTTCCAAAGGAGAACAGAGGTCATTCCTTCCCTACCTGACTGCTAACTGCCTAGCCACTTTCTTTTACCCCGGCAAAGAAACAGGTTTATGAAGAGTTAATTCAGACTCTTCAACGCCTAGCGGGAATGAGGGATCAGAGAAGGAATGAAAAACAAAGGAGAGCCGTTGCTTGTCCTTCCAATATCCTTTAGTGACAAACACTGCACCACATAACATTTTTGCACTTCACTACCATTTACTTAATGTGATAAGATAAGGTCTTTGATATGTTTCAGCTACATTCAGTGGTTTTTTTTTTACTTACAGTTCACATCACAGGAAAAGCCGATTTATGAACTGTCTAGTGTAGCCATAGAGGGCAAAAATCTTCCCTCCTTTATGTCTCATTCTGCAGAAGGTATTTCAATGCATAAGATTTAAGTTGATGCGCACCCCACAAAGCCAGCTGAATCTCTTCCTGAACATGGGGACATTTCTAAGGCTAGTGGGAATGAGGAGGACTTAAAAATAGTGAGCAGCATGAGATTCACGCCAGAGGAAAACAAGTCAGCTTGTCAGCAAGTTCCAGCACAAAAAGGACATGGATCTGCTTTATTGAGTCCAAAGGAGGCCACCAAGTTAATCAGAGGGATGGAGCACCTCTGCTATTGGGGTTGCTCAGCCTGGAGAAGGCGTAGGCCTGACCCAGCTGTGGCCTCCCAGTACCAGGAGAGGCCTATGAGACCATGGGGAGGGACTGTGTAAAAGAGCCTGCAGTGGCAGGGCAAGGAGTGATGACTTTAAACTGGCAGAGGGCAGGTTTAGGTGGGTATTAGGAAAAAATTCTCCCCTATGAGGCTGATGAGGCACTGGGTACCCAGAGATGTAGCTGTCCCACCTCTGGAAATGAAGAAAGCTTCAAGCATCAACACCTTGTTATTTAAAGGTCTCTCATACCTTTTTTGTGTAGCCTCCCATGGGCAGCTCCATGCAGCTCTGGCTTGTTCTCTCTTCCTTCTGCAGTTCCAGCCCACTCCTTCCTGTCCCCACAGCCACCTAACCCTGTCTGTCCATCACAAAATGTCTTACCCCGTCTGACCCTCACAGGACCTGCTGTCCCTTCTCCTCACAGCCCAGCCAGCAGACTCCAACTGCCCCTCTCCCAGCTAATTCACTCTTTTATCACCCACAGCTGTGAGGGCAAAGCTGTTCCCACTTGGGTAATTAACACAGCTGCAATGCATCAGGGGCAGGATTGCCTTCAGCACTAGCTCTGTCCTTCCACATCCTACTGCTCAAACACCCTACAAATATGCACACAGGTGAATAATTAGAACTTTAGAAAATAACTTTATTTTTTTTAAATGGAAGTATAGTCTCATTTCCATTCTGTCTTTTTCTTTTGGAGTTATGTTCTTTAGCTGACAAAACACAAGCTGCGTTTGTTTGTAAAAACTGGCAGGATGGGAAAAAGTAAGCTTAAACCAAATATTTATTCTGAATGACAGATTTTAATGAGTTAATTCACATAGAGACATAAACGTGAGCATGAGAACAAGCCAAAAATATTGTCAGGAAGTCAAGGGTAAATCAAATAGGAGAGAAAAGACTGAAGTAATTGTGAGGAGATTTACAAGTCTATTGCCTGGAAAAAATATTCCAGGTGCTGCTGTTCTTTAAAGTACAGGACATAGAGAATGACAACAGTAACATTGTGAAGACATCTACATCTCCTACTGTTTAGTTCTATTTAGAGGAGCCAAATTTCTCCTTCCTCTTTTCTCTTAGTGTTGACAAAGTTTAGGATGCCTCGAGGGCATTTTTGTATCACAGTGATGTGGAACACCCAGAAAAGAGAGACAAGGGATTCCTTGAAACTGAGGGCACATCCCAAGGAAGGCAGACCTGGCACCCAGCACTGCAATGCAGCTGTTTAACAGCACACAGAAGGTCACACACCCCTCTGGGACAAAAGCTTCAACTGAAAGCAGAGTTAATGAAAGTAATGCCTTCTGACATCAATGGAAACCATTCCCTATGACTCTACTACCGCTTCCTCCCCACATCCTCACCAGTACCCACACCCAAATTATCCAAAACCTGAAGGTTATGTCAGCATTTACGTATCTCATATAGGAGAAAAGAAATACATATTATAGAAAAGGCTAATTGCCAGCTACAAGTTGATGTGTCATTTTGTGGTGGTATCACTAAACTTTTGCTGAATTAAGTCCTCTCTCAAGGCAGAACAGTAATTACTCTGAAAGTTACTGAGTTTCAAAACTCCAATGTGAATGAGAGAGTTATTTAGGGATGTAAGGGAAAAACAGACTGAAGAGGAAACTGCTACAGTACATTTTGCAACAACAGGAATGAAAACCTTTACAAAAACTTGTTATTAGAGCAAATTTCCTTGATTAAGTTATGGGACCTAAAAAAGAAGGATGCTTCATCCTTAGAGGTCTTGAAGACACCAAGTAGACTGGGGAAGAGCCTTTACAGAAGGGATTAAACTTGTTTGAAACAACAGAAATGTATCTGTTCTGTATCAACAAAATGCAGCCTGTCAATAACTAAGACTCTTTACCCTCAGCTGTGGGCAGGGAATCTTCTGAGCACCTTCCATCCCATTCTGTATATTTATACTAAAGTAACAACAGTAAAGCACAAAATAATGCTCTTTGATACTGCATTTTCCCTTTGTATCAGGAAAATGATTCAGTTTTGTAGTTTCCAGTCTGAGAGATGCAGGCAATAACCAGAGGACAACAGTGTAATGGGTAAATCAATTTTTCTCCTTTGCTTTTCAGAAATATTTTGCTTCTCCCCAGTCCCTGGCATTTATAGCTGTCTTGAAGTTGAAAAGCAGATTTCTGCCAAACCACAGCCTAAGGAAACTCCTCGGCGTACATGAAAAGCCAGTTACTCTCCAGGGAAATGGTAGGGGATTTCAACTTTTTGTCCAGAGATCTGAAGAGATGAAACATCAAAAACATATGAAACATTCAGATACAGCAAAGAGTAAGAAACCATTATACCCAGTCTATGAGTGGTACCTTTTTAATGCACTCTTGTCTACAAAATCACTGCCTGTAAATCTGTTCATGTCTGAGCAGAGATCCTGCATTAGTTTATAAACAACTAAACCCTCCAAATTACTTGGATGACCCAAAGTCAGAAATTTTTACTTCTGTGATGCTTAGCAGCTGGTATAAATCAGAATTGCAATTTCAATCAAAGGGGAAATCTTAGACAAAAACATATCATCCATCAAAACCATACCTGGGAAACCTAAGGACTGTGACAGGAAAATATGCACATGCCTAATGATACACAACAGAAGATCACAATTATCTGCTGAAACAAGATATTCTTTTGGAAAAAGAATGACTGGTACATATTCACAATTCTATTTGTTTGCGCCTCAGCACACCAAAAGGCAAAGGTCTGGGTGGGGTTTTTCCCCTCCCCTGGTTCTGAGGTCTTCCTCACAGTAGAAAAAAGCTTATTTTCTTTAAAAACTAGTATTAAAATAGATTTGCACCATAAAGATAGTTTATTCACGCTGCTGTTTCAGCTAAAATATTATCTGGTCTCACCAGAAGTGTTAATATTTGAATTATCCATTTTTTTCCTTCTGAACTACAAGGAAGTTACATGATACCAAACAACTCTGACAGGGAATTGAAGAAAGCAGTCCAGATAAACAGGAAGAGAGCAGAAAGCTTGAAGATGTGAGAAAGGGAAGGATAAGTCCTTTTAGCTATTTTTAAAGAAACCACACAGTTAATATCTACAGAGCAGGTTGCATCTGGAGGGATGTGCAGGTGTTTTGGCATATTCTGGAGATACTAGAAACATCCAGGCCAACATTTTGAAGTCAACACCGGCATTTTGATCAACAGTCTGTTCTGTCTTTGCACATATATTTCCTGAGGGTGTTTCCTACCTCTACCAGAGCATGGCGCAAGCGGCTTGTGCTTGCACCAGGGAGATGAGTGGGGAAAATGACTTCTTAAAGCATATGGTAAGCTGGGCTGGCTCCATGACAAATAAATTGTATGTTATCTGCTAATGGCAAGGATGAAGAAGAAACAGAGAAGATGCCCAGGTCTGTTGGCTCAAAAAGCTATGGCCGGCTGTTACCAGTCAAAGCTTTTTTATTTACTTATTTGACACTAAATTTGCTGCCGTTCTGTGTCCAGTGAATAAAAGCCTTGAACCCCCAGTGCTTTCAGTATAGCAGAAAAATAAACAATAAAGAAAATTCCCAGGTCTAGCCAGAGAGCATGTTAACAGTTTCTGCTCCCCTAAAACATTGGTTTCTTCTGAGGTTTACAGGCTTTGCAATACCCAGCAGAACAACCACTCATTTTCTTTCAACAGTAGATGTTCCTGTCATTTTCTATATATATATATATATTTTTTTTTAATGCAGCATCACCATGTAGTGGTGCTTATATCAAAATTCACTTTGATTTAGTGGAAGAGAGAAAGTCCAGTGACTTGGGATAGAGATTTTCTGTACGATTGAGGCAATTAGAGTCTGAGGCCCTCATTTTCCATGATTTTTCTTTAAGATAACAACAGGCATACCTCAGCAAGGCCTGTAATTCTTCAAGGCTCCTTGTATGCAATAGAGAACAGGCTAAACTGTCTTAAGGTAGTGGTGCCCTTCCCTGACAATTCTGGAAACTGACTGCTATCCTTAAAGTTAAATGAGCAGCTGCTGCTTCAGCTCCCCGGGTATAATAGTATTTTGCTACCCTTGAGAATATTACTTTAGAGACCAAACCACATGGTCTTGCAGGAATGTTGATAATTTTCACACAAGCCTCATAAAGACCATTTAGTCTCACTGAGACCAACATGAAAGTCTGTGCTTAATTGCAGGTATGCTACTTTGGAAATCTTTTTGAGTAGGATCACCCTGGAAAAACCTAGCTCCTTGTGACTGAAAGCTGTTAGACAAATGCATCAGTTTTACCCCTGCAGTGATTTAAACCTCTGCAGAAATAGAATTCTCATTTGAAGATTTTTTTGCAGCCAGTCTCTTAAGGAGTCTTAGCAACTTCAACTTCAAATATCCCGGTTGCGGGTTTATGAATGGATGCCTATAGCTCAGCTGGATAGAGTGCAGAGGAGAGTCAGGAAAACAATCAGAGGCCTAGAAAACACAAGCTACTGAACTGGATGTGATGACCCTCAAGGAAAAAAAAATGGTAGTACTTCCAAAGCGTTCACAGGGCAGGAGTCCAGACTGGTGGATCACAGAAGGAAGAGATATGAATTGTAGAAAAGATTCCTATCCAAGGTCCAAGAGCACATTCCTCCTATCAATTCATTCAGAAACACATTCTCATCCTTCCACTATTCAACTACTATAAAAGTACATAGATCTTTCATTATTTTAGCCTTTCTATTTTACTGAAACTATTTTTATTGTGGCATGGATGTGATTTCAGAGAGATAGTTACAAACTCAAACCTCCATGTCCAGTAAGACTACTGAGAAATCAAACTTTTCTGGAGAGCAAGAAGCAATTTCAACCCAAATTTAGAGGAGTGTGCTATAATGGGAGGCCTTTACAAAGGTATTTTGGAGGTTCTCATCATTTTTCTTAATTCAAGAGAAGAAATTTTCAGTCTGAAAAAGTAAAATAATCTCTAAAGACTTTTTCAAGTATTTGAAGGATATTGACAATGTTTCCTGCCTAGACATTTCCTTGTGGGAGCCTAAGCCACTGTTCGTGGTTCAGATCTTTTCCCATACATCTGTTTTCTTTTACCATGCCCATCAAGTGCTTACCTGGAGCAACATATGCACAAAACACACGTGTCTGTGTGATCACCTGCAACCCTGGACTGAAAGTTGCATGTGAGTGCAGAAGCAGCTGCCTGACGCTTTTCCATCCCACCCACACTGAGTACCTCCAAAAGGAAGAAGAGGTATCCAAGCACTCACATTGGTTGTAAATTCAGCTGTGAGCTACTGGCAAGCAGCTGGTCTTCAGGGAAGAGGCCCTTCTCTGACACCAGTCCCAAGCCACTGCTTAACGTGGTATGCTCAGACTTTGCCCAATGCTGCAAATTCCAGCAGCCATCCAAATATAAAATTAATCTGTTTGCTAAAATGTCAAAGGAATTGGGAGTAGGAAAAAGCAGACACCTATAAAGCTTTTTACTTGCTCTCCAGAGCTCCTTGATGGTTTTTTCAAAGGAGTATTTCAAGAAACTGATTAAAAACAAGCTGCAAGTTTATGGAGAGTCGTTTGTATAAAGATGCAACAAGGGGAAAATCAGAATTAAGCAAGTTCATTTTTTCCTGCTGGATGAAGAGGCTGGAGGGCAGCACTCAGCCATCCTGTGCAATCCCAAAGGCACAAAACTTCAAACCAGCTAACTCCTGTGTATGATGGTCACCTCGTCAATTAAGAACTGTCTAGAGGCTTCATGTATAAACCTGAACTCTGCTGTTATAAGAAACAGTATTTCCCTTCAGTATAAATAAAACCTACATCTGGATTTTTGAATTCTTTTTTCACACTCCTGTATTATGATTGTTCCCCAGCAGTTTTCTCTTTCCCCAGGAGGTCCAAGAAAGCAGCTTAGCTAAGCCAAACAACACTGTTTATTGTATAAGAAGACTGGCTGGCTGTCTCTCTGGCCAAATACTTTATCTTTGGTCTATTAGAACACAGGGAATAGGGCACACTTTAGAGAACTCCTGAGGACAGGACTGCATCTATGGAGAGCTGATATACTGGCAAAGCCCAGGTAGACAGAATGGAGCTCTGGTTCCCAATTCAATAATACAGGTAATTTGTTCATGTGCAGTGAAGGCAGATTTCAGACAGCTACAAAAGACTGGGTGCAGAACAAACTGAAACCTGGGCTAGTGCAGAGCTGCTCTCATGTACACAACACCTACTGAAAGGTGTGGGAACCTGCTTTTGGATTTGGCCTTTGGGTCAATGGATGAAGCAGGCATCTGCCACCATGTGATATGTAGGTATTTCCTCACCCCACAGAACCCTTTGTCACCCTTTACGAAACAGTGAAAATGCTTTTGCCAACTTTTAGGCTTCTTTGGGCAGTAAACATCATAACTATGTTCTACAATTAGTCACAATCTAATGCACCTATATATTAGGTTCCAGTTTCAGTTGCACCACCACAAACTGTAATATAATTATTAACACTTCTGACAAAACAGATTTCTGGAGCCTTTATTTACATGACTGCTGTAGCACCCAAAATTCTCCATGCCTACTCTATTCAGAGAACTGCATTTGGAAATCATGAGTGGGAGTTCAAAATAGGTTCAGCATGCAGCTCACACTGTTCCCATCTCTGACATCCATATGTGGTTTGGACAATCTGGAGTTTTCTTTGAAAGGCCTCACTCTATTTTGCAAAATAAAGTTCTACATTTGCTGCTATTAGCTGCTGCAAGCTGCAGAGCTTTAAGATGTCACTAACACAATAAACAATGATGTTTATAAACAGTCTGATGGCTAAATAGACACATACAGGATCAAATATTTGCCACACAAGCAATCAAACATAGATAAACATGAAGAAAATTATTATAGAACTATAAATGTTCCATTATTAACCAGCAATCTGCATATCTTCCTCCAATTAATGCTTAAAAAGGAGATGCAAGTCAGTTGAAACTTAATTACTGGCATAACACTTTGTTGATTAGAAATGCAGTAGCAGTCATTGCTTCTATTCCATTTATACCAGGCCCATAATAATAAGCCAAGGGATGTCAGTCACTGCTTTCCTGCCAGTAGTTTCTGCTGTAGCAATAGCTTCTGGTGTAAATGCACTCCTCCACTCATGTCACTCAGCTCAGTAATTGCCTTGCCACTCACATAAAGAAAACAATTTCCGGCTTTGATGGGATTTTGTCGGGTATGTGAAACTGCTCCTGCAATCTCTGCAGCGAGGTGTTAGGTGGGCTACTTTGGTGGATCATAACATGAAACTAATCTTTAAGGGAGCAGGTGGAAAGTGAGAGAGGCTTATATGCTGGTAGGAGCTAGGAAAATGGGGCTTTCTATGTGGTCAACAGAAGTGAAGTGTTCAATAAGGTGGAACTGAGACAAGAAGAAGAAGAAGAAGGCAGAAACAGAGGGAAGAAAATTGCATTGCCATTTTCATACCATCAAGAACATCTCATAGCTCAGCACATCTTTCAGAAGCTCTTATAAAGCCACATATACTTATTTCATATGGCAGAGGTAGCTGACCAGCAGCCTAATTTCAGCTTGCTTCATATTTGGTCCTCCCCACAAACTTCACCCTTATCACCATCTTTTCATCATTCCCAGCCTGAAGCTGCAGATGCCAGGAGTTTTCCTTTCAGTATGGCATGTAGCATTCTCCTCACTTCACCTCTCATTCCTCGCATTCCCAGAATGAGGTCACCCAGTGTTTGACACTTCATTTTGCCTCTCACCTGAGGTGAGCCCACAGAGCTCCCCAACTCTTCATGCACTCACATGCCTCTGCATGACCCTGGCCTGACTTGGGAGAAGGTGCAAGGATAACCTCTAGGATGGTAAACAACAACTCACCTTTTCCGCTTGCTATCACAGCCAGAACGTGCAGCAACAAGACACAACTTTCTTCTCCCCCGCCCCTTGCCTCCCAGGTGGATTTACACTGAGGTTTTCATGGACAGGTATAAGAAACATTCCATTTATATCCCTCTCTTATGATGATTCAAAACTTTATATCAGAAATACAATTTGTGAACAGCAAGTTGAGGACAGATTTAGAGAAAAGTGTGTCTCAAGACTTCTTTTGGATAGCAAGCCATATCAAGAATAGGACAAGGAGGCATAAAATTATAGGAAAAATGTAACCATCCCACAGTATCAGCCAGAGAACATCTCTAGTGTTATAATTCAAATTTTCCCTTGCAGGCATAAGGGACAGGATGAAACAGCCAAACTGTCCGTGAATAGACACAATAGCTTTGCTTTTACCCTTGCAAAAGAGCCAGAATGGAGTCTTATGTACAATTTATGCAAATTATTATAATTTACACATTTTTCCACCAGAAAAATAAAGCACATCTTACTGAAGCTCCAGAAACTGAGGACACCAGAAACACCAGAGCGTATGGGGCCTGACCCACAGACACCCACATTCCAACAGGGGCCTTGCTCTGATATCTGATAGGACAAACATAATGAGCAAACTCATCTATTTCAGTTGTTCCCAATGAAGCTTTGGGTTTATTTCATATCTGCTGCTTTAATATTCAATATTGATGTCCCAAGATCCTCTGGCAGGACTAGAATTAACTGTCTTCACTAGGCTTTCTACTTCTGAGCGCTCTCCTGAGAGAGATGAATCATGAAGATCTTAAATGCACCAGGCTCCTCATCCCTTCATAGCATTGTCTATATCTTAACCGCAGTACAAACTTTTAGCAAGTAAAAATATATTAAGTTAATGGAAAAAAAGTCTTTTCATTCTTATCCCAGATGGTTCTGCTTCAATTGCAGTATATTTCATCATGGCAACATTAAGATACTTCCAAAACCGCTCTTGCAGTTCAAGGAGGTAAAAAGGCCCATTTGCTTCAAGGGGACATCAAATCTAATCTTTGGATTGATTACAGCACTTTTTTGTATGGGAAAACTTGGATACACACAAGCCATGGATTTAAGGTAACTGAAGCTCACTGATTCTCCCTCTACCCCAAAAGAAAGCATGATAACTATTCTTACCTTCAGAAAAGGCATGACAGTTCTTGATGTACATCTTCAGAAGTATCCAAAACCTCCAAAGCCATCAGGATTTGCACCCTTGTGAATTACAGAATAACACAAAAGCAATATTTAAGGATTAATTTTTTTTTTTTTGCAAACAACACAGAAAACAAGTTCTTAATAGTATTATTCTTTCATGTCTTTATATTTTTTAATATCTGGGGAAAACCCCCAAATAAGCAAAACCAAATTTAAAAAAAAAGCCCTCCTTGGCAGGTAGCCTGACTTTCTATTGATCACTTCTTGTTCATCACATATGGTGAAATGTTATTTTTAATGCTGACTACACACTAAATAAAGAGCGAGAGACACGCAGGGTATATCCAAAATAACCCAGTGTGGGGCTTTCCTGTAAATGAGGTTGCCAGCAGTACCCCAGAATAGATTTGTGCCCTATTTTTGGTACTTCGTATTTCTTTAGCATAGCATTCCTCAAAACCAATAAATAAACATAAAAACTACAAGCTTAAAATACAATCTAGGCAAAACCAATCCACAAAATACAAGGAACTGTGAGGCAGAATTTAAAATGTGATCACAAATTCAGGACAGCTTCACACACATGCTCCTCTCTCCAAAGTTTTCAATAAATCTCTTAGACTCTATTCCCATTTTCTCCACCTTTCCATTATTTTCCTCATATTTATTTTTCCTTCCAATCAAAAGCCTCTTTCTTGTTTTCTTATTTGAAATTTGAGAAAAGAAATAAATTCTGTAGAATCACTATGTAGGCAGATAAGAAACTACAGCATATTTCAAAGAGAAAGTTTCACACTCAGTATATTGGAAAATGGAATTAAATGTACACATCACTTCTGTAAAAAGCAGAAGAGGCTCCCAGGCAAATTTTTCAAGCTGTAAGGATTTGTCCAGTACCTATTTGCTCTGATGAGCTTGTAAAAAAACCAAACCAAAACGAAAACCAAACCACAAAATAACAACCACTGTAACTGAAAAGTAGCATCAGCGGATGTTTGCAACACTTTTGATTTCACTCTGCATCCACTTTCTCACGCTGGTGCCTTTCAAGTGCACAAAACAGAGCAAGGTCTACTCAAGAAAATAACACATTAGGAACAAAATTACAAAAGCCCCATCCAAACCTTTCCCGCTTCTATCAGAAAAAGCAAACCGTAGGGTCAGGCCAGGAAGAAAACAAGGGCATTTACAAAAAAAAAAAAAAAGAAAATAGACTCTTTCATCAGCATAGCAATAAATAGCAAAAAGAGGCAGCAATAAATAAAAACAATGATTACTGCAGGGGCTTCAGCCTGCACCTCTTTAAGTGTTTAACCCTTGCTCCCTCTTGTGAACTCAGTTAATCTCCTCCCCTCTGTGCTTTTTCCTGAGGACCCAATTTGTTAATCACCTGTCTCCAGAGCAGGCTGGCTAATTTAGCTCTGACAGCTATTAGTCGCCAGGCAACACGTGGCATCAGCTTTTACACAAATGTCTGTATTTACTCATTTATCCTTTCACTTCTTTGAGGGGGAAGATCATGAAGTCAGCATGCTGCAGACATGAAGAGAAGGAAGAATCTCACATAATAGAAGAGAGCACATCTCTCACACTTAATTAAAATCAAATATATGAATATTCATGCAAGGAACACCTAGGCCAAGACAGAGAAGGGTGTTTTGGAGAGAAGAAACAAATGCAGCTGCTGATTAGCCTTGTAAAAGCACACATGAAAGCTGTCGCAGCTGTGACTGATTGCAAGAAAAGGCGTTTCCTGCATCCCAAAAGCCATTCTCAAAGCAATGTAATACAAACTTTGGGATATCTTGGCAGAACAAACTCTGAAATGACTACAGTGTAGCAACATGGTCACTCCCGTGGTCACTATAAAAGTGTCATGAAGCCAAAGGACATAAATGTTGTGCAAGTAGACTCATGGGATTAATAAAACATCACATGAGGATTATTAAAATGCAGTTCGGCTCCCCTTCTACCGAGAACAGGAAAATCTCAGCCCTTCAGCAACCTTCTTCACAAAGCAGAGCTGCCATGCTTCACGGTAAAGATATCCCACTAACTTCTGTGAACAGGCAACACCCACGGCAAGGCTGCGGGGGAGCGGGAGACCCTGGTCAGCAAAGAAACAGAGACCCTTCAAGCTTTGTTTGCATTCAAGAGCAACTAGAAAGCCCTTGCATATTAAAGATAATGGAAACAGCAGGATGACAACCCACTCAAAAATCCAGCCCCATAGTGGGGGAATTTGGCTGAATTGGCCCCTTGACTTTGATAGCTGAGAAGAAAAACCCTAAGCGACAGCTAGAACAAGAGATTGTTGTTAGAGTCACTGTAGGTTTCCTAAATGTTTGGGGATTTTTCGCTGTGCCTGTAAGTGCTTCCAAGGTTGTAATCAACAGCTCAATCTTTTGTTGCTACACAATCAATTTGGTCTCTTGAGTTTACATTCTTGTTTGAACTTGCCTGCTGTTGTGTGACCCTGGGGTAGCTCTGGCCAGCTGAGGTGTGTAATTTCTCCAGAGAACAACAATAAAAGAATTACAAGAAGATCCCACAAAGAATCTGCAGAATGTCTCATCAAGAAAACCGAGTGCTCTGAAGACCGGTGTTATCAAGATACATGACACAGGGAAAAAAAGTTTATTTTGACATGCTTTTCTGTGACCTGTAAGTAGGGGAAGAAACGTTTTATGACATGAGGCAATCCACAGTGTCTTGTCTTGACGTAAGCAGAGCCCAGGACCAACAATCTGTAAGCTTAGAAGAAAACATGACTTTCATCCAGCAACCTGAATTTCAGAGAATATCTGTGCATTCCCTAGCTCTTCAGGCTGCATTGGCAGTTTTAAAAGCTGCCTGATTATTAGCAGCTGTACCTGATTATGTGCCAATTCATAAAGGAACTCCCACAGTGTTAATCTGAAGGGTTTCCTTTCCTCTGCTGTTCATTGTTATCTATGACTTCAAGAAAAATCTATTGATCATGCTAATACAGCCATTTATCATGGTTATTAGGCCATAATAAATCCCAGGGAGCTTTGATAGATCTTACTGTTTTAGAAAGTGGATTTATAAGAGATAGTTGGCAAATCATTTGGAGGAACCAAACGTCCTGTCTCTAAACCATATGCCCCCAGAAGCACCAGCTACTTGTGTCTCCTCCTTCAGTGTGCTACACAAAATGCTCCCAAGGGTCTCTGTTTTCCTACATGCCCATCCTGGTGGATGCTGATAACCACAGAGATGTGTGACTGGACTGACTGGGAACCAATTCCAGAGACAGATGGATCAGCCACAGGGAGGGAAGGCCAGGGGCTGCCGCCAGGTCACATGAGGTGACCACAGACTGCAGCCCTTGGCAGGGCAGGACGCCCTGTTCCCAAAACCAAGCAGCCGCCATGGCCACCTCTGAGATTCCCTCCAGTAACTTTTCCAGGAGACACCTTCTGCACACCCCAGCAGCTCCTTGCTCCTGCCTGCACTTGGAGCAAAACAAAACCAAACCCTTTGGCTGAGTTTTCCAAAAGCTCCTTAAGAGGCTTGTGATTGGGAGGCAGCTTAGGTCAGACTGCTGCTTTTGAAAACTCTTCTTCTTATCTGTGGTGTATTTTGTGTAAAATATTAATGTATAAATGTTCTGAGAATTAATTCTTTCTGACTCATAGTGACTGACTAATACAAAGAGAAATAACACTTAGAAACTACCACTGACTTAAAATTGTAAACTATTCTCAGCCAGCTGGCTTGTGATATGAGCTGCTCTGTATTTAAAAGCATAGCTTTCTCCCTTGCTTGTCTCACTTTGGGTGACTTTTATGGTGTCTCTTTGCAAAGCTCTTTTACCAGGGCAGTGATTTGCAGTTCACATAAGCCAGCAGGCTCCTGCATTATGACCTTATGTTATAGATAATACAATTTAAGATGCTGATTACAGAATGGTTCTGTGAAATGGCATGGAAACTTTTGCTGGTCTGTGAGGCTGTTGAAACATAAATGAGTTTATTTTGTCATCTCCTAAAGATCAGCCATATCCTCTGCAGCACACACACGATGTATTTTCTGCTAATCCTATGGTTATTAATCTGTCTAGTGGTAGCAGCCATGGCCCGGACCCCAAGCAGAGAAAAACACGGGTTGAACTTAATACAGTCACGCAAGGTGTTTGTTTTTACAGGTGACACACCCATGGCCGGCTGTTTCCAAATGTGGCATTATTCAATGAAGTATAGAAAACAGCCAGACTAGATGAATCAAAAATAACAACCTTTTTGCAATATGCATTATCCCTACAAGTGAATATATTCATGTTATTAATAATAGCCTCACATTAATGCAAAGCTGTGCTGTCACCTACCACAGAACAGTGGCTGCGTGTATGACTTCATTGGTTATTACATTACAAGGATGCCTGGAGCTTCATGCTGACATTAAGTGAAGCAAGCATGGCATTTAATGCATTTAGCTAAGTAAAAAAAAAAAAATTTAAATCATACCTGTAATTTAATATATGCATGTTCTTCACCGTGGCAATTACCCACAAGTCCACAAAGAACAGACTGGGCTTGAGGCTATCAAACAGTTTATTCAGGATTATTCTTACAGATGATAGCACTTCATGGTTTCCAAAACAAGCTTGTTCATTATATTGCTTTCTGCTAACTGTATTTCTGCAAGATGCCCCTTTCTAGTATTTCTGGGGAGGTCTTTGAACCATGAAAAAAATACCAGAAAACTGGCACAAGAGTGATTCAAACATCATAGATAAAGCAAATATGCAAAAAGTGCATTTTGTTCAGATGCTGTCTGCAGTTCTTTAATCAAGGAAAACACTTGCACAGCCAGGAATGAAGGAAAGGGAGCTGAAGGGGGAAAAAAACCCCTTTAGAATTATTAACCCGATTTTCCAGCCTAACTTTTAGCACAAAGTAAAAGCATACAATCATCACCTCATAATAATCTGTGGACTCAGTTATTCTCACTTAGGTAGGGTTGCAGGAGTTCATGCTCCCAGAAATTTATGCCTGTTGCATTTCTCTGAATCTGTAGCCTTACAGAACTCTGTTCCAGATTTCTGAATGGACTGTGCACTCTGGTGTGCTGAAGGCATCCAAATGCTGCAGTTGGATCATCCTCTGCAATTAGCAAATAGATCCTTTGTCCACACAGGCCAAGTCCCAGTTCCAGATCACCATGTTTCTGACACACAAGATATCTGAAATGTTGAGCTGAAGTGCAAAATTTACAAATTTAAGATTCCAGTGGCCCTTTTCTGTTGGTTTATGTCTCAAACCTTAAGCAGTAAGGAACTTGGCCCCTTACTTTGTCATTCTCAGCTAAGTTCTGAGTTTCTTCAGGCCAAGACAGCTGCTTTCCAGGGGCCATGCCAGCAGTTTGTGTTACCTTAATTGTTCAGTATGCCGAGGAGATAAGGAAATGGGTCACCAACACCATCAGAAACACCACATTTGTTTAAGCATATTTGTCACCACAATCTCATTGCCATTGGCTTTTCCTATGCAGTAGTGTAGAACTCATAAAACTGTTCTTAAATATTGACCCATTTTATTTGCCTTGTTATAGGCTTGGTTCATTTTACTCTAAAATAATCAATAATGTATTTACCTGGCAAAACATTTCCTCAAACATTTTTTAATGAGCCAGTGAAAGACCAATGTTGAAAAGTTTGTTTTCTTCATGAAAGCTCTAAATAATGGTTTTTTTTAATTTAGAAAAAACACACAAAGTATGGTCATATCTAGCAAGAGAAATTCTAAGAGATTGTGCTTTTTGAAATTGTAGCTGTAATGGCTCAGGATTGTTCCACTGAAATACACTCGGGCTGGAAAAGAAATTCTTGGAATGAAAAGCGCTGCTCTTTCAAAAATGTTTGGATATCATTTAGGAAGTGAGATCAAAATATTTTGCCTGAGGATAAGTAAACTGGTATTGCAATATTCGGTTTGTGAGACAGAGTCAAAATATTAGCATCGTTACAGTGATAACATGCAACTCTGACAAAACCCCTCAGCCTGTAGAGGAATTTCTCACAGGTCACTGCAAGGATTCAGTAATATAAACCAGGATAAAGTGCTTCAGTGTGGCTCTGCAAACAAAAATTAATTTTTGTGTGAAAATGTTTAAATCACTTCAGCTTTAAGTCTTGAAAGGTTGTATTTGGACACTTCAATTTGAAGAGTTTCTTTGAACTTCAGTTCTGGATTTAACTTTTGTTCTGTCTAATGTGAATTTATTGCCAACATTATTATTAATTTTATAATCTTCCACAGTAAAATAAACTCTAAATTTTTAGGATTTCTAGTATCTGAATGTGTTTGTCATAATATAAACTAAACTACTTGAAACATAGAGTAAGCTAATTTATCTGTCCCAAATACTTCGGGACAGACATGGCTTTAACAAGACTTAAGGGATGAAGGGTAATGTTTTGTTGTTAGAGGAGAAAAAAAAAAAAATCTGCCTATTGTTTTACCTAGCAAGGGTCTTCCAGTTTCTAAATAACATTGTATTCTGCAAGAGCTTCATAGCCTTGCATTTATTTCCATTTCTTGAAAGATACGTGACCAGAAAGACGAACATGTTGCTCTCCCTGCTGTGCTTCTCCTCACTAAGGTGAGAGGGACCGTTCCGTCAGGGCTTTGAACTTGCTTTTTTGGCAGATATCAGACCCTGCTAATAAAAATAACATGTTCAGAGACACGGTTAAGGCCTGCGCTTAGGCTGTGTGAGAAGTTTTTATTGAGCATCTCAGCACTGTGAACACCCAGGGAAAGCAGGGAGAGGGAATAACCAGTCACTCCAAACTGCCACGCCAAATGCCTCAGTAAAGCTGGTGCCATCACCTGGGATTCTTAGTTATTGAACTCTAGAGAAAGCCACAGCTCACAAAAATCGAACAGCCTGCTGCAATGGGTGGTGAAGGCTCTGGAGAGGACAAGGCACCATGAGACACCATGAAGGGAGGCAGAGGACATTTGCTGGAGGCCTTACAAGGGCACGGTGGCTCCCCTGCCCTCCCTCTGCTGTCCCTGCTTCACTCCCACCGCCCAGGGACAATGCCAGGAGGAAAAACACCTCAGACAACTGGCAAAACCCTCCTCCCAGGCTGGGACCTCGGCCATGCTGAGGAGAGGTAGTCATGGGGGCTGGCTGCCATCACCTCTGGCTCAGGTAGGAATGCCATGGCTGCCAAAGAGGGTGAAGAGATTTACTTGTCTGTCCTGGGGCACCCAGAAAGTGCAGTGCAGCCATGCCCTGAAGAAATAGCTTTATAAACACCCTCCCAGATCAGGGTCTTTGAAATTTAGGCAGTCACAAGGAAAAATTGGAATAGAAACAGGAGCTGAGGCACTGCAACCCAGGAAACATGTCCCTCCATGGATGTCTTATCCAGTCCAAGAGGACCACAGAATACAGTGCTGGGCCTGCTCACAAAGGGAAATCGAAAAGGATTTAATCCAAAAGAGAAAACGTTTTCATTTTAAGGGAGGTCAGCTGGGTTTCATTTCAATTCTTTCCTATATGTTCTGATCCAGGATGAAAGCTACCATTATTTAGTTTGTCATTCCACACTGATTCATTTCCCAAGCTACAGCCATTGAAATGCAGAATAAAAATATGACAAATTATAATTGATAGCATCAAACAGTACAGCAGGGGCAGATACAGTCCATGGATTTATTCTATAAATTTGGGGGTTTCCTTTGTTCTTTTCTTGTAACATTTTATTTTAAACACCAGTTCAACATTTAATTTACATGCTTCCCAATGCATCTTTCCCTATTATTCTACTAATAAGCTTTGCCTCTCTGGTTTTGTCCCCATATCCACCCATCATGACCAATGCTCCCGAAGGATTTTTACCTGTCTCACACTAATATTGCTGGTACCAGCAACAGCCTCATCATTTACCCTGCACTGAAAGATGGGAAAAGCTCAGCCCCGGGTAAGTTTTTGGACTCCTCACTGTAATAACTTGTGCCACTAACACAATAAAATTTTATATCATTTTTATTGCATCCCTCCTAGAGAATTATAGGCAGAGCTGTGGCTTGCAGAGCAGATGTATGAAGCTGCAGACAGAACTGCATCTGTTTCCTTTTGCCACAAATTGTTTTGTATAGATCCCTGTTGACTAGGAAATTTAACATACTGTCACTGTACATCACATTTGTAATAAAAATCATTGTTAAACAAACACATTATTCCCTTTTACTCTCCTCCCCTTTTTCTAATAACAAACTGACTTTATTTTCTCTCCATCTTCTTCCTTCTCACTCCCCAGAATAGATTTTTCTTTTGGCTCCAGTTTTACTTGGACCTGGGCCAAGTCCAGAAGTTTGATGTCAGCTTTTACAGCAGTCCTGAGAGTACAGGGAAGGTGGGAAAATGTCAGTAAGAATCTGCTGCTTCCCACTAAATCAAAATATATTTGTCACTGTATTTCTTGATGAGGCCTTTTTTTTTTTACCAAAACCCTGCTTTCTGTGAGCAGAAGAGAATTAAGTCTCCATCCAGATCCAGATATGGAATTGAAAAGAAAAGCTGTCTCTGAGCTGCAGAAAGTTGCCCGCAGCATTTAATCTCCAGGCTGGGGTGATGCCCTGCTTTTGCTGCAGCTGCGAGTGCTTTGCAACCTCATCTTTCACTGGGTCACTGCAGCCACTCCAGTTTTTGGGCTGCGGAATAAACCAGCTCCTGGTTGCTGATAAACACAAAAAGCAGAGGCCTCTGAGAGCACACTGCTATTTGCAAGAAAAACCCCCTAACTTTGCTTGTATTCCTACAAGAGGCAGAGGGGTGTGTTACTATAACACAAATCCTCCAAGGTAACACGCATCTTTGGGAAATGCCTGTTTTCAGAAGGATGGGGCCACACCAGCCGCAGCTACTCTGCTTCTCGGGGTACGGTTGCACAGCGGGGTATGAGTCTCAGAAAGTCAGCCTCTGCCTGTGCCGTCTCACATGGACATGGAGCAAAGCCGTGCAGGACTGCTCGGGACTGAACCTCATTCCCCAGATCAGCCGTTCTCACAGAGAGGCACTGCCATACCAAATATCTGGGTACAGTGCCAAGCTGGGAACACAGCTGACACAGACAATAACGAGGGGAAGCTGATGGGATTATGACTGAAAATCACAACAGTAATAAAAACGACAGAAGGAGTCAGAAGCCCTTTAAGGGGTTCTGCCTTATTTGCATTTTCTTATGTTGCTTGGAAAACTTAATGAAGTTTATCTTCTGTCATTAAGATAAACCAGCTCTGTGGTGGTGCTGTCAGAGCTTCACTAATTAAAAGTCAGCCTCCAAGTGCTTAAAGCTTGTCTACACTTGAAAATTAATTCAGTTTGAGGTAGCATATACATTTAATTTGCAGCAGCTATATTACCTAAATTAGGATATCTATTTTGTAGGCAGGGTTTCTCTGAACTTGGCTCAAATTGAAACTGAGCTTTGCTCTTTGCCTTATCCTGAACCAAGAGATCTGTGTATAAGGAAGGATTCAGGGATACCTCTTGCTAAGTATCCCCATGCAAGGACAAGACTTAGGACAGCTGATCCACAGCACTTTCCTTTCTAAATGCTTCTCCTTGCCTTGTGCCCCATCAGCTGAGGTAAGGCTGCAAGCAACAGATGATGCATGGCTGCAAACAATGTGCTAAATTGATATAGTTATCAAATTTGTATGGACCTGTAGTGCTTATGTAAGAGTGCTATTAGAGCATAAAGCTTAAATAAGAGAACTTAAACGTGGGCTAAACATTTCTAAAAAAACCAAAAATATTTTCTTAGTATTCTTATAAACAAGAAAATTTGGAATAGAGAAAAAATACTATGAACATTTGGGATCACTTTTCTTTATGTGCATAATATGAATATAATCATCAATCAATTTAAGAAATTAATAGAAAATGAACACTAGATAATAGAAAGCAAATTCTGTTGCCATCAAGAGTGTTTTTCCAATTAAATTCCAAGAGCTTACGACATCCAAGACATTTGGAATTTCAGAATACTTGAAGAGCACAAAGCAAAGTTCTTAATCCTCCTTCCTTCCAAATCCTGCTCTCTCAGATACATGTTCAAGATTGAAAGTTTTTCTAATGCTTGCTAGTGGAATAGATCCAAGACAAGGACTAGAGAGGACATGGAGCAACACAGCACACACAGCTTGACCCTCGTCATCTAATTGGGATGATGTGCAGAGGTTAGAAAGATGCTGTTTGGAAGGAAAGGCTGTCCCCACTCAGAGGAACATATGTGGGGGAAAAGAAATGCTGTTTCAGGTGCACTTTTTCAGATCTTTGTGAAGTTCACAGAGCATAACGTAGTTCCAGGTTGGTCTTTAGGCATCTGGCAAGCCCAGACAGGATAACAAGTCAAATTTGGAGTTTTATTCAGGATCTTAAATGGAGACTCATTCATCGCCCTTGTGAGGGAAATGATCAGAGTGCTTCCCTCATCTATTTAAAGCAGAGATTTTGGAGAATGTCTAAGAGAATGGAGAAATTTTAGAGAGCCATGTCTAGGAAAATGTGTTTGTCATATGAAAAGAAACAATTTGATAGCCTTTGCAAAGGTGTCTGACCCTTCAGCTTCTCCCGCCTGACCAGGGTAAAACAATATAATTTTCTCTCTTTCTCTTCTGGAAGGGAAAGGAAAGGGACTCTCCTTGCTGCTAAATACAAAACTCTTTACTCAACACCTACTCTCCATAAGATTTTAGCTGGTTTTCTATTGGATGCTATTTATATTTGGTGGGAGTTCTCCCCACCAATTTTAGCATTTTTTGTTAGATGCCTGCAATGGATTCCCCCGAGCAACCAACTGATGGCTCCAACAATGTCACCTTCCTACAACAAAAATCGCAACCCTGCTCCAGCAGGACACTGGTAAAACAAGAGCTGCCCTCCATACAATTATCATTTTCTCCCAAATACTAAGAAATGGCCTCAGGTTGCTCCAAAAGATGTTTAGATTGGCTTTCAGGACAGATTTCTTCATTAAAAGGATTGTCAAGTACTGAAACAGGCCACCCAGGGAAGAGGCTGTCACCATCTCTGTGACATTTAAGAGACATGTAGATGTGGTGCTGACATGTTGGTTTTGCAGTAAGTTTGACAGTGCTGGGTTTATGTTTGGACATAATGATTGTTGAGGTGTTTTCCAACCTAAATCGTTCTGTAATTAAGGTGTAATATGCTCAAAGAGAGATATTGAATGCTAATAAAGTCCTAGAAATACCATAATAGGACAACATCCAGCTATCCCATTATTTTCTTTTATTCTGTCCCTCCCTTCATTTTCCTATGTTTTTCTCATATAAGATGTTTATTACCATGGATGGTCTGGGGTGGACAGTGCCCGAGGTCACCATAGCACTGGCACTGCAGGACTGCTGGGCCTCTGATGAGTTGATGGACCCCCAAGAAAGGATATCATCCTTCTATGAAGCTAAGTGATGGTTGTCCTTCCTCAAAACACAGCCACAGAAGTTTCCTGTGCTCTGAAATTAACTGGGGGGAGGAACACCAAATACTGGTCTCCAGAGGAAAATAGTCTGGAGTATTCCAAGTATTTGCCAGTACACGTGTGGATAAGTGTACGTGGATGCACATGCAAATACTCAGAACAGGACCACACATTGGTTTCCAACATAACCTGAAGGATAATAGAGGATGCAATTGGCAGTGGTTCTCCAGCTGGGATGAGATATTTCTCCTGCTGGAAGCCAACCGCTCGCTTGAAAATGAAATGGTTGGCAGTAGAAATGCACCACAGCTGGAAAACTTGAACAAGTCAAAGCAAATAAACAATCCCAAAATTAGGTTGAAACCAGAAAACAAAAATCAAACATCATGTGAAAGCGTACCAAGATTGGCTGGTGTCTGAGTGAGCATTTAGTGGCTCAGCACTTCTCTGCTGCACTTCAGAAATTAAAGAGAGAAACAGAGAAACAGTCTTAGATGAAGCAATAAATAATGGACACTTTCAACACATAATTTGCATTTGAATTAACTAGGCTGGCTAAATTAATTCATCCATTATGAAAGGAGAATTTTACTGTCTATATTTTCAGGCTCCCTGGTGTGGTAAGTTAAATAACATTGAGGCAGGGACTACTGGCTTCCTAGAAATTGCTACTAAATTACTTTGCTCCCAATTATTATCTAGTTCACACAATTTGGAAGCTTAGCGCTGATAAAAACAATTGTCCCATGGCCTTATCTTTTCTCCACTGTTTGTTTAGTGAAGGTGAACAGCTACAGCAGCACTTGGGGGTAATCCAGGCCTCACTCAGGTTTTTGTCTGAAATATTTTTCAGGCCTCCTACCACAGAAGGGTTAAAACATATAACCAAGGTTATTTTGAATTCAACATAAATTTAAATTTTTTTGAGGCTGAGGGGTGATTTCTTTGTGGCATTATTTGAATTGCTTTCCTGAGAAAATTTCAGATAACCTTAAAATAGATAGCTGCTGCAATATATGACAATAGGTTATTAATTATATCGTTTAGAGCATTCAAGAACGAACTGGAGGAAGACATAAGCTTGGAGACATATGGAATAATCAATAATAAACAATCATTATTCTTAACAATGCATTGTGTTTGCAGCTACAGACACAAGATATATTTTCATGAACTACACCAGCAGGATTTTCAAAGCCATGCTCAAGAATTCCGAAAGCATTTGAAGAAAGGGGAAAGAGAAATTGTCATCTCCCCATTGCAAACAAACAGTGGCAGAGGAGGAAACCAGCTCGTAATTCAAACCACGTTCAGGGTAAGGTCACATCCCTCTGCCCACTCCATGTCAGGAGAGATACACCAAGTGCACCCCAGGCTTCCCAAGGGACACACTCCAGGCTAAGGGAGACTGTCTGAGCAGCAAGGCTTTGACAGGAACACGGTTCACCAGCAAAACCTATTTAAATTACTGACACTTCTGCCAGCATCTGGAAAAAAACTTGTCCGGGTTGGGGAATAGGAACAAGCAAGTGATGGATGGGCACCTGGCAGCCCTGCCCTTTGCTAGGGAAGTTTTAACACCTCTGAAGTCAGAGAGGAGAGAGGAGCTTTACCACATAGCTCAATTCACACAGCCAGGTCAGGACAGGATGGATTCTGGCAGAATAATGACACTCTCCCAAAACAGCTATGTTGCAAAGCAGAAGATGGGCCTGTTGCTCACAGTTTTCCAAACTTTGTGTCCTACATCCTGGTCTACCTTTCCCCACAGAAACATAACGCATTCCAGCATCGCTATTTTTTTCCTAAATTATTTTTTGTAATGGAGGAAATTCAGAGCAGTCCTTGCTGTGCCAGAGCATAACTCCATTAGCCCATAGAGTTTCCTGACTCCACATGGACCACAACAGTGATGCGAGAAGGAAGAAAAACAGGAAGGCAATAAATCAGTGCTACACTCCTTGCAATAGCACTATGATCCCCTATCTGGAGAGCTCTGGCACCAAAAACAATGAGTTAGAAACATTTACTCTCTTTCTTTAGATTGTCATAATGAAATAAGCTAAATGAATTGTTGCCTACTAAAGGTGCCCAAATATTTTCCACTCTCCTTCCTTACTGTCTATTGATTTTTTCTGTGCAGAAAGCAAACCACATTGCAGCAGAAATGCATTGTTACATGTTGCAGCAGCCCCCTTGTTAGAGGGTAGAAATGAGCAGAGACACAGACTTCTTGTGCATCACAGCATGAAAAGGGCCCTGGTTTATTCCTCTGTACAGCTCAGCCATCCTGACCCAAACCATTCCCTGACCCTGCCTGCAGCAGCTCCTGCTGGAGGTTTCCCTGCAGCCTCTGACTGCTGGTTATTTCCTGCTGGACTCTGACTGCAGGGATCAGTTTGCAGCCTCTGAGTGCAGGCTTTTACCCAGCCAGGCTGTGACTGCAGGTTCCAACAACAGGCTCTGACCCCATCAGACCCAGACTGACCTCACAGCAGCGATTCTCTCTCCCCAGGATCCTTCTTCTTCATGAGCCTTTCCTTCCCTCTTCCTCAAGGTACCTCCCCAGCTCACCCACTCCCTTTATCACACTGATCTTTATTGGACACAGCTGGAACTCATTAGGGGTGAGGCTGTGTTGGGTAATTAGCACAGCTGTTACTAATCAGGGGCCAGCTCACCTGGATTCCCTTCTCCTACAGTTACCGAATCCAAAGGGACTCTCTCCCTCCCTGTCTGCTTACACACTGAGAAGATGGGACCAGGCTTCATGACAGTCTGTCTTTGCTGCCTTTGTCACTTCAATTCTGAAGATTGTGTATTTCTTCAGCATTAGACCTAAGAGGCAAGATATGTTGTCTTGTAAGTCACATCCTTCAAGATATAAACCCATTTACAGAATTGCTAAGGTTTCTTCCTTTCCTCTTAGCTCCAGAGAAGATTAAAAAATTTAGATCTAAACAGAGTGAATTTGAAGACTGAAACAGGATGGCACTTTAAATATTGATTTTGTTATTAGTGGAGTGTTATGGCACAAAGCATCCACCGTGCGCACAGCGAGGAGAGACAGACATCCCCTAGAGCAGCTAACACCCTGGAACCTTACAGGAGAACTTTTAAAAGCATCCACTAAACAAGGGGCATAGAAATTATCTGGGTGAATACATTTAAGATATCTGAAATGACTGACTCTAGCAAGGGCCACCTCTAAACCAAGAGCAAACTCTGCCTGCACTTGGGCAGAAAATGAACTCAGCAGATTGCCACTAAAGGGAGCATTGCCTTCCCAGCCAGAGGCTGAGGGTGATAAAAGGGATGTTTAGACACATCATAGCGACAAGTCTGCATTTTTAAATTTTTGTGAGCTGATACAAATCAAGGAGCCTTGAGGGAAGCATTCAAGTACTGAGCAATTCAATATCAAAGATAAGAACAAATAAAAGTATCTCACAAATCACAATTATGAGGACAGGCTTTCTCCAAGATTCATTCAAATTTTCAAAGGTTCAGTATATAGTATATATTAAATATTATTTATGCATTCCTTGAGCCTTCCAGTCGAGGGAAGAAATCCTGCATTTCCTAAGCTAATGTGAATAGGCTAGTTTTCTTCCATATCAGAAGCATTTCAGAAAATTAATTCTGTATCTCTGAAAAGGTCATTTATTCAAGGATGAGTGACAGGTGCCATAAACTTACTTGTATGTCTGTTCAGCTCAAGTGAACACAAAGCAAATCAATTCAGTGTGGTCAAGTGTAATTACCTGACAGAGCAGGATCCATCGCTTGCATTTATTATTAACAATGCCACAGACACACCAAATTCAACAACAATTTTGATTAGTGTGAGGTCATACACTGCTCTTCCTTCCCAAGTGCTTCCTTCTCCTGGAGTTTATAACATGATTATTACAGTAGAATAATTTTATTAGTATTTGTACTGTGATAGCAATTAACGTCCAGTTCTGAATGACCAAATGATGAGGTCCAATGCTAGATTAACAGGATTAAGTTTTAGCTGGGGGGGGAAAGGCTGTGTTTTTCTAACATATGCATGTGTTTCTAGGAGCTGGAAGTGCTCACAGGACTTTGGGGCTTAGCTCCTCTTTATTTCCATTGCCTCAAAATATTTTTTTAATATATAAATAATGCACACATTGTGGGTGAACTCTTTCACTAAACTCTGATCACCTCTGGTTATAAAAGACTTCAGCACTTACTGGTTTGCTCCAAGTGTGATTTCAAAGACCTAAAAGTTGGACCTCAACAATTTGTGGATGAAAAAAAATGACGGATGAATAAATCTTTGCTTCTAAAATAAGTTTTTGTTTTCCGTTCTTTCATGAAACAATTTAATGTAAAATGACATGTACTTCCCAATAAACCCTGTGCTACTATGCTGGGAGACATTAACATTTTTCTGTATTGGGTTTCCTCCGCATTTTCTGGTATGATATAGTTTGGGGAATCCTGGATATTTTAACCCAGATGTTCTTTAATCTCTTCCATAAAATGAGAACAATGAATGCTTGTAGATGGGGTGTGCATTCAATATAAAAGTCAATTCAATATATATTTATGTTCCCATGTGATGTTTATAAAACTCTGAGAAAAAAGAGAAAGGTTATAGATTATAAAATGATTGATGGAAAGCAGCCAAAACCTTCAGCCAAATTAGCCTCATATTTACACTATACACACAACAGTCAATCACAAAGTTAGGAAGGAACAGATCATTGCAGGAGAATTCAGAGCATCACTGTACAGATGAATTGCCTCCTAGCCTTCAGCACAACTGTGTGGTTACACAGTGATGCTTATGTCAGTTTTGGTTTTCTATGTGATGGCAAAAGTGTTCTGGTACAGTCAAATTAAAATTAAATTATGATTTAGTAAGAAGAAAACCAATTAGAAACAAAGGTAACTAGCAAAGACAGAAACATTATGCAACACAGTTAACAAATTAGGACGGCTGACCTCGTTGGAATCATTGCTAAACCTCCCTAGCAGGCAAATTTAACTGTGCATCAGACTACAGTTTCCCTGAAGCCCTCCCAGAGCATCAGAAACTACCGTGATCCCAAGGAGTTCTCTAATCATGTAACTTGCCTGGGTGCTGTTCAGCATAAGAGCTGTTTAAAGAACACAGGACATAATTCTATACAATGCAGAACGCCATTTGTCTTATTTTGTAAGGTTCCTGCTGAAGTCCTGGCTCTGGAGGTAGCGCAGTCAGAATCAATTCGCACCTCCATTCATCGTGCCTCGGGGATGAATGGATGCAGTCTGTGCGCCACATCCATAAGAGCTGCTTCCATTATTCTCCAATCCCCCCAAAACAAGTATAATTCAATTGATTTTCTCTATGCTTCCGAGAAGGTTACAAAGGACAAAGCTGTGCAAAATGAAAGAGAGCAGCACCCTCCTGGCAGAGCTCCAAAAGCAGCAGGAGTAGGGAGAAGCTTGAGCTAACGGAGGATACTCACACGCAGGGTCTCTGGAGCATGGGGGCTGTAGAGATCTGTGCTCCTAAAATTCTGGCAGCTGCAATGCCAAAGGAAAATGCCTTTAGTTTTGCAGCCTTTGCCCAGTTATGGCAGTGCTGACTTCCTTTACTTATGGGTTTTTATAATTTGATACAACGCATAGTAGACTTCTTCAGGCACCACTTTCTTATTTTGCTCAGCATGAGATGCTCATAAAGTACAAGGAACTCTTGCAAGACCCCAGGGTCCTCCTATTCTTACCATCTTACTGGAAACAATGAAGATTTTCTGTAATGTAATTTTGCCATCAGATCTAATGGGTTCACCAGAAAATATCAGGCTATGGAGAAAACACCATGTTTATTTTTATTATTTTTAATTATTTTTATTTTTCTTTTAAGAGTACCCAAATGAAATGCTTAATTTCAAAGCCTGGATTTGAAAACGGCTTATTTTGTTCTTTATTTAAAATGCAATACTACTGCTCTTTGGGTGATAAAGCAAGCCCCAAACCAAACTTGCTGTTCTAAATCACGTTTCACTTTAGATATCAGCATTTACCACATATGGGACAAAACACCATTTTTGTTCTGATCTACATGACAGGCTGTCATCAGAACATGAACACATCCACATGGACCTAATCGACTGTATGTACAAAGACTACATGTTCCCAAAAATTCTGCTTATTCAGTCACAATATAAAAACAGGAAAGAAAGAGCCATTGCCTGCCTTTCACAGAATTTTATGTAAGCTGTCATAAAGTTTCTGATGTTTTTCAGATAAATAAAGCATTTGCTAACTATAGTGAGCAACAGGAGGCAGAAATACATTGACCTGGGAATATAGGGATTGAACAATTTCAGCAGAACAACAGTATGGACTTCATGGACCATTTCTGTGATAGATCCTTTTAGCCCTTCAGTGCCAGGATCTACAAGGCTTAAGGGATTTCACCTGCAACATGTATAGGTGGACTTATTCTCACGTACCTTGAACTCAGTTAAAAAACCACAAAAAAAATTATCTCACTTCATTTTAGGTTGTATCACACCAGCTGAAGACAACACTGGCCTCCTATTTAGCTTCTGACGTTGGACTTGAAGATCTCCAAGGTCTTTTCCAGCCTAGCTGATTCTGTGATTCTGAATCTTCCTTTAAAAGCAGCTTAATGCTGTGGCCAAAGTTTTGGTCTGGTAAACACCTATGGATTTAGTCTTTTCAAGATTTGTGACCTAAATTAGAAGCCACAATATTCCTCAGTATGCGATGCTGGGTATCCTTCTGCCCTTCTGAAAGTGTAATTCATGCAGAAATGAAATGCCTTGGAATTGCTAAGGAAAAAAAAAAAAAACACCAATAGCTCATCAGGCACATAGGCTGATATTCCTCTGACATTTAATTCCTGTCTCCCTTTGTGAAATCAGCACACTCTCAAATTAAATTAGACCTGAAAGTCTCCTTGTCTGATAAGTGAAGAGAGCACGAATGCTCCAGGCTCAGTATGTCCCTCTCCTCCTGAGGAAAAGACCCAAAGAAGCATACGGAGGGCGCACTCTTGTTGGAAGCCAAAACTCAGCCTCCTCATTTTCCATATTTGTTTCTAAGCTTTTCCTCATCTATATTTCTGCAAATATTTTTTCCAACTGAAACTCCAGCTTGGGGGTGTTCGTGAAAAGATGATATAACGTTTCACAGGTGTTAGCAAAATAATTTTACAGATGACCCTGGTAAGAAACCAAATGTTTCTTTGGTGTTTTGATGAGTCCCTATCTCCATATTTTTCCAGCAGAGGTAGGACTCTCATTATTTCAGTATCACCCACCTGGATTTTAAAAACACCAAGTTAAACATTTTAAAACCTTTCAAAGAAAAAAAAAGAAAGGAGGAGCTGAAAAAATAAAAGAGAGCCTGAGCTCCCCTGTGAAAGAGCTCTAGTAACAAGTCAGAGGCACAGCCATCCAAACCATGGAGAGGGGAGAAGTGTTACCACAGGGGCCCTTCCTAAAGGCCTCCGGAAACAACTGGAGCTCTTCAGACAAACAACACGCAGTGAGACAAGGGCTAAGTTCACAACTATATACATATTTTATATTGAGTCATAATTAGCTGCAATATATATACACTTCACTTTAAGCCAGCTATGAATAGATGAGTAAGTGCCAGAGACTGCCATCTGCTCCCTAAGCCATAATTAACTGCCTGATTACGAAATACATATATATTTATCTAATTAGTTATAATAACCCTGCTTTAGCTGGCTCTGCTCCAAAAAATCAGGTGAAAAAGCGCGTCTTACTGCTTGATGGAGAGAGGCTGGAGACATGAACAGTTCTCACAGGGGGCTCCTCCAGAGGCCAGCATGGCTCCAGTGGGAAGGCAAGAAGGGTGAGAAGGGACAGCCAAAGCAGGGAGATGCTGGAAGGTTTAACAGGACAACACCCAGGGCGTTGCGAAGGCAGCCCCTCTCTGCCTGTGCCAGCATGGATCACGATGCAAGGCTTGCCTTGGGTCTCGTGGTACTGTGGGAGATGGTCAGAAGGTGAGAAAACAGGAAGGTGAGTGCACAGACAGGTGTAACTGTGCCCCACCACGAGGGGCACCAACCAAGTGCTGCTTCTTCAGAGATCACGGATTATTTGAGCCCATACAATTCTACTGGCAACATGGTCCAGAAAGACTTTCTATGGAGATTGGGATACTTTGCTAATTAATTCAGAAAGAAAAAAGAAATTCTCTCAATATGTATTTTTCCCCAGTTCTCTCTGTGGTATAACCAGTGTTGCATCCACTGTTAATTTCTGGGTGAGCAGCATTAAGGCTTTGCCACAGGTCAGATTTTATCATAAATTCCACATTGTGATTGCAACTCCAACACTTCCTGCAGCATAAATATATTTAGGGCCAGATTTTAAAAGCATTTCAGATGCCAAAGGGTACATTTGACATTGATTTCCAGGGAAGCCAGGAATCCAAATGCATCAAAATCCAGTCATTCAGCCCAGCCCCAGTGAATCACTCTCTGTTTCCAAGGGCTGCAGACTAGCTCAGTTTTGACTTCAGACTAGGAAGCCCTATCATTATAGTAAGCATGGAACTTCTCACAGCAATCCACCCATGGAAAATCTCCACAGAAGGAATAAAAAAGATGGTCTACAGCTTCTCCATGCTTCTTTACACACCTTGTGATTTTGCAGGACCGATCTGTCAGGTTCTCTCCTGAACACCAACAGCTCACATTATTTACATCTCCTCTGGATATCTATTTTAAAGCCTGTGCTTCCTTTCTGGAAGCAGAGAGATCGATCCATGAGTTAGGATATTAATGTGACGCCCCCACAAGATGCACTGCTAGGGCTCAGGGCTCCCCTGTGCGTATATTGAACCAGACCTTTGTTAATTGGAGTTTATTCCCACAGGGAACACTCATCCATTGGGCCAAGCTGCTGTAGCAGCTTGCAGACTTTCCACAGCCTTCCTTTTCCACAGCTGGGGCTCCTGCTCAGCTCTGCTTCCCCCCATACATTATATCTGCTTTTGCACCACCACGCTGATGCCATCAGACCCATCAAGTGCTCCTGTGACATTTCCACACGAGAAAAGTCCATCATCCCAGACAACGATTTCACCAAATCCATCATCAAAACCTGGTAAATGAAGTGTGACAGACTCATTCTCACTCAATGCCCGTGGTGGTGCCAGGTGACAGCAGTGACGCTGATGTGGCTGTCCCACAGCAGCGCAGCTGCATTAATCTAGTGGCACACACTCCTGTCTCTATTCCTCGGCTTTCTCCACCGCCCCCACGGGGTAACTAGCTGTGGATGCCATTTCTTCCAGCCTGCAGGGTTAAAAAAAGTACCCTCAGAAGTCCCTTTATTTCTGAGGATGGGCTGAGATCCCCTGGGCCCCAGAGAGCCGTACCTCTGCATGCTGGTGAGCAGGCAGAAAAACTCTGCCTGCAGTTCCCTTGTGTTTCTGGGGAGCTGCAGGCCCTTTGCAGGTCTGGAAGAAGTATTATTGCCCTGGCACTGTGATTACAAGCTGCACAAAGCTGCTATATTGCAAGTGATGAGTGGGAGGAGGAGGAGATCACAGCTCTTTTTTGGATGAGATGAAGGGATGTAATTTTTCAAATGGGACCAATAAACTGAGACATCTCCCCTTAGAGCCTGTTTCTTGAGCGCTGCTCACAGCCTTTCTCAGCCTCATAACAAGACAACAACTGATCAAATAAGAGAATACAAATTTCTCTTGTTCAAGTAAATAACCTGAAACAAGCTTAATTCTTACCTTTCTCACAGAATCCACAGGCAATTGGCTAAGCAAGGTAGTTTTGTCCTAGAAGATTAAGACATTTAGCAAGTTAAAAAAAAAAATTAATCATAGAAAATCCACACCATCACCCTGTGCAGCTGCTGAGAAACATGCAGAGCCCCTTTCCTTCAGCTGAAAGCATCCTGTTCCCCATTCTTATTGTTATTCATGAAATTAGAATTCCTTTCAGTAAGAACATTACCCAAAGCAACTTTACTATCTATTAGAGCTTTGTTACTGCCAGTCCCTACACCTGACTCTTGATGGCCTCTCCCCAGAAAAGCATTTCTGTATATTCTTCTGTAGCCAAGGGAACATCATCTTCGTGGCCTCCTGGGAACATCTCACACATTGGGATTTACCAGTGAGCTGTTGAATCAGGGCCTACCACTTATCTACCCAATTAACAGCATTGGGCTCCTTAATTACAAGCAAACCCAGGCAGATATTTTATGCCATTTGTTTGGAGAAATTCTCTATGTTCTGTGATAACAGTTAGCAACCTTTTCCAGAAAATGTACACACACACATACATACATATATATACATACATCAATTATTAAAATCTCCTCCTAATTTCAGAAACCATTTTCTGGCCTCATAATATCAGAGGTCACAATTTATAGGATCAAGGATACAGGGGTCTCACTCTGAACCTGTGACAAGTCCACTCTTCACAGTCACCTTGAATAAAATGGAAACAGCTTCCTCAGGACGGCTGGCACAGGAAGGACGCCCTGTTAATTTACATTTTGTCTGAGATTTCAGTTATGTTGGCCACTGAAGCATGCAGGATTCACGTGTTTCTTGCTGCTGCCTCTACAAATGGGCAGAGCCAAAGCTGTGTGTTCCCATGATCCCAACAACCAAGCTTTTACGGGCTTGTGAAGTACTTGGGCTCCTTCTTACATGCTCTGGCATTGAGTTGCTTTGCTTTTTCTGCCGGAGTGGATGGAATCCTCTCCTTTCCACCTCTCATTCTGCCGTGTGACCTGTGAACATGAACGTAGACCTGCTGTACAAAGCCATGTTACCTTTAGAAAGGGCAGACATTCCTCCGAGTGCTGACCAAAGTGAAACATTCCCATTTGCCTCTTTGGAAATAGATCTAAGCATACATTTGCTTAGAGAGAAAACCCAACCCTCCTCTCCATGCACCTCAAATACCCAAATAAAAGACATCCTCCCCAATGAGGATTTTTACTGAGAATAATCTCTTCTCTACACTGAAAAGACCAGAGAGGGTAAAAGCACCGACATTTACGTAACCAGAGTAATAACAAGCTAACAATACAGTAATTGCAACAATCTCTGAGCTTTCCCATGCTTGGAAAGAGGTCGCTGTGATGGCAAGAGCGGACACCTTTTCCCTTTTCACTTGCTGAAACACCTCTGTATTGAGAAAACGCCTATCAACGCCCCCACCATAGCCCAGCCCCGGGGTGATTTTCAGTCAGCATTTTGTCACCTCTTTAATCCAGAACCTGGCTTCTCGACAGTGGGCAGTGAGAGCCTAAGTGCCCTCAGAGAGCCCTTCTAGCAAGAGTCTTTCCTTAGCCAAAAATCTGATGACAGTGTGATGCCTTTACCTGTCCACATCCCTGACACCAACCACTTTTCTCATTGATGGAGCGCCTCTCTGGCAAGACTGAACCCGGGCAAGCAGCTCTGAGCTGCGTACAGTGGGCACTGCAAGAAGGCTTAGTAAAAAGCAGGAGATGTTAAATAAGTTCGATGCAATGTTTTATTCCCTGGATCTATTAATGAGCCACAGTTAAAGCCTGAGACATTCTCTGGGAGCTAAACTGATGAACCAAGGCAGGTTCTGTTGCTTGAAGCTGTGTGGACACGAGGGCATCGCACAATATGCTACAGACAGCAGACTTGCAGGGAAGCTGTGGTTGTTCCTAAAATCCGAGGTAAAGGCTAAAACTAGGAATGACTGATGAAAGTTAATTGCTCTTGCTCCACAATCATGAACAGCTCTCACTTGCTCAAGGGAGAGACTGGGTGAATACAGCAGCCCTGGGGCTGCAAGAGCTCAGCGCCACACGAATTCCTTTCAGACCCTTTGAAAGTGGCTCAAGGCTCAGCAGGTGGAAGGGACAAGTATATTTGATGGCTGGGGCAGAGAGACTGGTGGGAAGCCACAGGCCCTGCTGCCGAGCAATTCCATCAGTGCTACCACGGCAATAAAATTGGGAGCACAGCAGTAAGAATGAGCTGAGATTTATGTCTGTAGCAAGTGAAAAGCTTTGCCTGAAGAGGAAGATTGGGTCCAATGTAAAGGGAGACCCTATTTTATAGAATTGCAGGTCTTAGCTTTTCTCCCCACTTCAACTGGCCTCCCTCTGTGCTGCTCTGAGCACATGCCTCCATGCTTGGCTATTATTAACCCTGTAAAGCTGCTAGGAACCCATTCACATGGGAAATGGTAAAAGCACATCATCATTCTCACCTAAATTTAGAAACTTGAGATAGACCCAGGACCAAATGCACAAGCATAGAAAAGAGTGTTAGGGAAAAAAAAAAACAAACAAACTACATTATCTATCTATCTATCTATCTATCTATCTCCAGCCAAACCTACAGGACAAAGTTCTCGCGGTGACCAGATCCACACATTCAAATTAGGAGCTATTTTACTGAAAGTTTACATTTTGTATTTCCATCATCCCATAAAAGAAGAGGAGAAAAGCAGACTGTGGAGCCTCAGCACTGAGTGACACCCTGGGAGAAGTCACCCTCACTCTCAAGGCCAGCCACCTTCTTTCTCCAAGGGGAGAGAAAGGTTTGACATCTTTTGAGGACAGATCATGCTGTAGATATGACCTTCCTGTTAACAACAGAAAGCAGGCCAAGACAGACATATACACCTTTGATCCTCTGAGGTTTTCCTGCATAATGATGGAAATCAGGGATTTTTACTCAAACAGGATTTGTTTAAGGTTTTGTCTGTAGACAGCCAAAGGATTTCACTTATTCAGTCAAAAAGCACCATTCACCCAGGCTAGTTTGTACACTGAGTTTCTATCAAATTACAAATACTCCTTTCAGAAATAAATTTATTTCAGCTATCCTGCCCAAAAATATGATGTCAGTTCTCAAACAACCTCTGTTTGATATTTATGGTTGGGCCACTGCGACTTGCTTATTCTAAATCCTAGTTTATTGAAAACTGCCAGCAACTCCCAAGATACAGCTGACAGAGTGATGAGCAACACTTCCCTCCACAACAGCAACAAAGAATTTTGCCGAGTTGGGAACTTCAAGGGCAGGTTTTTAATACGAGTATTTGAACAGGATTAAAGGCCAAGGCCTTTCTCACACACCTTCAAGTCAGGAGGTACAGGATTTGTATCCTTCCTGCTCAAAGAGGGTGTCTGTGTGTCACATGGGCAGGCTGTATATTTTAAAAGCCAGGGTCCCTTTTGTTCTTAGATAATGAAATTTGTTTCTTTAGACTAGTTATTATTAAAACAAGTTCTCCATAGAATTTGTACAGGGCTGGAGACAATTTCAGGAAAAGCACAGCATTCATAGAAAGGACACAGGCTATAAAGCAGCCTCCTGCACTATGTTATCTGCTCATCAAATCTATAAACCAAAGACTTTACTTTAGAAAATAATTGTTTGAGAAAGGGTTACACCTCAGGAAATTCAGCTGTGTTGCTCAGAAAGTTCCATGCTGGTTTCAGTGTTGATTTTTTGCAGGAATCCTGCTGTTTTGCACAAAAAAAAAAGTCACTTGAGGAAAAACATACAAAAATCTCGTAACAATACCAAGAATTTAGTCTTTTACTATTTCAAAGGGGAGAGATTTCTTGTTCCTGCTGATCAGTTGTCTTCCCCGTCCCAAGACTCAGCTGATCCCAGCTCAAGGCTATGTAGGCATGCTGCTGAGCACGGCTGTAATGGCAGCCATGGGTATTGAAAACTGCAAAAGTGCTGGGGGCTCACTCTCCTTCCCAGCACAGAAAACCTGCTGGTCTCTAGATCTACTGGGAACTTTCCCGGTCACATGGGCATCCCCTCTGGAAAATTGCACTCAACAGAAATAACCTCTGGGAAATAATTATGGAATGTGTTTTATTGGAGTCACTTTAATCTTAACATCAAAACAACCTGATGGAGTAAAAGAGCTACAATAAATTGAAAACGCTGTGAGTTTTGCGTTTGCAAAACCACTTCATATTTCTTTGCCTTCCTCCAGGGCAAAAGAGAAGGTCAACATCTATGAATTTCTTCAAGGAGAGAAACTCTTTTCTCAGCCTTCTCTTAATGCAATCACATTGCCAAAGCTACAGGTTAAATGAGTTCCGTGACCTGTCTAATCACAAGGTATAACTTACAGATGATGAGGCTGCTCCACACTGCATCCACAAATGCAGAGCCTGATTCCTCTCTGCCACCAAGACAAATGCTGTTTTGTGCCCCTTCTTGCCCGTGAAATTGCTACACTCTCTGAGCCCCGTGGGGGCAGCAGCCAGTGCTCCTCCCAAGCCCTGTGCAAAGGAGGAGGCGCTGTCCCTTTGGGTCTGGGGAGATATAACCCCAAAATGCCCCTCACCAGTCTGCATCAGCTCTGCCACTGTGGCCCAAAATTCCTGGCTTAGCCCTTATGACTTCTTCAAGGTGGCCGCACGAGCCACTTTCTCACAGTGTAAAAAAGGCTTCCCATGATAAATGTAGGAAGTGAAAACACAAAACAGGTGAGACTTGAACACGATGCAGCCTTCGGTCCAGAAAGCCCCAGCCGGCCAAGAACATGCAGAGCACACATCAGTACACAGGCCTTGCTTCTCCCACCACTTCTGAGCTCAGCATCAGGTGCAGAAGAAAGGTGGAAAAAAGGAACAAAGGTGAGGAAAAGCAGTTACGTTGAGAAGCACAGCTTGCATTTTGCCTGTGGTCATCTAGCAGCACACACCGTTCACTGGGAACAGCTCCGCCAGGAGACAGCTGAGCCAGCTCCTAAACACTGCCTTTAATTTCTAAAGTGGCCCTCATGAGCCAGGACAGCTGTAATGCTAATTCTTCTACACAAACCATTCCCACGTCCATGCACACGATGCTGCCCTGCGGTTGGAGGTGAGAAGCTGCCTGTGATTCATTACTGTCCCTCGGAGGGCACACCCAGTGAAGGCAAAGAGCACACCCAGCACATCCAATGTGGGCCAGGAACACGGAACTCAGCCTGCAAACAGCTCCCAGACACCCCAAGGCTGGACTGCTTGAAACCACAGTCGTGGAGGATGGTATCTTTAACTGCTTCCGAAGGAATGTTCCCTCTCAGCACTGAAATCCAGCATACATCATCTCTGGGCTTAATCCAGAGGAGTCCAGCCAGGATATGTATTTCTGCCTGTGCTCACAGCTGGGATTGAATCCTTATCCATGAAAAGCATTTTTGGGTTCTTTGTGACCTTTGAGAAAGGACCATCTCACAGTGTCTCTGCAGTCAGGGAGTGCTGGCAGAGGCAGGCACATCCTTCTGCTCTTCTCTGGCTCACAGCAAGGCAGATCAAGGGACTCAAAACCTCAGACAGAGGTTTTGTAGTCTGTGGCTGGCAGAACTGGAGTCAAGGGCAAGCTTTCACTTGTGAAATCAGATCTCTCTGTGATGCTATCAAGCATTATGGCTCCCGAAGAAGGAATGGAGACATAGTGACATGCACAGATCCATTATGTTGGTTTTCACATAGAAATGGCAAAGACAAGGCAGATTTCTTAATTCCCATTCTTTTAAACCATTCTGAAGACCAGACTAAAGCTCCACTCCCCTTTTAAAGGGCAGAAACACCACCTCCATGATCTCTTGCTCCAAGGTGCAGCCCTCTGGTGATGGACAATGGGAATTGCCCTGCCGGGGTGGATGTCCTGCTGTGGTTTCTTTTATCAGCAAATAACACCACCCACAAACAGTAGCCCTTTAAACGGTCCTGTTACCAAAACAAAGTCTACAAAACAAATGCAACACCAGAATTATGACTGGCCCTGATGGGTTTAACCTACTCAACAGCAATAGTCTGTAATTTTATCACTCCTCAGTAATCACACTGCAGTAAGGACATGCCAGCATCTCCATCCTCTGCCCCAGCTTTCACCCCTCACCTCCCCAGGTGCAGCAGGATTAGGAAATACCGCACAACTCCTGCTCTCCCCATGTCCAGCCACTCTGGTACCAGGTCATTCCATGTTTTCATCTTCTGTGTTCACCCTCAGCCTGCTTCCCTTCCTCACCCATGCCGGAGTAAAGTAAATAACTCTTACAAACAGTTTACTACAAAGACAGAGGGTACTCTCTCCTCCTTAACTTGTTCTTTGGAGATGGCAGACAGATGCATCTCCAAAGAGCTCTCCGAAAAGCAAAGTCATCTCCAAAGAGCTCAGCCCCAGGAGGATTTTGGGTCATGGAAAATGCCAGACATGGAGAGCTACGAAGAGCAGTGAAGTCCAGAGCAGAGACAGGTAACTCCCACATAAGTCAAGAAAAATCAAGCTTAGCTACTTCTTACATGAAATAATAAATATTAGAAGGAATTGGGCTTGTATGGCCAAATATTGTCATTTTGCAGTTGATTTAAGAGCACCAAATTGAATTTGAAAATGCTATTATGAGAATGGTTTAATAAATAAATAAATTTAAGTAGATATAGCCTATGGGGCTATTTTAATTTTCTCTGGGCCAGCTTGCTCACTCCTCAGAGTCAATGTAGATCAAAAGAATAATTTATAAGCTTTAATGAGAATATTGATTTTTAAGGTTCACTCTCTTCATGCGAGCAGGGAGGGAGGTGACCGGGGAAGGAGCCCTGCAGGCCGTGGTCAGAGCCTTGTTGGAGGCTATAAACCTTCCTGGGACACAGAGAGCCCCTGCTGGGATGGGGAAGGTGCTCGATGCAGCACAGACCCTGCTCCCAGCAAAGATAGGCATCAGTGTTTCCAAACAACTCACCGTCTAATTTGTACTTATGCAAAAGAGCCGTCCCATAACACAAATCATCGAGCAATTAACGTGCAACACTTCAGCATAACTCTCCGTTGCTTGTTGTCGAACTATCTTCAATGCCATTAATGAGAGCTAATTAAATCAATCAAGTCCCCACCGTACTCAAACATGACTGCAGCTACTGAAGCGGGCTCAGATCGGGAGCGTTTTCGCAGGCACTGTAAGTATCAAGATGCACATTTATCATGCTGTCCTTCCAGCATACATCTGCTCTCACTGCTGTGTGTTTCATTTATCATATGTTGTCACCGTCCCTACCCCCAATACATCTAGGTGTCAATTAATTCTTCCCCGTGCGGCTCGAGTGCATCACATGGAATAATCTCCGTCTTAATATCCATCCATGAGCTGTCCTTCCCCGGGAGCAGCAGCGCTCAGCCACGTCCCCCAAATTACGTGGCCGTGACCATAACATCTCTGTTTCTTTACTGCAAGTTATTAAACCCCCAAACCACCTCCACACGCTCGGGTAATTTGCAGGGGAAGCAGCGGAGGTTTGGGTTTCTTTCTCTCCCTCTCTTCCCCCAGGCTTGACAGGATATTTGCAATGCAATTCGCCAAAATAAACTTTTCCGAGAAGAGTTTCCAGGAAAATCTCTCGAGTGGATAATTGCTGTGGACCTTCAAAATGCTTTTTATAATTGATGAGCATTCAAATAACAGATTTATCTCCACATTTGCAGTACTAGGCAATGGCATTTCTGGTATACCAGCAGCCCATGTGCCTCCTGCTCCATTACCAGGAGCATGCAGAGGAAGGAAAATCTTTTTCTAAACAGGAGCATCGTCTCTCATTATATTTTAACATTTGGTCTCTATTTATGTTTCTGCTCTGTCTGGCTAACTCTCCTTTTTATTTACAAATCAGCTACATTAATGTGCTTTAATTTCAACACTGGTTGTTTATTTTAGAGATGAATCAGTTGGCAAAGCAAAGAAACCCCGCCTGAAGAGAAAGCGGCACCAGCTCCAACACCATATACACACTTGTCCTTATTCAATAGCAGACTTAAAATCTGCTAAAGTGGGTTTTTGACTTCACAGACATACCTTGCGGCATTTTTAAGGTTTAAGTATAAAAATAATGACTTGCAGGTCAGAGAAGGAGCAGGTAAATAATATAGTGCTAATTTCTTGCCAGCCCTTGGCCATGGAAGTGCATCCCCTGCCCCGTCACCATGGAGAATAGAGGTGGGGCAAAGTCCCAGCACATTTCCCAGACAGGAGGACATGGAGGGAACACATGCATGGAAGCAGAGCCCCTGGGAAGAGCCACACTAAGAATCTGTGTGGAATCCCACACCAAAACAAAAATATTTACAAAAAGAACACTTCATTAGAGGTAACAGCAGCGATTCACAATCCAGAAATTTCCACAAGGGGATTAAATGCCCAGATGGATTTGCAGGTGGCTTTATCCCAGCTCTGCATCCAGACAAGGAGTAAAAGACATATAAATAACCCCAATGGCTTGATTTCTCCAAACCCACCACTCTGGGAAAAGAATCAAAGTAATGCTCCAAATAAACTGCCTTACACTGGTATGAGACAGACTCGGGCTGATCAGTTCTTATCCCTCTGTGCAAAAGGCTTTCAGAGCCTCATCAGAACACAGCCAGAAATAATAATTTGGGTCATTATCATTAATTATTACAGCTGTATGCAGGCTCCCAGCAGGGATGAACCCCTGGAGATCCCTTTTCACCCATCATCCAGCTGTAGAAGGACCCAAGAGGGGAAATCAAGGCTTTCTATGGCAGAAGAGATGACAGCGTATCATTAGGCACCACCATACAGGAAAGCAAGCAGCGTTTTCAGTCTCTGTGACCTCTCCGGGTACAAAGAATGACAGGTTTTATTTTTTCTTCCTACATACCTAATTCCTTCCACCACTGAGCACACAAAGTTAAAGGTGCTGCAGAAGAGACAAGCAGAGAATTTCCCTGCTTTAGCAGTGCTACTCACAGAGCAGCAGCCAAGGATGCTGTAGGAAAACATTCAGGAGAGCTGATCATGAAGCAGAAGATCTCCAAAAAAACATGTAAACACCAATACATTTTCAGTATTTGCTTATTCTGATTTTTGCATGTTGGCACTCTCCTTCCTACATCTGAAAAAAATTAACTTTTTGCCAATCCCAGGTTTTCTATTATGAGAGTCATATGAGGACCAAAGCCTCGCTTCTTGTGGTGATGATCGCAGAGACCTGACATGCAAAAACCAACTTCCCTGTAGTGCTACATCTCACAGGGAGACTTCAATCCTGATCCCAGCACATCAGTTTGCTCATCTCATACATCCCTGCATCTCCGTGTTCTAATGCAGCAATTTTAAGGTCATGGCAGACTTGTTCATCGAATAAATACATTTGACTGCACAGGTGTCTCCAGCTTCAGAGAGGATCAATTAAATTCTTTCCTCAGAGGAAGGAGTTTGATGAAATTCTTGGTTTAATCCTTCTAATATCATTTAGTTGAGTAAATTTATGTGACTGAAAGGATTCTGTCAGTTGAAGGCATTTCATCAGGCGCATACACATAATTCTAGTGACAAAGTGATTTTTTGTCAACAAAATACTGCCTGGCACACGTACAGAAGTTTGTTTAGCATTGAGCGAGTACACAGTAAAGGCAGGAATCAGATCATGAAGATTATGCCGTTATAAAGAGACAAGCAGAAGAGGGAAATTATCTGTTTGGTGCCAGACTGTGGGAAGTAGTTTACATGAAAGGACAAGGAGTTTACAAGGCAGCATCAGCTTCCCATGGGCCTTTACCATTGGCATAAATCAAATCACCGACACAAAGCCATGGTCACATTGCATGGGGTTTTTGCTTCCTACTCTGCTTTTGATCCTGCAGTCAGCAGATCTGTTTAATGTGTTAATTGCAAACTCCTCTGGTCTTTATCCAGCATTTCTCCTGTTTATTGGTGTGCCTGGCATCAGAAACACGTGAATAAGGCGATGGAATTCTTTCGCCTTTTGCGCAGCATCACGCCTTCATCTAGTCGGCTTTGGAAAAGCACCAGCAGTTGAACCTTAGCCCCAAGTCTGAAAATCTGTGGATATTGCAAGCAAACCCCTCCCTGGGCCGGGTGTGTGGGGCCCAGCAGCCATTGAGTCATGGAATGGTCTGGATTGGAAGGGACCTTTAAAGGCCCTCCACCCCAATTCCCTTCCAACGAGCAGGGAGACCTTCCACCAGATCAGGTTGGACAGAGCCCTGTGCAGCCTGGCCTTGAGTGTTTCCAGGGATGGGGCATCTAACAGAAAACAGGCGGAGGTCTATGGCCAGGACAGGCCAGACAGGGCTGGGGGCTGTATCGAGTAATTCAGAAGTACGGGGAAAAGAAGAGAAAGCAGGGAGGGTGGACACAGGTGCTCAGTTCTAAGGAGGTGGAAATGCAAGGGGCAACATAGAGCAAGGAAAGGAGTTTCTTACAGTGAAAATGGAATACACACACACGCACACACACACAAAACCTACACAAAGGAAGCAGTGAAGTTAACAGCAGAGAACAGAGCTATTAAACATCACCTGTCCTCAGAGATGCTGGCAGGCAGAGGAAGGAGGAAATCTCAGAGCAGATTTATTTATTTGGTGGAAGAGCTTTTGATTTCCCAGCTGTGCAGGAGCACCAGCAGGAACCCCCAGCTGGGGAGAGGCCGGGCACTGCACGACAGTGTTTGCACACCCGCAGTAGGGGGAAGCAGCTTCTCCTGAGCCTTCAGGGTGCTACAGAAACATTTTCCTTTCCTGACCCTGGAGGTCAACAGAGCAGCAAGGGAGAGGGTTCCAGAGCTCTGTGCTCAAGCCTTATTTGTGATATGAAAGGACGTGAGGTTTCTGCAGGACTTAGGAGCTGAGATTTGTTCACCTCCTGCTGAAGCTTCCTTTGTCCCCCAGAGCTTGCCATTTCCTCCTACGCCTCCCAGAGCCCCACAGCAGTTCTAACTCACTGACCCATCACTTCCAGCACACCCTCTCTTCAAGTTACCGTGTAAACCTCTTCACTGCTACAGCAATTCTGAAACCTTTGAGCTGTTCTTGGGAGTTTGCAAGGGGAGCTGAAGTCTTCTGATAGGAGGAGCTTGACCAAAAAGCCCTGGTAAGCAGAGTTTACATATCTGGATAAGTATCACCCAGGAGAGAAATCAAATTAGTTGCATCCTTCTCCCTCCACAGCAGCACGTCAGCTGAAGCAGTAATGAAGAAAAATCTCACAAACTAGCCACTGGCAACCAGAATAATTTGTCTGCTATCGATCCACAGGGTGATTTAATGGGGTGGAAAAGCAGGCACAGATCCCTCTCTAGGTTAGAGACATCCCACCTCATCCTTATAGGTTCTGCTGGCCCTGTCCTGCTTCCATGCCACCCTTGTGCATCCCCAGCTCAAGCCCTGCACATGCATTTCACCTGCAGGTGCCCTGAGAGGGTGGCTATGCCCTGAGAGCCAGAACTACTCACGAGAGAGGAAAGTCCTCAGGACTTGTGAGAAGGGGAGATGGTTCAGTTCTGCGCTCAGTTGCTGAACCCAAGAGCCTGAAGGTTTAATCTCAGTCTGCCACAAAATGGGAAGAGATTCAGAATTCATCAAGCAATTTTTGCGGACTCTCACACCGGAACATTTGCTTTGGAAAAGGATTTGCTCTCGCTCTGCTTGCTGACATTTGCATCTCTGCGCCAATAATTGAAAGATGCAGCCTCACCACAAAACACCTTGAAATTTATGACTATTGTCATCAACGGGAGCTGCAAAATTAAAACCCAAGACCCTCCCTCATATCAGTTTTTCCATCCACAAGCCCAGCTCTGCCTAAATCATGCAAAAGCCATAAAAAGGAGCCACATGCACCAACCCATAAATCCCAGCTGTCCTGCCTCCCCAGCTTAATGCCAAGTGATAAAGATGCCCCAGAGTTTATGTGGCTGCTACTGCCCCCCTCCTCCCCACTTTGTTGATTGTATACATAAATAAAACCACAATGATCTCATTTGAGTCCCTTAACCAGCAAAAGCAGGGGCTGGGAGCCCCAGCCAGTCTAGCTGGAGTGACTCACAGTGATTTGATTGAAGCTGACTATTAGTGGATACAATTAAGATGCCTCTTCAGTTTGAAGATGAATTGGCCATGCAGCAACAAATCGTGAATGCTTATTGCTGCCATGCTGAGGCAGGTAATCAGGGAATGAAGTTGTAATTGTGGCACCTCTTGTTTTGCTCCTGCTGGAGCTCAGAACGTGAGATTCAATTTAACAAACAATTTGCCACACGGCTCATGCCTGCTGGGTGGGAAAGCAAGGCGTGCTGCTGAGGCTTCCTTTGAGTTCTACTCCTTTTTAAACCCATTATAAGCAAAAACTGACCCTTGCTTTAACCTTTGCACCAAAGCAGAAATGAAGAGGAGAAGCCCAATAGTATTGCTGATGGTGTGTTTGAGAAAGTATCTTGGGCTTCATCCAGAGATGATAAAAAAAGAAACCCCATATACTGGAAAGCGTCATCATCCTTTTGGTACTTTTTGGGTCTTTCTGAGCGTCTCTGGAGAAAGCAAAGGACAGCTGGGCCAGCATGTTGGAGCAGCAAATGCCAAAGTGGGCAAGCGGGGAGGCATTTATATACACCCAGAGTTGCTCTGCTGCTGCAGGAGATTCAAGTTACAGCCCCTGGATGATAATGAAGCCAATTATCCTCTTTTTTTCCCGCCAAGGGAGGGAGGGACCAATTGAAGCAGCAGCTCCTCAGCAGCTGGCTTTCATCCTGCTGCAAGAAAAGGAGTGCAGAGATGCTCTGCAGGGCTCTAGGGATTGGCATTTAAAGGACTCAAAAAAGAATCAGAACCAGGGATCTCCTGGATCAGACTCAGAGAGCAGAGCTTCCTTAGCTTTGTTTACCTCTCTTTGGGATCCATCCTGGTATACAACCACTGTCCCCAAGTTTCTAGCTCAAACTTGGCTTCTCCAGCAAGGCCAGTTCCATGGAGGAGATACAGCCAGGCCTTCCTGTTTCACTGTTAGTGATTCATAACCACACAAGTAACTAATTTAAACCCCCAGATCTCAGGGATTTTATTGTGTTTCTTTAAGGCTAAACATGTATTTACATGTTTTGAAATCTCAGAGCCAACCAGGACCAGCTGCTCTTGTTGCTTTAGGATGTAGACATTGGTATCCCCTTTTTTGTCAAAGGAAGGACAAAGACAGTTGCTCTCTAAACGCTAATCTGACCTAGAAAATGAGGGCACCAGCTGTACTGAGGCCTCTCTGTTTATCAGTTTGTAAGTGGCTCTGTTTTTCCTCCTCACAAATGATCACAGAAATTAGTGCGCACATGGGAATGTTCAGCGGTTGGCAACTGCAGAGGCTCTGATGGAAACCATATAGAAAAGAAAAATATATTAAAAAATAACATCTTCTGTTTTCCTTCTGTTTTGCCTCTAAGTATAGGTGCAGGTCATGGTCTGCAGAGAAGACATTTTCTTGCCTACAAGCATTATATGGGATCCAACATCCTACTCTTCACCCCTTATCAACCTTGGAAAAGCCCCAAGGCAGTCAACAGCACAATTTGATGGTACTTCAGGCAGGTGCGAATCAAAGGAGTGAAAAAACCCACCTAATTAAAATTTAGTGTTTGTATAGAGGCAGGAGCTGTGTGCTGTGACAAAGCAGGAAGCAGAGAAGCACAAATGCTTTGAAAATTTGTTTGTGAGCAGTGCTGGGTACCTGGGGGAGGATGAGGGTGATTTTCGTTTAAGTGAATGAGGATGCTCCTCTCCAGCATCTCTCAGGCAGTAGCCAGCCTGGCCTCATTGCAGAGCTTTCCCTTGCCCAAATGTCTTGCAAGAGACCAAGCACTGGCCCGGATGTGTTATCCATTACAGGGCAAGCATTCTGAGGCAAGATGATGCCTCCTTATCCACTCTTGAATAGCCACCATTGCAGGTGGATATGAGGTTGCATTTGTTGCCCTATTGTTACAAAAAAAAAACCTGGTTTATTTTTTTCAAATTTACTCTTAAGTAGCTGTCTTGCCTGTCCTCTTTTTAAGAAAAACTATCCAAAGGTTTCTGTTTAAAGAAGCAGAGAATGAACATCGAGGCAGTGTTTGGATCCAACCCAGTGCGCCTAACGAATGGAAAGCTTTTGGGCTGTTCAAACGAGTGTTTCGGGTGTGCTGGTGTTGGTGTGAAGGCTGTACCTTGAGGTGGCCCCACAGCTCAAGCCCTGAGCACAAAGGGTACTGCAGGGAAGGTTTCTGCAGATATTTAGCAGCTGGACTAGGAAAGGAATATAGCAGGGACTTGGTTTTTAACCCCTGCCTGCCCCTTGACAGCAGGACCTGCTCCCTGGGCAAAGCTTGGGAGCTGGGAGTTTAGGTCAGCGGAAGGGGACAGACGTGGCAATTCAGAATGCCTCCTTGAGGCTGCCCCAGGCACCTAATTCAAGTGTAGGTTACAAGAAAAAGAAACCTCTGCGTCCCAAAAGGCACCCATATTTGATACTCTGAGTTGGCTAGGGACAGACGCTGCAAATATCCTTCCTTTCTGACACAGGTGGGTCATGTTCAGTGCTCTGCAGTACAGCCGGGCAGGGAAATCAGCCACAGCAAGGTCAAACAGCTCACCTTGCAAATGCTCGCATGAATACTTAATCTCTCTCCTGTGAGCAGATTCACCAGCTTCAATACAGCTGTAGACATTTAATCAAGAAGAAAAAAGATCTTTAACCCACTGCCTGCCTCCAAGGGGACTTGGGGGTGGGAGGCAGAGAGCACAGTCCTCCACCTGAGCCACCCCCACCTGCTGCAGCCTCCTGCAGCACAACTCCAGCACCAGCCTGAACACCACCACCGCAACGTTTTTAGTTACACAAAGCCCTGGCAGAGCCGAGTCTTTCTGCTTTTCACACACAGAAGGCTGCAATCACATTTCCTGGCAAACCACTCCTATTCTCCCAAGCCCCAGACACAGCAGTTAACGTTCTCCAGTTCAATAAACCAACAATTCTACCGCCACAAAGGGAAAAACTCTAAAGAAAAAAAAACCCTCAAAACAACCCCACATAATAAAAAGCAAAAAAATCCCCCCAAACCCCCTACCTCTTCAGGCTTTCTCCCTGCAACATGGGTGAGTTTCCAGGCTCTGCAGAGATGCCACATGTCTCCCACCCAGGGAAAAACTCACAGGTACCCCCACCTGAGGCCCCTTCAGATGAGGCAACCCTAAATTCATCCTCACCTGCAGTTCCTCCCAGCCTGGGACAGCTACTGAGTGATTTAGGAACCCCTCCTTTTCTTCCTCCTCCTCCTCATCAGTGAGTGGGAGCAGCACTTGTGCAGCCTTGAGAGGTACTGCCCCAAACCCACCATTGCTTCTGAAAGCAGCAGGTGACCTCTTTAAGGACACCCACCCCTGCTTGCCCCCTGCAAGACACAGAGGGGGCTCCAGGGCTGAGCTTCCAAAAGAATCACAAAAAATGGAATTTGTGCCCTAGTTAGAGCTGAGGAAAAGCAAATCCTAAGTTAAGCTGCTCGAGTTCATCATATCATGGAAACGCAAGCCCTGCTGAATCATCCACTGGTTTTATCTTCTTGGGGCAGGAGACAAAGTTATACAGACAATGTTGTCTACAGACATCTCTATTTGGAAACAAATGCTTATGTTACTGAGCTAAATTGTCTCAGCTAAAGGAGATGGAAATTAGATCATTTAAAAGCAGAGAGCTCTCCCGTATTGTTTCAGCAGAATCATCTCTTTTACATAGCCAGGCAAGGGGCTCATTTTTGGGGAAAACAAACACATATTTTACGATTATGGCCATTCAGAGCTGTTTCTTGCTCTCTAAATTGTCACACACGAAGGATCAATGGCGTTCTCAAATGATGATTTAATTAAAAACTCCTCCTTTCTTCAAGTTGAGATCTGCAAAACCTCTCTGAATGGCTGATGGATGATTTGCTATTACCTTGCCTGTTTTCGTTTTAATATCTTTTTTCAGAATTTTAATTGCTGCCATTTGAGCATTATTGATTACCTGTAATTGCTCTTTTTCTCAGGCATGTCCCTAGTTTTCTGCAGCTTAGTGATCTCTGCAAAAGACAAAAGCAGAGTGCTTCAGAACCTAATGGTTTTCCTTGGCTGTTAATGAACACTGATAAGTTAGACAAGGAAACCTGGAGCTGCAGTGGCCTGAACTTTGAAAAGTGGATGGGCCTGAAAATTCCTTTTCCTTAAGAAAAGACACTAAAACCATCTTTTTATATACCAGTCATATTAAAGAGAAACTAGACCAATGAAGTCTTTACAGGATGGAATACTCCCGAGTGTAAAAAAATTCCCCCTCTGCCTTCCAGAGCAGGCACTCACTTCACACTGATGCCATTCCCACAGCTCACAGGCATAGAGGGATCCAAGGCACAGCCACCAGATCCAGAGGAACTGGGCCAAAGGGGATATTATTTTTTTTAAGCTCATAATTCTCTCTGCTCTGATCAACCCATTAGACAGAGGTTTGCTCAGTTTCGCAGTGCTCAGCTCATCAACTGCTGAGAGCTCAGACTTGGATCTGGATTCTGCAGAAGCTGGAGACACACAGTTGCTTCCCATCCCTTTGTCTTATTTACAATCCAAATTCCATGGAAATATTTAAAACATGCAGCAGAATCACCCAGTGCAAAGCTAATTTTCCTCCTTAGATATTTTTCTTTGCATTTCAGCTACATTTGAAAGCTCACACATTTCAAAATGCAGGGTCAAAAATGCTGTTACACAGGGAGCATCAAGTGCAACAAGCATGAAGCTGCCCTTTGGTGCAGGTTTAAGGTAATGCTTTCAGTTTAGTCTGAGAATTATGATCTCAGACTACAGCAAATGATCCTGTTAGAGTAAAGCTGATAATTCTGGTTCACCTTGGTATAAAAAGATAGTATGATTAACCCAAAAAAAAAAAAAAAAAAATCACCCCACATCATTAATTTCAGAGCAATTATTTTTAGAAACTGATCATCAGCTAAGTGGGAGCTCATTACCAGATTTTGTCTAGAAATAAGTTTTCGGTAGTGAGTGCCTGCCCACAAGACTTAAATAACAAAACACTAAGAAACATGCTGGTAGAAATTTGAGAATTTTTTCCCTTTAATTTTTTTTCCTGGTGTGCCCTGACACTGACCTGCAGCCCAGTGGGGAAGACACCAGCACACTCAGCTCTGTCCTGGCCCCAGCACTGCGCCCAGGTACCACTGTGCCATGGGAAATCCACAGACTGCACCAGCATCCCTCTGCTCTGGGAAAATTGGAGACAAGAAGCTGGAGCAGTTGGAGGTTGCAGAAGCTTTGGCCCTTTCTCATGGTTTTTGACACTGGCCCAATGCCAGGAACCTACAAAAGCCATTCACTCGCCCTCCCCTGCCACAGCTGGGCAGTGGAGAGGGAAAAAAACATTAGAGTTCACGCGTTGAGATAAGGACCAGGAGAAAACACTTCAAGGGCAAAACAGGCCCAACTTAAGTTGCAAAGTGAAGTTATTACTAACAGAATCAGGGAAGGATAATAAGAAGTAAAATAAGGCCTTAAAACATCTTTTTCCTCTCTGCCACTCTCTCCTTCCCACCAACAGCTCAGGGAGGCAGGGCAGGGGGGTTTTGGTCAGCTCATCACTGAGATTTTCTTCCACTGCTCAGAGAGAGGAGTCCTTCCCCTGCTATGCCGTGGGGTCCCTCCCATGGGAGACAGCTCTCTGTGAAATTCCCTGGCATGGGTCCACTCTCATGAGCAGCAGCCAAACTGCACCTGCTGCATCTCGAGTCCCTCCCACAGGCACACAGCCCTCCCAAAACTGCCGTGACATGGCTCTCTTCCCACGGGCTGTGGTCCTCCAAGGACAGGCTGCTCCAGCCTGGGAGCAGGGCGCTCTCTCTCCACTGGTCTCCCAGTGGATCCCAGCCTCCTGCTCCAGGCATCCACCTGCTCTGGCATGGGCACATCCCCCAGGGGCTGTGGGTGGATCTCTGCATCCCCCATGGACCTCCAGGGGCTGTGGGTGGATCTCTGCATCCCTGTGGATCCCCAGAGGCTGTGCATGGATCTCTGCATCCCTGGGGATCCCCACAGGGGGACACAGACGGGCACAGCTGCTTCACCATGGCCTCACCACAGCCTGCAGAGGAATCTTGGCTCCGGTTCCGGGAGCACCTCCTGCCCCTCCTCCTGCACTGACCTTGGTGGCTCCACGTTGTTTCCCTCACATGTTCTCACCTCCCACTCTCCTCAGGCCAGAAAAAAAAAAACCTGTATGCCCTTTGTTTTGATTTTCTTCTTAAATAGGTCATCACAGCAGTGATACCAGCCTCTCTTATTAGCCCATCCTTGGCCAGCAACACGTCCTTCTTCAGAGCCATCAGGGATTGGCTCTGCCAGACATGGTGGAAGCTTCCAGCAGCTCCTCACAGGAGCCACCTCTGTGGCTCCCCAGCCACCAAAAACCAGGCTGTGCAAAACCAGAACACCCCTGCACCCTGCAATGGGCTCGCAGATCCAGCCAACCTTCCCGTGGCATAACCATGTGGCAGACCACTTGTAAAGGATGTGGCTGGAAATGCAAATGAAAGTGCAGCAGGGAGACACATGAAGGGAATCTTGGATATCTAATCCGGTTGGAAAAGACAGCTTGGGTAGGCAGCTAATTGGGAGCCATGGGAAAAGCTTTCCCAGCTGCAGGCAGCAAGCAGCTCAGGGAGAAAGGAGCTACAGGTTTTCTGCAAGAAAAAGCTGACTGTTAAATTGACTATAGTACTGATGCTAAGTGCCTTTCATCACCAAATTATATATCTATAAGAAAGTATGACAGAGAAAAAGAAAAAGAAAGTATGTGTCAAGCTCTCTGGGCCTTTTTTCACCTCTCTAGGGAAAATTTTCTTCCAGTACATTGGCAGATACAGCATCGGTGAGAATGTTTTCGCCTAAATAATTGCCAGTAGGCTGAAGCAATTAATTTTCCCTTTTTTTTTTTTTCAATTAAAAATAAACCAAATACTGAAACTTATTTAGTAAAAATGATGGCCACGACAAGGGTTTTGTTTTGTAACAATGTGATTTTTTTTTCAATACTCAGGAAAAAAATTCTTATAGTCCTACATTCTGAAAAAGAGTTACTTATTCTGTAGAAAAAGATAAAGATTAACCATGAAGTTTCCGGGGTGACCTTCATTATTAAATCTCTGTAGAGAGCAGCAGACACTCTTTAGGCACATGTTGGCAACTTCAACTGCCTTTACTCTTGAGTGCTTCAGTCCCACAAAGCAAGACTGACATCAAAACCAGGGAAAAAAGATCATGAAAGGAAGAAGTCAGCTTAAAAAACTGGACCCTTCAGTCAGTGTGAGGCATGCATTTAATGATGGCAGTGACTTAAAGAATTAAGTGGGGACAGATCTATCTTATTTTCACAATAAAACAACATTTGTAAAGTTATAACAGAGCAAAATGTGGCATAGAAATAGAGGGGCAAAGAGCAGGGTTGGAGGGAAGCAACAGAGGATTTCACAGTGGACAGCTTCTTGAAGGCTCACCGTAAATATCCCTGTCCAGTTGGGGGAAGTTTCTTGCAGAGCTTGGGCAAATCATCTTTTGTTCTTGTTGTCATCAAAACATGTTTCAAAGGATTTTTTTTTTTTTCATGTGATTCCAACTCAAAGGTTTGGCTCGAACCCTGCTTCTTTGGAAGGCAATCAATTTGTTTTTCTTATTTTTCTTTTTCTTCAGTCAGGCCAATGTTGGGCTGACAGGAAAGTAGATAGTGAGTAGGGGTATTGTGTACAGCTGTGTATCGACAGCAGAGAAGATAAAAGTCACTCCTGTGACTGCCATTAGGGACTTAGGGGAACTTCAGATGGTCCCACAAGCAGGGACAGGGAGGGCCTTCTTCATATTATCTCATGTGCCCAATTTAAGAGGCAGTCACAGAGTGGTTGTTGGTGTCTTCGCCCAAGTAACAGGATGAGAGGAAATGGCTTCAAGTTGCACCAAGGGATCTTTTGATTGGATGTTAGGAAAAATTTCTTCACTGAAATGGTTGTTTAGCATTGGAACAGGATGCCCAGGGAAAGAATGGAGTCATCAGCCCTGGAGGTATTTAAAAGCCACCTGAGGACATGAGTTAGTGGTGAGCCCGGCAGTGCTGGGTAATGGTTGGACTCGATGATCTCAGGTTTCCAACCCAAATGATTTAGTGATTGTGTAAGTAAGAAGTGTGATGCAGACCACTCACACTAGAAAGCTGGCTGTACTAGACAGGCATCTATATTTGATGCATAAATTCAGATGATGTGAACATGAAACCTGTCCCTGGTGTAGCATCGTTAAGGCAAGGGTACACGTTTGACCCCCTGAAAAAACAATGTGGAAGCACATTCACTGCTAGCTGAAGTAATACATCAAGCCTTGGCTTGCTTCACCAATATCCTGGAAAAAAAAAATCACCTTGTGGGATGGGAGAGCAGCCACTAGGTGGGATAACAGCCTAGCAGGCAATGTGCCTGGGAGATGCCTGCGCCGAGCCCTGGGCCAACATCGCTCACACGAGTCCCACAGATCAAGCCCTGCGCTCTGTGTCAAACCTGCCTTGGCCAGGGAGCAGGTTTAGGAGACCACAACATGTCTTGAAATATTCATACATGTCCTCTGTAATTACTCTGTTCACATTCAAGTGTTCTTATAGCTGTACTATTGCATATTTCCATAAAAGAACTTGCCACATTTTTGAACACCCTAGCAGGGCTGTTTCAGAGCTCAAAGAGAAGTTGTAATACCATAGTAAAAGAAATGGACAGAACACTTGAAATCAAAGAGTCTGGCTGAATTTGCATCAGAAGGAATTTGACCTGTAGATTTTTCTCCTATGCTTAATAGAGTAAGGAAAAAAAAGTGATGGTCCTGCTTTAATATTTACAACACGCCCTTCATGCATCCTTAATGGCATTGTTTATAAAAAATGCATTAACTGTTCCATTTTGCTTCAGGCAGGGGGGATCCTTTACGGGACAGGCAGTTTAATTTGGATTTTAACAATGACAGTGTTCCATGAATTAATATATCTGGGAGATGAACTCCAGAGCAAAGATGTCAGAGCAGGAGCTTGGCCTTTGCACATGAATATTCTTAAGGAGAAAGGAAGAGTTTTTTTTCTCCTTACAGCTTAAAGTAGATCAGAAAGCTCCCCAAAAGAGTAGGAAGGAAGCCAGCTGCTAAGTCGGGCATGTAGTGACAGGACAAGGGGGAATGGCTTCGACTGTCAGAGGGCAGGGTCAGGTTAAATATTAGGAAGGAATCCTTCCCTGTGAGGATGCTGAGGTCCTGGCACAGGCTGCCCAGAGAAGCTGTGGCTGCCCCATCCCTGGAAGTGCCCATGGCCAGGCTGGATGGGGCTTGAAGCAATCTGGGATTGTGAAAGGTGTCCCTGCTTAGGGCAGGGGGGTTGGAACTGGGTGCTGCTTAAGGTCCATTCCAAACCAAACCAGTCCATGATTCTATGACATAGATAAAAGAAGACTTGATAAAACCACCATCTTACACACACAGAGAGTTTTTTGTATGTTTTGGGTTTTCCTTTCTCTGATTTTCATATATAGAATTGTTCCATTCCCCTTATTTCTCTTTGCACAAGAAGACTTTGTACAAGAGGGTAGGAACTGGATTGTCCCAAACCCACTTGCAGGCCAAATCATCAATTACCCTCACATTTACTCCCTCCCAGGAGCTTCTATGACACTGCAAGCCTTGCTTCCATTGACAGGTTGCCAAAAGAAAAAAATCCATATAGTCAATTAGAGTCCATATAAGAAAAGGCCTCATACTGAGGCTTCCATTTGGCTTTGCCAGGTGACAGAAAGTGATTTCTGCAGGTTAACAATTTAGTGATAAGTTGGGTATATATATATATGTAATATATATTTATGCATCCATACTACTTTGACAACAGTGAAGATGCTCATTTGGCAGGAGGAGGCTGCAAATGTCTCTCACATGAGTTAAGGATCAAGAACCTGTAATCCTAAGGAAAATGCAGGAGTGAAATATTAATAAACCCCAGGTAAATCCCAAACAAGCGGCCCAATACCAAGGCAAGCACGTTTCTTTCAACCATAATCCTGTTCTGCAAAAGCAGTCTGAGGATATAGGGGTTGTTTAAGATGGGGGAGGGGGGTGAATAGATCACTCTGACAACTAAATTAAGGATGAAAAATATTTTTGGGTATCATAGCATTGATTTCTCTTCCAATGAGAGCCTCTGAATCTCTAGTGGTAAAGATTATGGATGAACACGGAAAGAATATTCCGGATGATCCAATGTACCTTGCAGTGTGCAGAAGAAGGAAGTTGATTTCGTAGCATTTTCAAAAGGATTTAGAATTACAAAACTAACTGAGAATTATTTTTTGTGTATGAAGCGATAAAAATGAGAGATGCCCTACTAAGCCTGGATTGCCAAAGTCCTTGCTAGAAAACAACCATGTATTAACAATTTTTGAATACAGAGCCACAACAAGATAAGCGTAGCAGGAAGGAATCATCATAACATTTCAGCAACTGCTGTTGGCACGGGCTGCTGTAATTTCTCACTTGTAACAATCAGGCATTATAAGGGAACTTGTACTTTGGAAAGAACCAGCTCTGTCTCTTACACTGTGACAAGTGTAAGAGCTCAGGCTCAGCTAAAAATAGCAACCAGCAAGGAAAACAAAATAAGCGCATCCCACACCAACCTTTGAAAAGTCCTCTGCCCCCCACTAATTTCAGTTGAAACTGCCCAAAGAGCATTTGTGCCAGACACCACAAAGGGCCTCTGTGTCTCCAGACTCACACTGGTTTGTGATTAAAAGAAATGCTGCAGTCTTTGAGCGATGGACACAACTCAGCCTCTCTGTGCCCCCTCCTCAGCGCCACCTCTCTTCCTTCCCCCTTGCACCTCATTTTCTTGCAAGATCAATTCGGGGTGTGCAGGTTAAGAGCTCGGGATTTAGGAAGTCTAAGACCAAAGCGTGGCAGCAAGACCCTTTGACAGGCTGAGAAGTGACGTGCAGGTGCCACAGGAAATCAGTCTCTGACATGAGACCTGAGCCCTGGTGTGCTCGCACCACGAGTGCATCTTTTATTCCTCCTCAGCACGGAGAGAGATGTCAGTCACGCGGCTAAAGGCCACAGGAGAGCCATGGGAATGAGAACCCTCTACGGTGGCAAGGTTTCATGCTGTTTCTTTAATTTTTTGTCTGGCAAGTGAAATATATTTCACCAGAAGGTGGGAAAGGACTTGGAACAAAATTGATCTTGGCTGAGCAAACATTTGACAACGTTCTGTGGGAAACAACCATCTGTCTTGGGAGATATCAACTCCAGGAGATATTGATGGCACTAAAAATATCTGCCTCAGTCCACAGTCCCACAGCATTCAGTTTTCAAGTGTGGAAAGCTTCAATCCTTCAGCAGTAAACCTTTCTATTTATTTCTGTTTTTAGAGTGTTGACTTACCAGGTGGGAGAGCGAAAGGCTCTGGTTTGTTCAAGATGCAGCCACACAAGTTTTTGGTGCCTGGGATGAGTGGAAAACTAGAGAGAAGCTGCAGAGAGATAATTAATATGGATTAAATGGAAAAAGGGCTTTGTGCTCTGCTTCACAAGTACAGACCGTACACAGAGATGGATGTCTCTGTCTCAGAAGAGCTTCCTGGAGCAGTTTGGCAGGCTGGTTTCTTCTGAGGAACATGAGAGGAGAGAAAAAAAAAAAAAAAGCATTCTTTGAAAGAAACTTTAAAAACATACTGTGAATTCAAAACAGCTCTTCCCTCCTCACTGACAAAGAGGCTAAAGGATTTATTGAAGCTGACAAACAGTCCCCATCCCATGAATCACTTGGATTTAGACCATTTCACCTTCCACAAGTCACTAAAAATCAAGATAATATAGTTTCTCAAGGAAAAAGAGAAAATGGGGCAGCCTGACTTCACCAATAAATGTTCTGCACAGAAGTTGGCACATCCATTTTTGTATCTGTGATTTGCTGGTCTCCTGCTGCCCAGGGAGGTGCTTTTCCGTGGGCCTCTGAAATAAGTAATAGTTATTTTTACCACAAACTGGAGATCTTACTCCAGGGCATATTCCATTTTGCAAAAGGCATTCTCTTGGCCATCAGGGGTCTCTGTAGGGAATACCAGAGATGAGAGGATTACAGGCAAAAGCCTTGACTTGTTCTTCCATACCTGCTCCAGTGTCTCTCACTCACTCCACCTGTGATTAGTGCCAGCTCCCCCCCACAGCCTCACCAACACCCACATTCCCTCACAAAGAGCTCCAGCTGCAGCAAGAACAAGATCCTTGTTCCGCAGGAACAACCTGCATTCTCCTCTTGAAATCCCTACCCCATCACATATCCTGGGATCATTTTTAGGGCTGGTTGTTCTGGGATTTTTTCATTTTCTGGGTGGTTTTCTCCTTCTGGGAGAGGTCTGAGTTGGGTTTATGGTTGTTGCCTAGGAGAGCCAATAACAAGTGCCATGCACTTGTGCCAAGGGCAAGGACAAATGATCCTTCCTGCTGACACCCTCTGCCTCCAGCGACTGGCCACCCTGAATGCCAGAGCTGGATCCACCTTCTCCATCTCTAGTGTCTGCCAGAGGATCTCTGTTCTGTGGCCAGTGTGGCAACCCCATGGGAATCCATGCAGAATGCCTTGCAGAAGGATGACTGGTCAGTACACTCACATGATCAAAATAAATAATGTTAAATTCAGTCAGATACTGCAGTGACCGAGTTAGAAAATGCTTCATCCAGATACACTCAGGTGGGTAAAGGAAAGGGGGTGCCCCAGTACAGGGACAGAAAAGGAGAACTCACACTTCTGGGGTAGTTTAGGGAAAAAACCCACAATAAAACACTTCAGGAAACAGCACCTTCATGGAATAGTCAATACTACACGCGGGGGAAAAGGGAGTCAGGGTTTGTTACCTGGGCAACTGGGGAACCATAAAGATGCTGGATCACAGATAGGAAAGAAGTGGAAACACCTGAAATAGGAAGGCACGAAGGAGAAGGGATTTCTTCCTGCACATACAGCATAAGAAGGAGAAAAAACGCTGATAAGGATGCATGCTTTTTGATGACTTTTTTTTAAAGTTGGGTTTATTTGCATGGCAGCTCTGAATAGGACAAAGTACAGAGAAGGACAATGCTGCATAATGTGAATGAGGAAAGGGAACTGTTTGGCTTTTTCATTTAAATGCATGAAAATCTCTGTGAGGTCTCTGTGTGTTGAGAGGAGGGGTATGAATTTTAAAAAAATTATGCTAAAGTAAGTGATGACTCCAGTGAGAGAACAAATACAAGCTGAAGGCTCATAAGCACAGCTGAAATTAGGAACTGTGCTAATAGTCCCAAGCTGTGCTTCAGGTTGATGCCGAGGGGGGAACTGACTCAAAAAACATGTCAGCAAGATAGAATTTAACACCAGAAAATCCTCTGTAGTTCTTTGGAGATGAAATGTGAGGCTGTGGTCACAGGGACCTGGCTGCAGGGATGGGATGGATGCAATTGCTGTGGAAAGCCCCTGCCCACCCACAGGGATCTCCTGATCCAGCTGAGGTGGGTGTCCGTGGGTGGTAAGGTGCCAAACTGTCTCTAAGAGCCACATCGTGCTGATCCTCTCTGCCTCCCCCACCCCACTCTTTTTCCCTGGTACCAGCACTGCCCTGCAAGGGAAGGATGCAAACTTGCAAAGTGACTTACTGGGGAAAAGAGCAGAGGAATGGAAAACCAATAGATTCAGGCCTGGACATACCCACGTAGGGGACAGGGACCACAGAAGTGAAGGGACTTGGTGGTTTGGTGGTGGGAGAGAAGAGCACATGCTTGGCTTCCAGCTTAGTGGAAACACAGACCCCTCAATCTGTCTCCCCCCAACAGGGCTGGCTGCCACCTGAGCTCTGACTGCCCTCCTCCATCCTTCATTGTGCTGGGGACATCTGTGTGCTAAGGCAAACTTTGAGGGTGAATCATAGGGACAAAAAACCTGAGACACTGGACTGCTGCTCAAGACAAGAAGATGTCGGTGGTGCCTTACCAACAGCAGATCTTGCTGGCTTTGTATCACCTTCCTCAGATGTCCAAACACAAACAGGCTTCCTTTTAGCATCTGAGGGAAGATCATCAAAACTCACAAAGCGCAAGCTGATCTGAAAACAAAGGAAATGAAAATCATGGAATCATAGAATGGCCTGGGTTAGAAGGGATCCTAAAGATGATCTCATTCCAGTCCTCTGCTATGGACCGGGACACCTCCCACTAAACCAGGTTGCTCAGAGCTCCATCCAACCTGGCCTTGAACACTTCCACAGATGGGGCATTCACAACTTCTCTGGGCAACCTGTTTCAGTGCCTCACTGCCCTCACTGATTTTTTTCCTAATATCTAACCCTCAGATAACTCCTTATTCCCAAATCTCCAAAACCAAATCCAGATGAAGGCAATTAATGCAAAGAACCGCATATGGTCACTAATAATACTTGGATTTCAGCTGTCCTGGTCAAACCAAAGTATTTTTTGCCACATCATCAAATACATCCTATCTGTGCATTCTTTATTCAGTAATGATTTGTTTATACATGGCTGTGGTGCACCCTGAAACATGCAGCTTACTAATTAACTCCTAGCCACCTGGGATGGCAATTAGCACAACAAAACCCGGTGCAAATCCATAAGACTGACCATGGGTTGTACGTGCTTGAATCACTGAAAACAGGCAGCCTTGATGGTTTTTAAGGAGAAAACATGCATTTCAAGTTGAGTGCAGGAAGGCTGTCCAGGACTGACACGTATGAGAAATCATGGTTGCGCAGGGAGCTGCAGGCTCGAGATCCCCAGCCTTCAAAAGTTGGCTCAGTGGCAGTACAAGGATCTGCCCTTCAGAGAGATCACATCAAAGAGCTGGAACTCTTTTATCCCATGGAAGAATAATGGCTGCCCGGTGCTGTCCCTCAAAGTTATCCTGCCAACAGACCACGGACTGGAGGTTTTGTGATGGAGAACCACAGATCTGCCTGGGAACCCTGAACAAAAGCAAAGACAAGCTAAATTTGGGTGAAAGACTTCACACTCTGTGCACATGCAGAATGGCTGCTAAGTTGATACAAAGCTCTCGGATATTGTACCTACTGGGTTTGAGGCTCTTGGGAGTTTCGTGCCTTCCCTCCTTCGCTTCCATGAAAAATGGCTGGGTGCTGCTCGTGCAGCTCCACACTCTGCATTCACCTCTGATGGGTGAGTTTAATCCTGCTGGAAATGCAGAGGTGGGCTGCAAAGCATGAATCCTATCAGCATTTAAGCTCCTTCATGCCTGCTCAGGGACTTTGCCTAAAATCAGCCACAATCTGCCCACTTCCATACCTAATTGTCATAAACATGTGAAAACAGACCACAGCATAGTTAGCAATTCCCCCTTCATTATGCCAGCGTGCTTCTCGTAGCATAATCACAATTAACAGACACGTCATTCTCCTCTCACCATTTTCATTTTGTAAGTTTAGCTTCTTTTTCCACTAGTAAGGATTAAAAAAAGGAAAGAAAGAACATAGACCATCACCTTTTAAAGGCTGACTCTGTCCATGCAGCAGTTGGTGACCAACAGCCCCTGACTTGCAGAATCAGACTCTGCAGTAGCCAACACCAGCAGAAATAAAAAGCACATGGTTTGAAAGAAAGCTTGGCGCTCATCACAGGCAGCTCAGCACTTCATCAAGGGCCAATTTTCACCAGGGTTAGTTAACCAGCCATTTCCTTCCTCACTGGCTTTTAAACACTTATTGTCTATAGTGCAGCCTGGGAAGCTCTGCAATAGACACTAAAGCATTTAGGAGAAGCAGCAGGAGTCACTCTACAGGAGTAAGTTAAAGCTCAGCATGTGCCCTTCAGCTGGAAATCATAAAGCAACCCTGGAAACACGTAGCTGAGCCCTGAGCTGGAAGACAGAAAACAAGAGGGCACCTTTCCTGCTCCCCATATGGAGAGGGCTGCCGACCATAACCTGTTCATTCCAGGTGATGTCAATGCAGACATTTTTGCTAATCTTATGCTAAGTTTGATTTCAAATTTTGCTTTTGCCTGCATAGCCTTTTATTCACTCCTCTCTCTCCTCCCTGTCTTTGAAGGTTGCCTGCCCTTGAGATTCTCTTCCTCCTTTCTCTATCCAAAACATTTGCATTCCTCCTCAAAATGTTGCTGATACAGTCTCATATCCCATAATCCCCAACTTCCCAGTCATTGCATGCTTTTTGAGAAATAAAAATAAAGTGAATTCAAGATGTTAATAAAGCTTATGATCCAGAGACAATATTTGCTTTGGATATTGTACAGAGAATTTAAGAAGCTGGGATCTCCCAGTTTCAGGAACTAAAGAGCTGTTTTACACAGTACATTGCCTTTTTTTGTAGAACTGATCAGAAAATGCTGGTCTGAAATCTGGAGTATTTATTCCAGGTCTAGTGAGTACTACAGCTGTGCATGAGGCTTTGAAAAGGACAGAGGATGTTTGTAATTTCTGTCCAGTTTATTTTGTAAAGCAGCTTCAGATTTAGGAATGAGTCCAGGTAGTTTTGTGCATTATGCCACTTTACAGGACAGCAAAGCCAGTGGCTGACTGACACTTCTGGGGGCCGGAGCACTGACTCCTGTGCCAGACAGCAGTGATGCTGGTGGAGGTAAGCATAGCCAGGCTTCCAGGGCTTCCCATTGCCAATCACTGGAGGCCTGGCCACCTCATGGAAAGCAAAGGCAAACGCCCAACAGTGGTTTAATATCAATTATCAAAGCTCCTCTGTCCTTTGGCAAATCGAGTCGATTTTCAGGACAATTTAACTATTTCTGCCTCCATCTGGTCTGTTTGATGCTGTTAAATTCCAGCTCAAAATGAGTCTGTTTCGGAACAGCAGCACTGGTAATAGACACGCAGATCCTGTAATGAGATCACTGCAGTTAGCAGTGCAGATGAAATCCAGCTCCTGAACCAGCAGAAGGGTTGCACATCAGAGTTGGATTTTCAAGCTCGTTTAAAGCTGAAGTCCTTCTCGCACAAGGAACAGCAGCCCCAGAATAGCATCATGTTTGTCACCTCTCAGCCAGAAAAATGTCGCTATGGACAACCTGTGAATAAGTGTGACTCCAAGCCCAAAGCTCTGACATCACAGTTTCCAGAAGTGACTCTCCTGCTCATCCCCTGCCGTGGCCAGGGGTGCTCCTGTGTTCCTAGGGACAGTCCCAGACCCGAGGCTGGAATTCAGCCAGCTGCCACTCCACCTCCTGTGATCCAGCAATGAGCACACCTGCCCTTTGCTCTCAGTAAAGTCCAGCTCTGCTTCTCTCCCACACCAAAAATTCCCAGTATGATCAGCCATTCCCCCAGCTTAGTCTGAGGAAGGTGAGCACAGCCCACCCACACTTCACAAATACTCCTGCCTGCCACTCCAAGAGCTCCGCACGTTTCTTCCACCTTGCCTTTTCTCACTGGAATTCAGAAGAATGCATCTTGCTTAAAAAACTCAAACCAATCTCGTACAGAGAAACCTGACCAAAGTTAGCCATGCCACTGCACTTGCCTTTTCCGCAGGGGGGGGGACGCAGGAACAAACAAAACATGGCAGATGTTTGTCATGGTGTTCAGTGTGCTGCTGGAAGGGGTTCAGAGCCTGTCGTGGTGACAGCTCAGAAAGCTACAGTGCAGAAGCCAAACACTTCAAGACGAGCTTTTTGTTTTGAAATACTTCCAGGTGATGTGTCACAGAACTAATTTAGGCAAGAATAGATTTCCCTAAGCAAGACAATGATAGAACATCACACTTTGTGGTTACGCTGAAATCGCACTGCCTGAAAAAGCAATTCCTCACCTGAAACAGTGTATCAAAATAATTTGATTTTTTTAATCAAAGTACAGAAAAGATGAAGCACACTGCAGCAAAATGCCTTCAGATGGAGATACAGGCTGTCCAGCATATTCCAGATCTTTTGAAATTACAAGTGATCTTCATCTTTTACAATGATTTTGAGTTAATACCTGCCTACATACATCAGCTTGTTTCTAAATTGCAGTAACACACACGGTTAAATTCTCAGCTGTATTAAAATACCCTGAGTGAACGAAAAGAAAAAAACTCCAGCTCACAGTTTGTACATGTTGCATTATATCATTTGACTTTAGGATGTTGGAATTTGTTTTATCAGAATTTGACACTATCGACTTGACTCAAACACACAAAAAAATGTAATAAAACCACCAAAAATGTCATGCCCGTGAGCTTCAAAGCACAAAGCTTGGCTATTTTAACACCTTTTCTAATCTTAAAGGAACTGCTTACCTATTGATTCAGCCTGTTTGCCCAGGATCATTCTGTCACTGTTGCTCAGAGTTTTAATGCATTTCTCTCTATGCAGTAATTGAAAAAATAATAGATATAACACAAAATTTCATGGCCTCTGGTTAAGGCTTTACAGCTTCCTTGTGCTCGTTGTAGCGCAGCTCATTAAAAACACATCATGCTAATGAGAAAGCAGTAGCCTGCTGGCCAGAACAGGTCTACAAAGGTGTGGGGCAGTTCAGTGAGGGAAAAATTCCCTCCTAAGGAAAGCAGGGACAGAAACTGCTTCATACTTCTGGTCTCAAGGTTTTGATTCAAGCACGGTGTCACAACTGATGTTCATCCAACTGCTCCTCCCAGTCAGGGCTGTTCTGTCCTCAGGGAGGGAATTGTCACCCCGGGAGATGGGCAGTGGTTGCCTGGTGCCTCTTGCCGAGTGCCCCACTAGGAAAAACACATCACAACAAACTCCTTGGCAAAGGTGGAGCCGTGTCCAGCCTGCGATGGGAATATCCTGGAATGGTGCCAGGGACAGCAGGGACATGACTGGAGTGGGCACCCCTTCAATTCCCTATAATAATGACATAAGCTGTGGGAAAATTCTCCCAGAGGAGAGGGCCTAATCACCCTGAAATCCCATTCCTGTTGTAGCAGCATTTCCCACAGCAAAGTGCAGTTCCAGAATAGAAACCATTCCATGCCAAAGCAACAAAACCCAGTACCTTGTGAAACAGATCACCCAGATGTTACTTAGATGCAATAAGAATTTTAAAATTTTGCAAATTATGTGCCTTCTCTTACTGATGCCTTTAGATTTTGAATGTTCCAGCTTTTCTCTGGCAGCAGGGAGGCAGAGAAATTTTCCTTTCTTCCTTTTTCTTTAATGGAAGGAAATGTGCCATCTCTCCAGGTCATATATTGTAGAAGATACTTTGGAAATTGTATAAGATGTTTTGGAAAGCAGCAGGCAGATCTACAGTAGCATTCAGGTTCCTTCTTCATGTTGAATTTAGGATTACTGGGATCCAGGTATAATTTAATAAAAAAAAAAAAATTAAAGGGAGTAAAGATAAGCAGTCAAAATTAGCATGCAAAGTAGAAGCTGTATTTTTTTTCTCTGTGCAAATATTAATTTTTCAGAACTAAAGTAAAAGCAGTATTCTTAATAGAACAGTTTTTCCTTTTAACCAAAGACTATTAAAACAAAAAGCTCTTTGAAAAAAAATCCTAACCAAATACATCTGACAAAATATCCAAGTCTTTCTTCTTTCCTTGCTTCTCCCCCTTCCTCTACCCCATTTTCTCTCCTTTAGGGGAATTGTTTTATTTTCTATTCCTTTGTTGTCACATCTGGGAGGCCATTTGTGTTGTTCCCTTCAATATATTTCAGGCAACCTGGCAGCAGATGTATTGCAAAGCGAATTAAGATCCAGGCAGGCAACATAAAAGGCTAAAACAAGTTCCTGCAAATCCGGCAAACTTTGGGACAGAAGCTGGAGTCAGAGCTTGGGGGCAGCTCTGTGGGTGCAGGGTCAGGTCTTTGCTGGTCCCCTACCTTACCTGGGGGCAGGTTCATCATCCCCTGTGTCACCAGGGGCTCTTCTCACCCACCCAGGGCCTCCGGACTCTGGAGCAAGAAGCAGCACATACCCCTCAGCCCAATCAGCAGGAGCAGCTCCTTAAAGTGAGAGTTGTTAAACTAAGTGCTTTAGTGTCTGTTCTCTCCTTTTGATGCCAAATATAGTTTAGGAATACACATAGAGGACAAGATATCTGCAGGTGGGTGAAGTGCCTGCATCAGCTTCTCGGTCAGCAATGCCCAAAGGTAGCTAACAGCCTGAGCTGCTCAGCAGGCTGGAGAGGATTAACACATCCATCCAGGGCAAAATGTAGCAAAAAAGCTTCTTATTTCCCTCCTGTCCATGCTGCCTTCCTAAGCACCAGGAGAGTGGGAACATGTTAAAGAGGCTGTTTTGTACCAAGTGTCACATGGCATCATTGAATTGCAGATGTGCCAGCAGATAATTTTGATAAAGGCCAAGAGGCACGTAAGAGTTATCAGCCATGACTCCAAGGATGACAGGTTGTTACCACAATTTCCTAAGAGGCTGCATCCGTGAACTCCAAACACCCTTTTGTATTTTCTGCCCTCCCACTCGGCAACCTTCAGCAACTGGAGTTTAAGTCTCTTTTAAGTTGATGTGCGACAAAGGAGCCAAAAGAAAGCCTCAAGGGGAAGATATTGGCTTCAGCTATTTGATCCAGGTTTTTATGTTGCTATTCTATGCCCAATTCTGAGAAAAATAAATCCCTTTATCCTCCGATTCCCTACCTAATCAAAACTAGGCCATTTTATCCAAATAGCCAAGCCACGTTGCTTAACACCCACATTGATTTCAGCCCCCTGGGAGCCAGATCTGAGAGATTTTCCTTTGAAGGACTAGGCAGAAAGGAGAGTAATTTGGCTGTTGCTGCTCTTATGGAACTCTTAGTCACAAAATGTTACTCTTCCCATAAGGAAAATGAGTGGCGCAGCAGCGTGAGCCCAGACAATCCAGGAGCCTTCAGGTCTGGAGCAGCCTCCCTTAAAGGAAAAATGGATCCACTCTCACCTTTGGTTCTTTTTGGCAGTGTTAGCAATGTCTTTGTCAAACACTAAAGGCTAAAAATATCTTTCAGCACCAGCAACTGTATTCTTCTATTTCTCAAGGGGTTTTTTTCCCCTTAAGTGCATGCACAGACATAGGAAAGCAAAACCAACAGATGAAACAAGAGCATTACTGAAGATGATTGCACAGGAATCTTGGTTAATGAGCTTTTAGCATACCTTACTTTCTTGGCTTAGCATCTCATTACTACATTCGATCCCTTTGCTTTAAAACACCAATAATGTCCGAAATTCACGTGAACATCTCCTGTGCCTGAGCAGCAGAGCCACCACTGGGGTTGCTGTGGTAAACAAGCTGTTCTATCAGCCAGGAAAGGAAAGTGCTGCATAAACACCAAGTAATTCCTCAGAGGACTAACAATGCTAGAGCAAGGTGAAAACCTGAAGTAGCTTTACTCAGTGGAATGCAGCCAAACCCCCTTTCCACAGTTAATGGAGGTCTGTGACTACAGCACATTCAGATTTATTACTTTTTCCAGAGCTACTCCTACAGGTTAAAATGCAAATTGTACTTTTACTCACATTGGCGTGCAGGTCAGGAGAGGGGATTCTGCCCCTCTACCCCCCTCTGGTGTGACCCCACCTGCAGTGCTGTGTCAAGCTCTGGGGTCCAGCACAGGAAGGACAAGGAGCTGTAGGAGTGAGGCCAGAGGAGGCCCCCAAGTCGATCAGAGAGAGCTGAGAGCTGCATATTGGGCCTATGCTGCTCAATATCTCTGCCTATGATTTAGGGAGGAAAAAAGAACAGATCCAAGTGATGTGTCACACATGATACATGACACGCATGCATGCAGTGACACAGGAATTAGTGGGAAAATAAATAACAACAATGCCCAGCCAAGTAAAAACAGAGAAAGGCAGCTGCAAGTGGAGACACCTTTTATGTTGCTCTATTGAATTAATGGCTAGGGTGAGCTACTGAGGATTTCCAGCCAGGTGACAGAAGAGACCTGGTGCTTCTCCTTGTCAGAGAGGGGCTCAGCTGTCCACTGCTGTGCTTAACTCCTACCCCATGGCCTGGAGGCACCAAAACCAAGGGAGAACTTCAAAGCAGCCAGCCAGGCAAAGGAGATCAAGTGAGGAGACTGGTGGGTGGTAGATAAAAGAGGAGAAATCCCAGGAAGAGAGGAAAGACTTTTCATAGCTCCATCAGAAGGTCAGAGGGGTGTCTAAGGACACTGAAGCAAGTGGTGTTATCAGATTAAGGTTTTTTAAAATTAGTATTCATAAACAAAACAAAGCAGAATTTTTCCCATCATTAAATTAAAAGTATGATTACTTTAAAATTTTTCTATTGCTGAGAAAATATTTGCAATTGACTTCCTTAACCCATTCCTGGCTGTCAGAAGTTCCTTCTGAGGGCTGTGCCTGTTTAAAGGCTGCATCCAACCATTACAATACATAGTTTATTCCATGAATTCTTTCCTATTAACCTCCCAGTCTGCTGTGGACTATCAAACTACTGTTTGCTAAAACAGTCTCTCAGCCCTCATTAACTGACAGGCTCATCCCCACTACAGTTACACAAAAAGGTAATATTTGTCTTCCTAGTGGCTGTCATTTCTCACTGCAGAATAAATGATGCTTCAGCCTCTTAAAAACCCAGATGTGTTTCTGATACTGTTCCCATAAACTTTAACCATTAACATCAGAAAGAATTTAATAAACCAAAGTTCCACAGTCTTGTTACCTCATTACAGTTGTTCCTCAGCACCACAGAGCTGCTAAGGCTTTTCTCATCACTACATAATTTTCAGGCTACTTCTCCCAATTTCATAGATGACAAAGCAGAGAGCTGCATAGCTCATGTAAATCACTGTACACCTAATGTCCCACCAAAAGTCTGCTGCTGAATCACAAATCAAACATCAGCCCTGCCAAGCCTTACTTTCTCCCATCCTAATGTGTAGTGGAAAAACATGGAATCACAGAATCATTAGGTTTGGGAGGGACCTCTGGAGATCATCCAGTCCAACCTCCTGCCAAGTCAGGATCACCTGGTGACACAAGAACACATCCAGGTGGGTTTGGGATGTCTCCAGTCAGGGGGACTCCATGACCCTCCTGGGCAGCTGTTCCAGTGCTCTGCCACCCTCAAGGTAAAGAAGTTCTCCCTCACGTTGAGTGAAACTTACTGTGGCTTTGTTTATGGCCATAAACAAATCATAACATGAAGGTATGTCCATCTGTCTGACCACAGACATTTATCCTCTTTCCCTTTTCTGAGCACACCAAACAGCCACAAATCAAACACCCTTTTACGACCCATTTCTGGGGTCAGAAATGCAAAGTTCAGACCTTTCATAATTCAGAGAAAGAAATGTACAAGCCAGCACATACACACGTCCAGAGAGGATTTGCAATAATGCACAGACTCCCAAAACCAGACTGTAACCTCAGGATCTGTTAGATACAACTTCCAGTTCTGTTCATCCTACTCCTCCTGATGTTTGTTCAGGGAAACAGAAGCTGTTTTGTGGAAGACAGAACACAGCTGAAAACCTCCAGGATGCCCTGAATGGTCTTTCCACAGCTGGCAAAAGGTGGGCAGAGCATCAGAGTTGTGGAAACTGGTGTGGCACGGGCAGACCATCAGAGAGCTGCGGCAGCTTTTACCATGTGGCTTAGAGACGTCACTTGTGTGGCACAAGAAGGGGCTGAGCCTGCAGCCCCAAAGCGCCCTTGGGTTCACCTCCTTGCCCCAACTATTCCAGGGAGCACCATTCCCTGGAGTCCTCTGCCCTGCACAGCACAAGGCCCCTTCTGGCCTTACCAAAGGCCAACACCAACCAAATTCACTCTGGATAAATTAAAATTTCTTTGTTTTCTCATTGCCCAAGCACACTTTGAGCTTTACACCCCATTTTCCATGTACTCTCCAGCTCTTTAAACTTTGCAGCCACAAGTACAAAACTTGCCAAACATTTCCTTGCATGTCTTCTCACTGGTGTTAAATACTAATGCATTGTGTAACTCTGCCGTGTGCCCAGGGACCCTTTACATTATTTAAAGGCTGTCAGTCAGGTGTGAACCTTTCCATTGATTTACCATTCACTTCTCATCCTCTCCTGGATGCATTAGGCAGCTCCAGCCCGCTACTGGCGTTGAAGAATAACAATTCCATTTGTTTGAACCTGACTTAGAGCCGCTCGCTTTTGCAGCCTATATAACTCTCCTTACTGTGGTTTCTGTGACATTAATGACAAAATAAATAATTCAGCATGGTTTTCACCCAAATGTAGCCCTGTCAGAGACTAATATACAATCTTTGCTAGCTTATTTAACAAAACAAGCCCCTGAATGATGCTTTTAAAGGCTGAAGCTCTCATTTTAATGGAATTTGGTGGCAAAATTCTCCCGAGACCCAGCAGTAACTAACAGGCACAATCTTCCCACTCTTGTTCCTGCCAACCCACCTTCTCACTTAGCCGTGGTATTTGTGCTGTGCACCCACCCAGCAGGTCTGTGCCTTCCTACCCGGCACATCTTAGGCTGGCTTTTTATGGAGCTGTACTTTACTTGAAGGGGCCATAAACTGAAGCTGAACAGCACCAGGGATGTCTGCAGGGCAATTAGGAGAAATGAGAACACTTAGTTCCCTAATGAGACCTGACAGTGAGGCTTCAGGACTAAAAGCATTCCTGTTGTTGCTCTCAGGGTGGTGGGTTTAGGGACACACCAAGCCACTCCAAGCATTGCAGGAGGGCTGCTTGGCTACAGGAGCTCTATAACAGGACCACTATTTAAAAAAAAGCAACAACACACTAATATTTTGGACATTCATAACTAAGTTTCCAGTACTTTCACTGAAGCCAGGATATGCTTCCCCATACCCACTCCCTCAGTCCCTCTACAGTATGCTTTTCCTCCATTTCTCAGACACTCATTCCTACTTCTCCTGTGTTCATTAATGCTGTCCCTGAGCTGCTGTGCTAAAACTGGCATCAATACCTGTAGAACTTATGCCTAAAGGAACACTCCTACCCAGAAAAAACTTGCATCTTTCCCTTAAAGCCATGCCGCTTCCCCTTAGAAGTGTATTGGCTCCAAAATGATCTCAGGGTTGACTTGGGATTAAGACCCTTATTTCCTCATGACTTTATATTCACCTCCTTTTCTTCTTTTTTCCAGGAAAACCACTTGGTTTGTCTGTAAGCAACACATTCAGAGACAACATATACATCATGCCAAATTATTCTCCCCTGGAGCAAGGTCAAATTGATATTCAGATTGGCTTTTCATTCATCCTGGGGCTGCAAAGTGATTTGGTTTTCTTTCAGCTTCAATTTACCTAAACTATGGGTATCTGATTTTTGATTTTGCAGACTAGACTGCTATCCAGGGTGGTTTTTTTCCATGGACTCTCTTTTTCCTGTTATGCAACTGCAGCTATTGTTTGCAAAGACCACAGTGTCCATCAGGTAGTTGAAGAAATAAAGCTTAATGGATTCTCATGGAGAGAGGAACCATTAAAGTTCGTGATTTCAAAATAATGAATTGCCCATTTCCTTCAAAATACGATAGTAATGAGTAGATGATACATTTCAAAGTATATTTTAAGGAAAACGTCTAATGGTTTCCTTGGAGCTGGAAATTATGCCCCAGGAAAGGGATACATCAGGCCCCAAAAGCAACTGTGATTGTGAAGGAGTGAGAGGCAAACAATGCATCCTTTTGGGTTTTCTTCCCCAGCTATAACACACTGAACCACAAAGTTTCTGACAACCCAGGTCCCTTGGCAGCCCACATGTCCCTTGGGAATCCCTTCACAGCCCCACTCCGCCATGCTTCAGCCCTGTCCTTGTTCTCCCCTCCATCAATCCTAACCCTAAAAATAACCATAAAGTAACTCCTTATCTTGCAAAGAGGCACGTCCAAAAACCACTGGGTCCTTAACAGAAATAGCCTGGTTTAAAGTCCTGATTGGCTAAACAGTGCTGCTAGTTCAGAGGCTACTGAGTTATTAAGCCAAGAGCTGGAGTTTAACATGAAGAGTCTGAGTTCTGAATGACATTAAGGTTACCTGCTCAGTAGTCATTTTATTCACATCAGCAACATCAGCACAACCAGGAATGAGCAGACAGAGGGGCCCAGAACATGTCCTTAAAATCAAGGAAACTGACACAGTCAGGATATCAGCACTGGTCTCATAATGTGTCTGAGATGGAAACGAAAATCAAAGTGGCCTTTTTGTATAAATGATCCAAGAAAAAACACTGCACCCAGCAGAGAACACCTGATGGCACAGTGGAGCTCTTGCAAAGGGTTCTATTCCTGCCTATACACACAGTTTGCTGCTTGATTTGCTCAGTACCAGCTTTAGTTTAGCTGTTCACTTAGTCTGAACTGCATGCAATACTGACAGAAGCATACGTGGGATTGACACAAATACAAATGAATTACTCAGATATGGAGTTATGACAATGACACCAGGAAATGAACTCTCAGGAGCTTTAAAAGCAGAGAAAGAAAAACCTAAAAAAAAAAAAAGAAGGAAATCATTGTTGCCTTCTATTTGATTTCCTGATATTTTCAGCTTCTAAAAACATTACCTCAGTTGACTCTCTGCATTAAACTTTTTTACGGTAGGAATAAAGTTTTTTTTTTTTACAAATAAAAAAGCATTCGTACTGACATAGCAGCCCTACTATCATATTAAAGGCACCTCCCAGGGCAGAGCTATTCCAGATTAGAGAGAAGCTTCATTGGAACCAGAGGCTGGATTGCACTTTTCATTCCCACACACCACGGCACACAGGAGCAGCTGGCTGGGATCCTTCAGGAGCAGTGCTGTGCTGCTAAGGGGACTGACTGCACTCAGCAATGCAGCAATTCCCAGTGATCCCATGCACTGCAGCCCAGCAAACGCTGACCAGAGGGCCTGATCTCATTCAGCACACACTGTGGGGGCTGATGACTTCCCCTCACACCTTGGTCCCCCACAGGAAAGGCCACGACAAAGGGAGGGAGGGAGAGGTGGAGCTCACTGCAGGCACCAGCTCCTTGCAGCAGTGACTATTTTGCTCCTCTAAAACAATCACTGGGGGGCGGTTTGAAGGCTGAAATCTGCTGTGACTGAAGCCTGACAATGACAAGCGTTTTGCTGCTTGGCTCTCCCACTCAGCTGGGCCATCAGCACCTCACGTTTTCCTCTCCACGCCTCACTTTGCCTTGCCCATCAGCTTTAGGGCTGGAGAGGAGGGTGATGACGCTTTTCAAGCCCTTATGCCAGCTTGATCACAAAGAGCAGGGTGACTCAGGGATGGTGTGGAAAAGTTTGGCTCCTCTCAGATGATGCTCTTCAAACCCAGCATCCCTGGCACCAGCTGAGCATTGAAATGCTCACCATGAAATGTTCGTGTCCCACAGCCCCTGTGCCCTGCAGTAGAGCCAGAGTCAGTCCTGCTGCCAGACCCCAGAGACACCCGGGGTGGCTTTGTCAGCACAGCACAGCAGGAGAATGAACACACACAGACAGCAAAGAGCAACCAGCACAGCCAGCCCTGCACTAAATGCGGCCAGAATGTTTATAACCTGAGTGTTCTGCCCAGGGAGGTGCAGCCTAATTCAGACTCCTTTTTCCTGCTTACTTTCCTCAGGCGCATGACAGTTTTCTATCATTAATCTTCCGACTCTCATTCTTCCAGTGTTCTGAACTTGTACAAGCTGTCCTCCTAGTGCATGGAGCAGCTGACCGGGTCACTTTTCCTGACAACACACAGCTCCACAGGATCAGGCCCATGACAAGGAATAAATCATTCCCAGGTGTCCGTGCATGCACTTGAACAAGGTTCATAGAAGTGGTTTCACACAAGAGGCTGCCCAGCCCCAGCTGTTTCCTCCCATCTTGATTTCAGTGTGATTTCCAGAATTATTCCTGTTCCTCCAGTCATTTTCACCAGACCAGAAGTGGGTCCTGCTCTGCAGAAGTGATTGTGCTGCTATTTTCATCCTCCCCAAGCTCAGCCGGCACAGTTCTGGGCCCTGGCGCAGACACTAAACCCAAGGGGTTTTTAGGAAATTAACTGGCTGCCATGAGGCTATGGGAAAGGACTTTTCAGCAAAATCAGCTCCAGAGCTGAACCAACATTAAAATCCTGACAGCAGCAAGCACACTAAACAGAGGTGAGTGGAATGCTCCAGGATGGCATTTTGTTAATAAAAAAAAAGGTAGAGTTTACTGACTGAAACCGCTGACCCTCAATGGTACTGGAATGGGAAAAATTATCAAAACGTTTTCAAATTTTGTATTTCAAATTATAACTCAAGCCTATTAGGTATTTTTTAACACCTAATAAAGGTATTAAAAAAACAAGTATTGAGAAGGCCTCAACACTATCCACAAACATCAAGGGCTTTTAGTTTTGCTAGCTACCAAATAATTCAATTACTCACCCAGCACTAACTGAGGGCAGAGAACTGGAGTGTTCCCTGCCATCGGCATGGGGGAGATTTAGGTGGGTAATTCCATTAGCACTCTGCAAGTCCCTTCACATAAATCTTTGTGGCATTAATGAGGAAATGAGGCATCAATCATATAAGAAATTTGGTTCCTTAGCTCCACTTGGGGATCTCAAGCAAGGACATCTCAGGTTGCCCACCTCTGCCAGGCACAGCCTGTGCAACCCGAAATCTTCACACAGGCTCAGAGCCTGGGCTACGCTGCAGTGGTTTACAGGTCTCACAGTGGCCCTGAAAAAAAGGAAATGTAAACCCTTGCAGGCAGCAAGAAACACAAGCGCCGTTTCCTCAGCATTCACAAATTTGGATGCTCTTTCAAGCTGCGCATGAAATTACACTGTAAAAAAGGGAAGAGAAGGAGTTAAGCCTCGAGGAGTGAGCAGATCTGCTCCGTGCGGGGAAGGCACAAAGCTCTTGACTCTGCAACATCCTCACCGAGTAATTGTGTGCAGGCTCTCTGTGTCGTGGCCATTGTTTCATCTCCTTATCGGCACCACACACCGGCTCTGCGGCGCTTCCCAGAGACGGCTCCCCCCGGGATGCTCGGGATGTTCACACACAGGCGGCCCCAGCAGGATGAAAGTGCTCCCAGCCTCTGCCCACCTTCCTGCACGCTCTCTCTCTGCAGACTTGCACAAAGAGGAGAAAAGGAACGGGGTTTGCTTTTGAGTTAGAAAAGTAGCACGGCTGCTGGGGATGAAAAAAAAAAGAAAAAAAAAAAAAGGAAGAAAAGAAAGGAAAAAGGAAAAAAAGCTGGAGGATGTTCCTGTGGTGGGTCTTCCCAGGAATGCTCGGTCTCTTGGCCTGCTAGACCTAGAGAGAGATAGGACCTGCCAGATAAAATAGTTCATGCTTCCCAGCATCTGCTGCTACATAATCACACCAAGCTGGTTTACAATTGAAATCACAAATTATTCCAAATATTCACCTTATTTTAAAAAGACACCCTCTCTCCAGTGCCTCAAAACATGAATGAAATAGCAACTGCCTGAATGACATACACCTACTTTCCTGAAATTTCTGTGTGCAAGGTCACAAGGTCCACCTCCCTTGGGAAGACAGGAGCTCAGCAGACTGCAGGTGAAGGACAGGACAGCAGACAGCCAGAGCTAAAGGGAGGGGACCACAGAACCCTGCACATTTTCTCTTCTTCAATACCTGGAAGGATTTTTTTTTCCCCTAATTGTGAAGGGAAAGGAATGTTTTGGCGGCTTGATGAGTTGTTGGTTCTACAATGCACTCTCTTTTTTTTCAAAGGTATTGGGGGAAAAACCAGACCAAACCAGCAAGTTTAGTTCTTGACGTCTCTTCCTTCTGACCTACCAATGCTCCTCACTTATGACTTTTACAATTTCAAAGGAACTTCTGGTTGCCCTTCAAGCCTTCAGGAGCACATTAAGGGAAGGTATGCCTGGACACGCGGATCACAGATCCAGCACTGTTCTGCTGGGCTGCTCATTTTAAACTTTGATCCTCTTCTCAGTGCCAGCAAAAGCAGTTAACAGAGGAAAATCTCTCTCCCCTCCCAACCAAATCCTCAGCTCTTTCCTGCTTGTTGGATGAGTCCACATGTCAGGCACAACTTCACCCATGTTGTGCCACCATCACTGCACTAAGCCAAGCAACTGGAAGAGAAGTTGGCATAATGCCCTCTTTTTCCCCTCAGCTGAGTTTGGAGGGTGCAGACATATTATGAGTGTTTATTTTTGCCTTCCCAATGCTACTACTGCTTGGAAAGAAAAGCTTCGCAAGAGGCCCAGAAGACGCAACTGAAGGTTTTGTGGTCCATTCTTCCATCTCCCTAGCCAGGCTTTTACAGACATGGATTAACACAAGCCCAGCAGCAATGACAGAGCCTTGCCTTCACAGAGGAGATGTGCAAGTGCTGTGGCCGCAGCTGTCCTGGCCCGACGTCGGCTAAAGGCTTGGCTAGATCTGGTTTGAGCAGCGCTGTGCCTCTCACCAGACATCCAGACCTCTGCTAGAGCAGGAGTTGGAGCAGCTCATGATCCTCCCCCAGAGCCTCCTCTCCCAACCTGTTTATCCCTTGAGGCTTTATAAACCATTTTTGCAACTATGTTGGCAGCTCGAGAATTTAATTGCATGTCTCATGATACTGGGTGGTGGTTTTAATGAAACCTGCAGCTCCTGGGAATGAAGGAATCCCAGGGTTCATATAAAACCAATTAACTATTCTAATTCTAATTGTTCAACCTGAGAACACCCAGCAAGAAAATCCTCAAGGATGGAAATGTGAAGGTAAATAAAAAGACCCTCTTCCTTCCCTGTGCAATTTTTTGTGTAAGAAAATGCTCTCAGGGTTTTCAAACTGATGACATGGGAGGCCTGAGTCACACCTACAGAGCTTTGGTTTAGAAACACTAATATTAATATAGAACAGGCTGGCAGGGAGAGAAGATAACAATGGCTTTAAGCATTAATAATGGCTTACTTTTCTACTAATAATAAGATTAAAGTGCTTGGAAGCAGGTAAAACACATACCTTGACAGCAGCCATTGGAAATAGCGTGACACGAGGCAGTTTAACAGCCAGTCAGAATTACCAGTTGCATCCCGTAGACATTGATATATCACCAGGGTGTGAATTCAGTAGGATTCAGGGATTACAGGGCAGCTCTGGTGTATCTGGAATAGAAGAAAAACACACCTGAAGTTTAAATGACAACTAGAGCACTGTGACTTATGTCACGTTTAGTTCTGGAAACTAATATCCTACCCTTTCCTAAATCTTGGAGCCTGAGAGTCAGTAAGGAATAAAACCTGCAGTATTTACGATTTAATGGCAAAGGGTTTGTCTGTTTTCACAAATCCAGCTGGCTTGCAGAGAAAGGCAATAAGGATGGCCACAGTCTCATATCCTAATTGTAAATGATGATTCTTTTCTGCCATTGTTTTCTGGTTATTAAATTCAAGTTGAAAAGGCAGTTTTCCTTGTGTTTATACACCCACACAGTTAATTGGAAGTAAAAAAGATGTCTGTTTATGGCCAGGAGTGCTACTCCTGTTTGGGAGAAACAGGTTATTGTGCAAAATTCATGTAATTGGTTTCCATAGCCCAAAGCATATCAGGAATAATTTCTTATAGCAGAGGAGCAGATTTATGCTGAAGTGTCCCTTGAAATTTTTCATTCAAAGGCTGATGGCTCTAAATGACTGCCTTCAAATTGCCATCAGTGAAAATCTATGCAGAAATGGAATTCAGTGTGCAATTTGGCAAACAGCTGTACGCTCCCAGCCTTCAGCCCCTAATCTAATCTGGGCTTTAATTTCTCTTTGTGTAGACTTACAGTGTATACAGGCTTGATCTTAATGAGGCCATTAGCAGAAGGAGATCTGCTCAGGCCCACGAGCACCTGCAGAAGGAGATCCTGGGTGCAGTTGGCTGGCACTGGGCCAGCCCCATCCCTCACCGGTGTCATTCAGGCACAAAGGTGATGCCTTAATTTTAGCTTTCATGTTTTTCAGATTCTGTGCTGCCCAAGTGTGTAGTTCTGAGCCTCATATCCAGTGTCAGTCAGCTCTCTTCACAGAGCGGATAGACAAAACAAATCCTTTTCCTGCTGGAGACCAAGGACGACTGTTAAAAGTTTTCAGGCCCAAAAGCACAAACAAAGGTGGACTGAAGAGAGAAAACAAGAAGGATGGGGCTTCATAATCTAAAGCTGTAATTGGACAATTAAACCCCAATGTGCAAATGGACCAAAACTTATAAAAGTGTGAGACCTCGTGACCAGTCAGCCATTTTGTGACCATTTTGGGTCCACCTTGGGAGTAGCCCTGGTCAGCTTCTTGTGCTGCCCAAGGTGTACCCTTAAAGACTTTTCAAAAAATACCTACTTTATTCTTTTAGCTGTCTAGTCTCTGTTCCAGGTCCGCCTTCCCTAGGCATCAAAGGGATACCTGGCTTCCCCCTCTTCCCAGCAGGTCTCTGGCTGACCCCAGCACACAAACGTCAGCCCAACCTGTGCCTGGATGGGGAATGGGGAGCTGCTCCCAAGGCCTGGGAGAACTCCCTCTCGCCAGGCAGTCAGCTTTCCTTCTGATGCATCCCCTGCCAAGCCAGGGCCACCAGGATGGCGGTGCAGGAGTCAGTGAATTCCCTGCTCCTCCATTCCCCTTTCCCATTCTGCGCAAGGAGCCGTCTCTGATTAAATTGAATCAAATGTCTGTGTTTGTGAGACGTTTTGACCGACAAATCATTTTCCCTGTCAGACTGAGATACGACAATGATGATAACTCAAATTTCTCCAGTCAAATGGCTTTGGAAAACATTCCTGCCATTACAGTCCGTGAATGTCAACGGGTTTAGCTAAGTGCAGGCAAAGACTGATGGCAGCACTTTCTGCATCTGCTTTTCCCACCAGAGACCTCTCTGTAATGCTGCCTGGCAGGCCTGCCCCAAGACAGGAGGAAGGAAGACACTGGACATTATTCTTATGATTTGCACTATATTGAATTTATCTTTGCTTTGCCCATTAAAAACAGGTTGTAGAAAATACCCCTATGAGTTAAACACTGAATTAATTTCCTTCTGAAAAGAGAGATCTCCCTGGAATACAGAAGTGTCTAAACAACTGAAATATACTTCCAGAGTAAGTAATGACACTGCTATTAAAAGAAAATTCAAAACAACATCATTAGAAAACATAAAACCCTGTAACAGAATTATAACTCATTGAAGTAAATGAGTGAATGCAAATCCTGACTTAGAGTCTTGCTTCTCTGCCAGCTGTTTCTGGGACAGGAGCCCCAAAATTCTTCTGGTACCCTTGTGGGAAAGCCCAGGAGCTCGCCACTGCTGCCACATTTAGCCTGCACCATGCAGAGGCAGCTTTGACCTGCATTTTGTAGCCTTGCTTTGCAAGCATAAAAGATCCAGAACTGGCTGGTTTTGCTGTTTGAACCCTTTCATCTGTCTTTAAAATGAAGAGAGTGTGGCAGTTCTGCTTAGCATAAAGCAACAAAACAGGTGAGGAGAGCTCAGACACTATGTTGAACTACTATCCATCACTCCATATCTTTGCCTTCCTGTTTTTGCAAGTATGGCTGTACTGCCTCCTTCCATGGCTCCTTCTCTGCTTATTTTCTTTTCAGGGAGATATCACGAGGAAATGAGGAAAGCAGAAAGGGAGAATGAAAAAAAAGGCACAGCACAGAACACTGCTCTGCATAGAAGGAGGAGGAAGGGGGAGAAAGAGGAAGAAAACCTGGGAAAGAGCACAAGGCTGAATAATGCACTGGGAAAAAAAATACAGCAGCTGGATTTGCTGGGTGAGAAAGGAATATAACAGCAAACTGAAAATAACCCCAAAAGACCATTCCTGGGGGAATTTAATGGGAAGTGAACAAACGAAGTATTGGTAAGAAAACAGTGTAAGTAAAGCAACAGGGTAAACAGGCAGAGCTACTGTGAAAGAACACAAATAATTCTCCTTATTAAAAAAGACAATGTTTTTGCTGGAGTAGCAAAGACTATTTACAAATTTCAACCAGAAGTCACTGAAACCACTGGAAGCTTTTGCAGCGCCTTAACCAGACTCTGTACCAGACCCTCAGCACCTCTTGAGCAAATAATTTGTGGGATGAGCCACATGTGCAAACAGCCATGGGCTGCTCTTATGTTATCTTCAACACTGCAAAAATAACCCAACGATGTAGAATTTAAGATGCTTCATCCATGCCTGGTAATCACCATGTTTATTTGTGTGGAGAAAACAGGCCCAAACCTACTCTGTAGTCAGGAAACTGAGCATTGGAGCCAATGCTTATCCAAGCAATAAGACTTGCTGCAAAGATGGAAAACCTTAGAGGAGTTCTGGTATCTGGAACTCTCCAGCACTGAGGTGTCAGGGGAGGCACTTTGCTTTCATTCCCTCTCCAGCATGCATCTGCACAGAACAGGCACCCCAGAGATAAGCTCCTTGGCAGGAGGGGCAGGGACAACTGATAAAACTCTAGACTTTGGGCAGCTGAAGGACTGCTGAAGGTACCAAGCTGTGTTGGTGAAGGCTGGAAATGTGCTACTCTTTGATAGCCACCAGTTAGCAAAACATCCCTGCTTTGGTCTGAATGTGCAAGCAAAACCCTTCAGATGAGTCACCTTCCTCAGGTACCCTCTACCTACAATCAGCAGGAGTTTTCTCCCACCCCACCACAGCACCTGCCTTTATCTGCTGCAAGAAAGGCCTGACACAAGAGGAGCTGTTAAACAAAAAGTTTGTGCCAAGGGAGAAACTCAATCATTCCTACTGCAGACTAAAGAGGGTGAAAGGATTTTCTACATCTGGGGAATTCACCACTGTATCCTGCTGTTGCAGTATTCCTCATTCTAATAATAATTTGTTATCCCAGAGGCAGTACCACCACTGCTATAGTCTTACTTTTTAAAAAGAATATAAGAAAAAAATCTTCCCTGCTGTAATATTTCTCAAACAAGAAATGCACTTATGATGATACAGTAAGAAAACTCTCCAAGTGCTTCCAGAGTCAGAGAGATTGATAGACTTTGCCATGGTCTTGGGAACTTAGCCTTCATTAAGGTCAAGCTAAATTACCTTACAAATAACTTCCCTTCTACCCACAGCTCCTTGATTCAGAACTGATAGATTATGCAGCCATTAATCAGCTCCAGGTCTGGCCTTTGCTTTTGACTTTCAGAAGGTAAACTTATTCCAGGCTGCTCCTCTTACTGAGTTTCTCAGATACATTCGTACTCATAAAATAAAAAGTAAAAAGGAAAAAATCTCATTCCCTACTAAGCACTGATGATTCCTCATGCTTCACGCAAGACTGAACACACCTTTTAATAAATTTGTTTGTAATGCACCAATTTCATTTTGCCTCTTCCCAAGGAAGCAGATTTCAATCTGATGGGCTGGAAGACACAAGAGATTATTTATGGCTGTATATCTGGGTCTGTAGTCAGCTGCAGAGCTGTAAATTTGGAAGACAGCACAGTAGCTGATCTTCAGTTAATTTCCTGGAAAGTCTAAAAACTTTGTTCTGGGTGATTGCTGACAGAGATATAATAACAATAAAATGACCCAAGATGGCCAAGCTCAATTTAATAGTTTCCATAAAGATCATTTTTATCAGAGCTCTGTAGGACTTCATTCACTGATCCAATACGACTCCCTACATATAACCAGTGAAAATTCACTTTCATACCCTGATCAGATTTGTTTGGCCTGGAGTCCTGTAGCTGTGTTTAGCTCTCAGATGCACGTCTTTAATAAGAAGTACCTTCATATCCAGAGGCTGAATTCCACCCAGAGAGGTTGTTCAATGAAGTTTCATTTTGAGAGATGATCAAAGGTCATGGCCTTATCACTCAGTTCTGCTCCAGCTCCCCACAGACAGTGGGTATACACTTGAAATAAAGTTCTGACTTTCCATTACTGTCATAAAATGAGTTGTAGAACCACTCTTTCTTCATTTGTCTTAATTAAAAATATATCTTCTGGCTCCTGGGGAAAAAAAACCCCTCCTATCCATAGGTGATTAATGAACCTGCAGATTTAGTCAATAGCCTTCTAGGGGCCCTTTCTACTCAAAGTCCTGCTTCATTTGCTGCCCTTTGTATTAAATTTTGTGATTTCTACATTAAGCCTAAAGTATCTGACAAAGACACAGAAAGAGAGTTTAGGTATTTTCTAAAGGACCAGTTTTCTGCAGGACATATGGAAAAACATTTTATGGCTATTTCCCATAATGGATTAAAGAGTTTTGCATGAAAAACTCAAAAAATAGTATTTCTATTTCTTAGCAAATACTTCTTGTTCTCTTTGACTTCAAAGAATCAAAATGCAAGTGAGACAATATTAATTCCAGCTGTTTCCTCTTCCTATCCATGGGTAATTTTCATAATAATAAGTGAAACATTACTATTTGGTTCTTGCCCTTCCCCAATTACTCTTTTCTTTATTAGACCCAGCTCTAGCCTCATGAGATCCTTATTGTTTTCTAAAAATACATCTCACCCAATTCACAGTGGGGGAAACTTCAAGCTTTTAAAGCTAAAACCAGACGACAAAGGACAACACCAAAAACAGGAGCGAGAAGGAAAAGGCTTGCTATTCTGTTTTTTCTGCTTGTTTGGGTTTATTGTGGGGTTTTTTGTTTGTTTTTAAATGCCACCCCTGTCATTCCTGGGGAGAAGCCGAGGACAGTGCTTGTTTTATGGCTGGGGACTGTTTTACAGCACTGACTGCTTTCACCCAATCATACATCACTTGAGTTCTCCGCAGCTGGAACACAGCTCAAGCAGCCCTAGAGCTGTGGGTGTGCGTTACAGATCTGTGTCTCTCTGCCTGCACATGTCCAAGTGTCTCCTACCTGTGTGCAAAGCAGAAGTAGATTTTCAAAACCTTAGCGGGCAGTAGGAGGGACGGCTTTCCAGAGGAGGTCTACTCCATTTGGAGAAACTCCATAACCAATAGATTTTTTTATTTTTAAAATTTTTTTTTAATTTTTTTTTTTTTTTAGCACTTTCTGGGATGTCTCTGGCCAGACTGTCAAAGCTGTTTAGCACCCAAAAGAGTCAGCTGGCCTAGAAGCTCCACTGCTAATTTTAGTGGCTAAATGAGAGCCGACCTCAATCATGAGAGCACGCTCTTTGGGAAAGTCTGGCCGCAGTACTTTCATCTCAACTGACTGCTCCTCAAGCAAGCGGTAAATGTCTTCTGACACTGTCCTCCTACTTGTGTGCCTGAACATATGCACTCTGCTTATTTATAGAATGTGTGAGCTTCACATACATCAGGCTGAGTCCCTCGGGACCAAAGTTGCGCTCGGATTTGCGCAGTGCGGCCAGTGGCTCTCCTGGGCTCTGAGAGCAAAGGCTTGCTCTGCCCTCCTGCTACGCAGGAGAGGGAAACAGCTCCCAGTTAACCTGGATTCAGGAATATTTCTGGAAACAGTAACAACTAACAAGAGTAGGAGGGAAAAAGCTGATGAGCTGGTGAACTCCAGGCCCACCAGGTGGGAAGGGGAGCAGAGGGAAAATCCCACCACATCTGCTGCAGAAACCATCCTCCGGCCACCTGCAAGGACTGCGTAATTTGGAAAGGTCTGCAATGCATTCCTGCCTTGCTTGAGGGCTGGGAGATGCCAGGGCAGAACAACAGAGCCTATCTCCAAAATACAGGAATATTTAGTGATGGAAACACAGCCTTAAGTCCTAAGTCAAATAAAGTTCCACCTGTGCTCAAATAGTAAAACCGCAACAAATATCAAATGAAAACCACACCCACATCACAAAACAATTTTGCCCAATCGGTTTAGTAGAACTAACCAATAATTCAGCAGAGATTTGAGTTTATGATTTACTCATAAACCTAAATTTACTAAATTTATTATAAACCTAAGTTTACTGTTAGAGATTATTGAAAAAAAAAAAAGTTTCTTCTTCTAGAGCTACTTCTAATTTCTTTTTTTATTCTATGTGCAGTAGCATAAATCAATATAGACAAACCCCACGTGACAATGCACCAGCCTCCATGCAAGGATGGACACACCACTTTTTGCAGGTGCAAACAATTGAACAGCGTTGTTCAGCTACAGAGAAAAGAAGCCATCATCATGCAAGCATCCCTCTTCATCAGATGTAGGCAGGCAAGAAAATTCCCTTTGTCTAAGGCCACAGTGCAGTCTGGTGGGCAGCAAGCTCTCAGACAGCTCAATCACCACATAAATAAGCCCTAATTGGCATTCCCAAATGTTTTGAAATTGTATTGCCTGCTGCTGGCACTCCAAAAGTTAGGCCCCTGGAGATATGAGGGAAAAAAAAATCATCAAAGATCATTTGCAATTAGACGCAACAACCCCGTGCCCAACTGGTGTGCGTCAGGGGTAAAAAATAGCATCAGCCCAAATGGTAAGTGCCTTTTGGTTTGTCAGAATTGAACGCGCAGCACCAAGCGAGCGGTTATTAGAGGCTCTGATCAGCAAAGCAGACAATCATTTGCCTTGTTATCGTGCTGCCTGCCCATGTGAACAGCATCAAACAACCATTAAAAGACACCCTGCTCGCCCCCGAAGGGAACACGGGTGGCGAGTATCTGAACACCTCCTCGTTAACAAGCTAACCTTTGAGTCCGGTGAGAAGGCAAGGAAGCATTTACCAAGCACTCTATCAATAATTATGGAAAGGAAAATCGTAGCTCATTGTCTATCCCAGTCTGGGGAGATAAACAAGGCAGGCCTGGGGCAAGCAGCCCTTCCATGGCAGCTCCCAGCCATTAGGCAACAGCTGCCAAAAAGGCAATTATCTATGGAGCTGCCTCCCTGGGGCTGTTCAATCCAGGGATGATGTATGTTTGGAAACTACCCCCAAGTCTTTTTGCTGGTTATAGGAGTCTCTGTGGCACACACCCCCTCAGGGACCCTGAAATACCCTGGCAAACAGCAACCTGAATGGCCCCAGGCATGGGTGGGCAGTGGTATAGTGGTACTGGGCAGGGCTGAAGTCTCAAACACCATATTTTTTGCTCCCTGGAGCTGTGATGTTTCCCCAGGGCCCTTTGAACACATAAAGATGAGGCCCTAGTTTTAAGCAGAAGGTAGCAACTTAATTCCCTGTTTTTCATATTTCTCTCTCCCGTGTCACCCAGGAGGACTTAAAAAGCTAATTATGCTTCAGCATGCAGCCACACGCCTTTGTTACAAGCCTAAATCCTGTTCCCATTTTCAGCCTAACTCCATTTTGTCTCCAGACTTATTGCAAGGAAGGAGGGAGGGCCCACCTGAGCCTGCACCAGACTCCCTAGGGGTTGCTACCCTGCTCCAGCTCAGCCTTTGCATCAAACCACCAGTTATCTTTTCAATTAATTGTGGGTATCATAGTGGTTGACAGGACAACCTTACTACCAAGGGATAATTTAATATGACTAGACCGTAATCAAAGTGTTAATAGCCTCAAAATTTAATCTGTGCAGAAGTAGGATTTATAAAAGGGAAAGGATAACCAGGGCCCAGATGAATAATGTTAGTTGTAATATTACCGCTAGTTGTAATAGAATAATTAGTTGTGATATCCAGAAATAAAAATTACACTGCTTTGAGTTCCAGGATGTGTGCCAAAAAGGGGCTGTTAGTCACAGCGATGAGGAACAGTTACACAGTCCATTATCTCATGAACTGCAAGGCCCAGAAATGAATCCTGCACGTCACAGGAAAATCGAGAGTGCATTTTCAGCAATACACAGCTTTTCATTTTAGCCCTTTAACCAGATCCTTCCTCACTATTGGAATGATGTGCCTTCCCATTTGCAGAAAGGTATCCTCAGAAGCCCTCCTGGCTGAGCTTCACTTTCCCTTTGGGCATGGTCCCAGCTCCTCCATCTTGTGGCGGATGAAGCTCACCCCTGGCATCCCCAGCTGCTCCCTTCCTCCATCCTCACCAATCTTGTGCAGAAAAAAAAAAAAATAGAAAAGAAAAGCTCAAACTACATTAAATCCCAGCCTTTNAGTTTTGGCTTTTTTTTGCTTTTTTTTGTTTTTTTTTTTTTTTTTTTTTTTTTTTCCCTGTAGGGCAAGGATGCTGGGTGATGGTTTGGCTGCCTCCATCAACAGGTGCTGTGTCCTCGTGAGGTTAGGCAGCCCCTGCTGCTCCCTGGCTCAGTGTTCAGGGCCAAATGCTTTAATCATAGAATAACAGAATTTGTTAGGTTGAAAGGGAGCTTAAAGCTCATCCTGTTCCAACCTCCCTGCCAGGGGCAGGGACACCTTCCACCAGACCAGGTTGCTCAGAGCCTCAGCCAATCTAATCCCCTCTAATCTAGCAGCACACTTCTGAACCCAAAGTGCACAAGGCAGCAATAAAACTGGTGTTCAGCATTATAGTGAGAAAGCAAGAAGCTGTACAAAAGCAAAAAGTGATGTGACCAAAAATCTTTAAATTATGAAGTCAGCCAGTTTTTACCATCTCATTGTTACTCATTCCCCAGCATGACAGACACAGAAACAATTGCTTGACCTCATAGGCAATAAAAAAAAATTGCTTTGAATGACTTCTATGTCATAAAAGTTACTTTAAAACCATTTTCTGCTTTTTAGGTAGTGATAAAGAAATAAAATGCTTTTTCAGGTTGTGCTTATCCATTTCTCCTTCATTTCCTCCAGCATACTTTCTTTTCTTCCTCTTCTTGCAGTGCCAAAAAAAAAAAAAAAAAAAAGAGTGGGCCTGTGAAGGAGGAAAACTGGTAAAGAAAAGATAACTCTCCCTAGGGAAAACAGGCAGGAAAAAGAGAATAGAAGCTGTTATTTTTTTTTTTTTTTTTTAAGAGAAATCACCTGGGATTGAAACAACCAAAACTTTTGTCTCCTTTTCACACACACACATCCCCTCAACCCCTTTTTCTTCCTGGTCCTGGCTGACCTGCACCTTCTGGCAGGCACGTAGGTCCTTGTTTTGCTGTTGCTCCACAGGATGGAGTCACCAGAAATGACGTTCCCAGGAGATGTTTTGTGTGGGGATCACATGAGGAGCAAAGCTGTGCTCTGCTAGCCCTTTCCTCACACACACAGCCGTGTGCTGCAGTCCTGCTGCATCCTCCCTGCGTTGTGTGTCGGGAAAGACACCACTGAACACATCTGGGGAAGCGCTTCCCCACGTGGGCACCTGAGCCCTGGCTCAGAGGCAATTAAGCACTGCAGGCTGCACACGCTCACACACTCTTTTGTGGCTGGCACTAAACAAATGCTGCACTGAGCCAACAAATCTTACAATGGCCTCATTTTTCTAGCAATGATGCCTCAGGCGAGGCCTGCGTGGCCCAGAAAGGAAAAAGGTTAACTTTTTCTGGAATTCCCTGAACCTGCTTATCTGCTTCTTCTCCCCAACCATCTGCCAGTTTCAGACACCTGTTATAGTATATCAGTTTGTCTGGCGGTGGTTCCTGGAGTCTATCAGCAACCTGAGCAATTAGTATTGTCAGCAAATCATTCATTAACTGAACTATTCAGTTTCAGCTAACTTAAGACTAATTGTGTATTTAATTCGTATCTAGCAAGATCAAATCAATCAAAAAAAAAGGATGATAGGTAAATATCAAAGATCAATAGGTAACAAATGAAAACCTTAATTAAAGTCTTATCTGAATGCTAACAAAAACCCCCCAAGTAAAGCAGAGGAGATTATTTCATATCAGGTCATTCTGATTATCCTCCTGCTGTCTCCCCAGTTCAACTCTGGTGTTATTCAAAGACTTGATGAAAAGGGTGGAGTACATTTTTGGCATCATGAGAGAGCCTCTCTCCCTCCCTGCTGGGCAGAAACCCCATGCAGGCAGCTCAATGCCACTTCCAGGGCGAAGAGTGACCTCACAAAAATGGTATTTTCCTGCACGCTTTCCCCTGTGAATTGGAAGCTGCAGCTACTGACCTTTCAGGCAAGGAGACAATTTTACTGCTGGTTACTGTTCATGCAGAAGCATCAAGCTATTAAAGGGAGCAGGAGATTGTTCCCTCCAGTGTGTCCTCAGCAGAGGTAAATAACATCTCTGCATCTCTGCTGTGCGAGCCAGAGAGTAATTAGGGGGACCTGCACAGGCCTTTGTGTTGATGAGCTGATTATCTGCTCCTGCCCTTGGAGGTTCAGGCTCCATGTTGTCCCCAGTCCCTGCCATGGCTTCGGCACTGTCAGGCCAATGAGAACTTGGGACAAGGAAAACAAAAGCACTACAGCTGATTTTAAACTGTGCTCAGGTACACAACCTCCAGCAAAATCAAGGCCAAACAGATACATCAATAAGTTGAACTCTATTGAGGTCAAGAAAGACAAAGAAAGTAACCCAAACCAATAAATCAGCCTTACCAGATCGATACATGTGATCTTGGTGAGATCCATGGGGCATGTTTTGTTGGCAAGGAGAAGGTGGCAAACGCCACCAACTTCAGAATGCTGCCAAGAACTCTGAAACAGCAGAAGTACCTCCCCAACACATGGCAGCCAGGAACTGCTGCCCTGCTCACAGGCACTGAGATCACTCCTGTAATGAGGAGGAGACCTTGGTGGGGAGAATAGACAAGAATGGGATGGACATCAGAAATTCCTGTTAGCTTTCCTGCCCTCCTGCTCCCTTGCCCTACACCCTATTTATGCCATCACCTGCCAGTCACTTCCCTCTGGCTGTTCCTCTCACCTGAGGGCTCCTTTCCCCACCTGAATTCTGTTTACTGCATTAGCTCCTTCCCACATTAGTCACCACAAAAGTGCCTTGGTGCAGTGCTGAGTCTGCACAGAGGAGATGGCGACCCTAAATGTAAGTATCTCTAAACTGAAAAAGCATCTTTACGTCCAAATACCGAGCTGAACCCCTCACACACACATGAATTGATGGGATCTGCTGTGCTCTTCAATCAGGGCAAATAAATATCAGCTTGGTTACAGCAACTGGGCTTCTCCAAAAAAGAAACAAACCCACCCAAGACAATTTGCTGTAATAGCTTCTGGTTTAGTACAAAGCTCTAAGTCAGTAGCTTGTTTTCTGGGATAAAAATAAGTGGCCTACCTACAAGTATGGTACAATGGGAGCTTTCACCATGCTGGAGTGTGCATTCTTGAAATATGCTTTCCCGTTGATGCCACTTTTCTCCCAGAGCCAGGGAGGACACACAGGAATCTCTCTGACCAGAGCTGGTTGTGAGGCCAGAAGCAGGTGGCACCTGCACAGGAGGTCACAGAGCCTCTGAACCTTCATCACCAGGCACAGTGTACGAGTACCACAGCTTGAGTGACACCCAGGCTGAGGGACAGCAGGTTTGGCTCCAGGCCAAACCCACCTGCTCCTCTGTTTCAGCTGCATGTGCAGCGGCAATTGTTACAAAACTGCCTTTTATCCTGAGCTGTGCTGGGCATGGGAGCTGCTGGAGGAACTGCTGCAGCCTCTGGATTGGAAAGTGTCACGTGGGTTACGTGATGTGCTGCCTGTGTCCTGAGCCCATCCATTGCTCTTGGGACTAGTGATAAGACAATTTTATTTCATTCATGTGCATGAGATATCCCCGCTCTTTGAGCATCCCCTGCACTTTCCCCCTCCAGATCCTGATGCTTCTCCCTGAGCCAGCCTGCAGCCAGACAGGAGGCACTCCAAGGTCCTATGCAGGTCTCTCTTCTTATGCTGCTTCCCACTGCACTGGGCCGGAAACTGCCAGCAGAGCAAAGGAAGGAGGGCAAAGGCATCAGCGTCTTCTGCACATCTGTCTCACTGCCCAGCTCTCAGCCACAGGTGAGGCTGGAGCCAAAAGACCTAACGAAGCAGAGAAGAACAGCTACACTCCTGACATAAAAGGCATGCCCAGCCTTCATCTTCTGAGAGGTTAAAAATAAACAGTTTAGCTTTCAGCAAAGTGGTCTGATTAGAGGCAAAGAAAACTACACTGATTTCCATGGAAATGGAATATCTTGTTGCTGCTACTTGATCTTGTTGAAATGTATTAAGAACACAAAAGAGTGCAATTTCAATATCTGGAGAGTGGTAGTATACTTTAAAAATTTAAATTAAATTGATTTCATTTAAAAGAAAGCTGGCTGATTTTAGTTTCTTAATTAGTTCATTACCACTGCAAATGGAGCATGTTTTTATAAGCTTATAGAAGGATATTACAGAAACAGCTGCAACCCGCAACAGAAGTGATACAGGCATAGGCAATATCTGTATGTAAAAATCAGAGACTTAAAGATCCTCTAAGGTCCTCTATCTCCTCTCTAAAACCAGCAAAGAATTGTTCTTGAACTCGTAAGTCTTTCTAAATTTAAACCCATTACAAAACAGGTCCTAGTTTCTATGGAAGAAGCATCAATCCCTAAATCTTGTTTGCTTTTTTTAATGTGTAGGAATACTTCTTAAGAATGAGACCTGCCTACACACGCTCTGGAAGCAAAAGAACACAATTAGCTTGAGTTCTCATCTCATCACTGCAGTAGGTATCTCCATAGGGAGGTTTCCTCAGAATGAGCTGCGTCCTATTTCAGTTTAACCCAGATAGTAACAAAATAATCACTCAAAATGGGCCAGCGCTGCCATGACCTCCGCTGTGATAAATACTAAATACAGGTGTGAAGGAAAGGCTGCTTCACTGACACAGCTGTTCTCTTTGTAGATGTGCCCCAGGGTAGGACCACCTCCAACATTTCCACACACACCACTGGGATGTTGCCTCAGCATGGCCCAACTGAAATTTTCCATGAAGAAATTGTTAAAAATATCCAAACCCTTCATCCTTAGCTTAAATAACACACTGTGATGGTAACAAGAAAAAAATATTTCCTTTTATTCTATTTCCTCAGAGTGAAATTTCAACAGAAACAATAAACCCTTTAGGTTTTTATTTTGACAGTGTGACATTTTTTGGACATATATTTTATATCATTGTGATTTTAGGTGACAGAGCAACTTGAGCTTCTAAACAAGAGGTTGCTGTACTTTTATCTGTGTATTATGTTTTCCCACATACTTGCAACTGGCATGTGCTCTCCTTCCAGTAGTGATGACCCAGGAAAGAAAGCAGAGCCGGGAAAGATTTGCCCACAAACCACCAGAGCCCTGACTGAGGACAGATTTCCACTGCTGATAAGTCACATTAGATATTGGTCAGTATAAATATCACTGATAGTGTTGCTCAAGGAGACCTTGCCTTGCCTTCCCTTTTCTTTTTTGTTTTCCTCATGAGATCAGTTTCCCTTGCATTAGGCTGAAGACCCTGGCTAAGGCTTCCTATACGTTTAATACGAAAGATTGTCCATAGATATATTTAGGAGTGGACCCACAAGAGACGCAGCTGCTGAAACATCTAATTTCCAGTACCTGTTAATTTTCATAGCCCTGGTGAAGGTGTGGATCTCTTTACTGAATGTACAGGGAAAACCACAGAAGGCAGCAGCAATGGCAGCTAAGTAAGAAACACTGATGAGAAGAGTGGGATCTAAATCCCATTCCTGGATGTAATTAGGTGGTTAGGTGGCTGTGGCTCATGAGAAATCAAAGCCTATTAACAGAAGAGCCTGGTGAGTACAGGTGATGGGGAATTGTTGACAAACAACGATCTGGGTAAGGGTGTAGATACCCCATTATGGCCATTACACAATTCTTCCTTTTTTGCTGATTCTCTTCTGCTTACAGACACCTTTTTCTTTGCCCTTTCCCGATTCTCGCTTCTCAAATAGGTGAATACTACAGTTTCATAAAAGCTCCTCAGTGTTTGGTACCTGCAGCCACACATATTTGCTGTTCAGACTTAATTGTAGCAAGGACTGGCTTAAGAGCAGCAGATCAATGCCCTGGAGGGTTGTTAGGGTGAAATACAGAGATGTCATCAGCACATAAAAGGAAGAATACCACCAGTAATGACAGAAAGGGCACTCATCAGCTATATTTTCACTCACTGTACTGCACCCAGAAAAAAAAAAAAATGGTGTATTCAGTTCCCCACTTCAGTAATTTTGCTTTTAACAGTATCTAACTTTGTGTTCAGTCAGCAGACCCTATTACATGAAGCGTTTTTCCGGACACCGGGTGGTTTTGCCTGCATACACAACCTTCTGTTCCTGGCCAAATACATTTGTGCTTCACTGCCTGCAGGCAGATTACCCGAGGAGAGCAGAGCAGAGCCTGCCAGCCCCACATTTCCCCAAACAAAGCATTAGCTATGCATCAGCAACTTTTATATACAGACTTTCTTCACAGATCGCTTTCCCCTCTGTATCACCCGTGCAGACATGCTGCATTTTTCCTGCCTCGGCTGGCGCTGCCCACTTTGTGCAGGTCAGTGTGTTGGTGGCTCCTGTGCAGTTTTACATTTCACAGTTCCTATCCAGCTGAAGGGCACTGCCATTTGGATGGTGTTAAACAGGATCTTCCCTGCAAATTTAAACAGAGTGGGGAAAATTGTAATGAGGTTCTTAGGCATAACCCCCAGCTCACAGACAGATTAACCAGCAAACCACTTCTCTGCTATGTTGGTTTTCTAAAAAGCTAAAACCCTTCTGAAATAAGCCTGTGCTTATTTCTTCTGAAGTAATGGTAATTGATTCAGACCTTCCTGAAATGAATTTGAGCTCAATAAAAGTCGTGGCCTAGGGAAGAGCTGCACCTTCACTATGCAGAGAAATCCACCTTGCTTAGGAGCCTGTGAAAGCCACAGCTCTGCAGGTGGGAGGTTAATTTCCAACAGCCTGATTCAGCAGTAAAGCAATAAATACAAAATCCTCCTCACACCTTTCAGACACCAGCACTTGAAAGGCACTGAGAACAGCTAAGCACCCTTCTTTTGACAGAAGTCTCAAATCCCACTGGTTTGCCCTAATCAGTCTCAGGGTTTGACTACAGTTGTGCAGGACAGAGCTATTTATATATTTATTCAGTGTAGCTGGGGGCCAGCAGGCTGGGGTTACAAGTGGGGCACAGATTTTGAGGGTGTCCCTTCGTGGTCAGTCACAGTCAGTGTTCCACAGGGGGGCCAGTTTGCACCTGCCCTACTCTCCTCTACCCCTGAGGCAGGAAGGGGCTGAGCAATGGGTGATTCTCCTGGGACACTGGCTTTCCCTGCCAAGCATTGGGGAGGCAGGAGAAAAAGGGCTTCTCTTAACTAGAGAACTGCATGTGTCCCTTTTAGCTGACTCTCTCAAAAAAGCAGGAGCAAACTTGGCTTCCTATTTCTAACCATTCTCATAGAAGGCAGGCTACAAATAAGTAGTATTTAGGTCAGCAGAATCACATTTATAAGCCATAAATCAAATCCAGCAGGCCTTGAACACTTATATGTAGCTTATAGACCACAACTTTGAACGTCCTGTGAATCCTGATGGTGAGCTGCTGGATTTTGTTTCCACGGCATTTACGAGGCAAATCAACAAACTCCAGCAGCCCCAGAGGGGTCTGTCATCCGCCACGGGGACACAGTGTGCTGACACATTCAACACCAAAGAGCACTTGCAGCATCGCGTTCACAAAATCCCAGTTTTTTTGTCAAATAAAACCGTGTTAAGCAGATGATAGCACCGAGTCGCTGCTGCATTCCCTGTGTGCAGGAGCCCTGGTCTATTGCACATAACACTGGCTTTGTGTCTTACGTGCCTAACTTTTGTCCTTATGACACACAGGCACTTTACTGTCTGTATTCCCCTTCCCTTTGAGTCCCTCAGTTCTCTCACATGATGCTTTGTGCCACTCATGGAATCTGATGAGTATCCTTTCAGTTGGGGCAAAGAATTCTCCTTCCTGCACCACATCGAGTTCCCAAAACAGCAAGAAAATTAGTTTCTACATGACTACAAAGTAGTCCCCATGTGTGCTAAATAGCAATTCCCATGAAAAAAAGAATGAGAAACTGGTCATGTTCCCTTTAAATGTTTGTCCTCTGGTTAACAGAGGAGGAAATATGTTTGAAACACATTACTCATGTATCCAATAAAATAAACTTTCCAAGGGAGTCCACCAATGCACAAATGCTTACATTCAGGAACAAATATTACTCAAAAATGGCAGTGTGCTCTCATCCATCACATTTGGCGTAGTCAACAGGCACTAGAGTTGCTCCATTTGAAGGCAAACATGACCTGTAGATCTTTCCCTTTCATGTCGCTTCCCCTTCTGCACAGCACTGTTCATGTCTGGGTTCCTCTCAGTGCAGGCTCTTGGCAGCTTGAAGAGAACAGTAATTGCTACTTCAGTGATAGAGGGGGAAATAAAGGGGCACCCTGCCTCTTGTTTGCACAATTCTCTCTCTTTAAATGGAATGATGAGATTGGATGAATTTCTGCCTTTGAAGGACAGGAGCTGTGAGCCTCTTCTGACACAGTGAAGCTGTGCTGACGTGCCTGTGTGGGCCACCCCCAGCCCTCCTTCACAGCAGGTTTTACATGGATCATGTCACTGCTGGCTGCTCCATGTGGGAAAGCAGCACAGCTCTGGGTGCAGGCAGGTAGGGCTAGGATTCCCTCTGTCACTGCAGCAGCAGTTCCTTGATTTTCCAGCTGTTTGTTTACTCTTACAGGGAAGGACAGGGCTGACTCTCAAACCATCTCACAGGAGAGCTCTGCTGTGTCTTCCTGACAATCAAAAGAGGGATTTGTAGCTGCCTGGGGTTCACGAGGATCCTGGGCTGTGGTGACAAGCAGCCTGGCTGAGATACAGATAAGAGAAATGTGCTTGTTTAGCCACCTGCAAAGTCAAAGCTCTCAGGCTGTTGAGAAAGGGCAAGTGCACATCCAGCACTCCTCCAGGCAGGGGCAAGATCTACTCCAGAAGCACAGGGGAAAGAGGGAAGTTTTGTTCTTGGGAGGTACCTGGAAATTTTACAGAGCTTCCCTGCCTAAAATATTCATGAGACACATGGAGATCAAGTAAGAGACACCATGTGATGGAGTGACACAAAGATCACAGGTGATACCCCAATGTCAGACAGAGGGAAAAACACTGAGAAATCCACATCTTCTCCAAATGAAAACACGTGGAAAATGAGCAATCTTTTCTATGCTGAAATGCACCAGTGGGGTCTGAAAGTATGAGCCTGTCCAGGTACCCCTTCCCCCATACCCAAGTCACCAGCATCTTTAAAAGAATGGGGGAAAAGAAAAACAAACAAAATAAAAGTCTTGCTATGCTCTGTGGGATAACATCCAGGATAATAGTAAAATGGCCCAACTGCAGATGGTGATTACAAGAAAGGACAATACCCTCCCTTCTCCCCACCCCCTTTTCCTGTAAGCCTGCCGGGGAGCTGCAGAGGTTTGGGAATGCAGAAAGTGATCCCCCATGAAGCCGCTGCGCCTGCCTTCTTGGAAGAAAAGAGTGGATTTTTATCACACAGAGACAGGTAATTTTCTCTTCCCTTCATGTGGAATGCAGGCTCTTGCCTTAATAAATTACTGCTGTTCCTGATAACATATCCAATACAAGTTACACTGGATCTTTCACTGACAGTTTCAGGTCAAAGTTGTCTCACTAAGTTTCTGCTCTGGAAGATCTGTTATCAGCAAGGAAGACATCCACCTCTCCAAGGAAGGTTCCTGCCAGTCCTACATCCCTCACAGGGAAGCTGGGAAATTGGGCTTGGCAAAGCTAGGTTTTTAGGCATTGCAGATAGTCCTGCTGAGCTGTGGGTGAGGCTGCAGTTGTGGGGTGCTGGTGGAATGTGAGTGCAGATTGTGGGGCACACACTGAAATAGCAACTCTGCTGTCTGGGATTGCATAAGCAGCTTCTCAAAAGGATGGGGAGACAGATCCCTGGAAATTTGCTATCTGAGGTTATGGAGATAGTAGGTATTTTCAGAAATCTGCACCACTGCCAGAAAACGGGGAGGAAAAACTCCCTCATGGAAGACAGAGGAGGCAAAGTCAGAAATGCTGGGACAGCAAGAAAATGGAACGATGAGAAAGATGGATAAATGGTAGGGAAAGACTCCTTTCCTAAAGCAATCTGTTGTGGGTAATGTGAAAATTAAGTTGGCTCTTAGAAATGAGGAATCCCACCCAAAGCTGCTTTTCTGGGGAAGGGGATTATCTTGGCTTTGGTTCCTTACCAGTTTTAAACACACAGGCAATTTAATTAAGCGTTGCTACTTTCCTAATTGTTGAGGCTATTCTCAGAGGCTCCCAAGGCTTTCCAGGCTCTGCAGTGTTGGTCTGGAGTAGGGATTGCTCAATTAGCAGCAAGATATGGCAAGCAGCGAGATCTGGGACTCAGTGCCCTGGTCAAATAGGAATTCTGTCAGTTTATGAAACACTAACGTAATTCTGCTGAGATGGAGCCAAAAAAGGGATTTATTTTGCCTGTTCTGTTCCTGCAGATTCACCTGGATTTTTTCCAGAGGATATGAACACAGTCTTTGCTTGTTCTGTACCACAAGCCCTCCTGCAGGGCTGCTCTGTGCTCTGCTCTGCAGGGACCACATTTCATGGGCTATGTGAAATTCCATCTCAACCTTGAAGTCGGAGGGTACACTCAGCCAGCTCATAGTTCAACAACTTTCAGCTCTGAAGGAAGAAATGCCTATACCAATAACTAAAACTAGCCTGGCCCTATCCTTAGGGTTACAGTCTGTTCAGAATCGCAAAAGCTTGTGTTTAGGGAACCACTAATCTCTTCCTGGGACTTACAGTTGTACATCTCAATACATAAAAAGCATCTGATTTTTCACAGGTGTGACTTCAAATTGTAAAAATAAAGCTGAGAGTAAGGGCTCAGAGCTTCCAGGGCTTGTTAAAACAGTCCAGCCTTGAAATTACATAAAGAAGGGGAAACAAAAAGCAATTAAACCCCCTTTAGCTGCATTGGAAGTTTTTGCATTTTCCTACTCAGAAGTTCAGTCAAGCAAGCAGCGCAAAACAACCACAGATCTGAGATGAGCAAATAATGCAATATTCCCGTGGCAAGATGCAAACCTTACCCTCCCTCCCCTGCTCCCCAGCTTTGGCTGCTCTTCTGGCTGCCAGGCATTTGATTTTTCAACAGAATACTCAACTTCTGGGCTCCAGATAAGAAACAAAACATTCACGTCAGGGATTTCATCGCATCCGGTGCCTTTTGCCACAGCACTGACTCTCCTGGGCAGTGCATCAGCCTGGGGACGTGGCTAAGCAGAGGGATTTCCTGCCACACAGCCAAGGGGGGTAAGCAGGCTGTTCATGCCCAGATACCCAGTGCCTGCAGGGAGCTGGTACCCCAACCGCGGTTGGTGCACAGAATCCAAGCACAAAAGCAAGCTCAGAGCAGAGAAGGAGTGCCTGGGGTCTGTCCGCCAGCTGATGCTCATGTCCAACATGTGTCTCAGAGGTGTGTGCCTCAGCCAAGCCCGGCGGGGGGATGACACAGGACTGTCTCTGGAGGCCTCACCCTGCAGAAACACCACCATTGCCCACCAGGACCAGTGCCAGGTCTCTGACTTCAATACACCCTCACTAGTGGGGATTTTATTATTTGTGAGCCACAAGACTATCCCTGCTGAGCCCTTCTCCACCTCCTTACCCCGCCAAAATGACCCAACAACCTGAAGCAACCATCTGGAGTTGAAATTTCTGCTGGACCCTTGTTACAAGGTAAATGGTAAGGGATGGAGAATGTTAGACAGCTACAGGCATCACTGCGAGCCCTTCTGATAACAACAGATTCAGACCAGTGTATCGTGTCTTGCACACGTGTCTATATTAATAGCTTGGATGTCTTCTGGGAGTTGGCAGAGATCTGAAGTTGTATTGATGTCTTTTTCTTGCCTCCTCGATAAAAAAAAAAAACAACCAAATACCTTTAAAGTGCGGTCCTAAGCTGTCATGAATTCTTACTAGACATGAAGTAATTGCTATCCCAAAAAGAGCAAAGTGCAGAGACAACAACTGCAGAAATAGAAGAGTGAAGCTGTTCTGGAGATTTAAAGCAACCATACCTGCGTTATGTTATCTCCCTTCCAGATGACTTGTGTTTGAATAGCTTTCTGCTGCCATTTTTTTTTTTTTTTTTAATCCAAGCAACTTAATGATTTTTTTTTATGGCATGACGTGATGAAACCTGAACTGACGTTACATTTCACTAACGTACAGCTCCTTTGAACCAATATCAATTTTGTCTGTGATGGCTTTGCAAGGGCAGAGGTCAACTGAGGGGCTCTCCCCTTAGCTCTGTCACAACCTCTTGAGTTTCCAGGACACTTATAAATAAATCAGACACTCACATTTCAAGCAGGGAGTTGGATTCTGAAGAGTATCTCCTGACCCATGAAAAGCAATTTTTACTTGAACGATACTTCAATCAAAACTGATCAAGGATGACCCGACCTGGTCCTTGAATTTGAGTAGATATAAAATCTGTCAAGGGTGCAGTGGCTGTTTCTCAGGGGCTGAATGCACTGCAGTCTGTACGCGTGCAACTCAACCCAGGGCTCATTCAACCATTGCTCCTGCCATCAGATTCCTTGGGGGCTGTGTGCCACAGCCCAGGGGGAAGCCTCTTCCAGCACAGTGACCTGCCATAAAGGCATTGTTTAGGGGACACCAAATCCCACAGGGCGCACCTCAGCTGCTGACCCTCCCCCTCTGCTCCCTGGGGTGACACTGGCTAACCTGCAGAATTAGGGTCTTCCTTCCCTGCTGGACCCCTTCTCCCATTTTGGGAGTACAACTTGGGACCTCCTGGGAGAGAGTTTGCTGCTGTGACAAACTCTCCTGGGCCCCAAGAGGGAGGATGTGTTTCCCAGAGCCCTCCCAGGGGCACTTTTAGCACATCAGTGTTACCACAGGACCAGGCTAGGGCTCTTTGGCAACTGAAAGCAGCTTCCCTGGAAGGATGTCAGCACAGGACCAAAGCCCACAAATAAATTTCTGTGAGCTCTTTGGATGTATACAATTGATCAGTGTCTTCAGCAATGTGAACTTGGAATTGTTTGGCCGTTGTACTGGGTAGAAAAACCTCCTGTTTTACAAATACAGGCAGCCTAATCTGTGAAAATCCCTTATTATCATGTTTTACTGAGTCTGTCTGGGCTTCTGCACTTCCCCATACCCTTAGCTGAACCCACCTAAATCTGAGGTGGTTTTCTATGGAGCATCTTCTAGTTCATCCCTAATAATGCACAAGCTTGACAGGCACTTCCCCTTTTCATTTTCTCATTTTTTGAAGCCTTCTTGCTTCTGCCTGTGATGAAGCAAAAATCATCCTCTGGAGGCAGGGGTCAGAAAGGGTTGTATGTCAGGGCAGTGGAAAATGCAGATTTGCTCTTTAGCTTGGCTGCCGCCAGTGCCACCAACCCCTGAATCCCCCCTTCCTTTGCAGCTGACAGCTCCCTCCCACATTGCTCTATATTTGTGTTGTGTTAAATCGGCGTGTACACAAAGCACACCAAGGACTTGCAAGCAGTTACAGATGCAAAATACTGCATTTCACACCCAGACTGACCCAGGGAGGCCCCAGCAGAGGGCTTACGTTTGCACTGGGGCAGGCTGGGGAGTCATCCTATCCTACTTCCCGCCCCAAAACAATGAGGCTGGAACCTTCTTCTAATCAACACATTGTGCACCAGAACCAGGAGGTCCAGAAGGAGTTGTTGGCTCTTGAGAGTAGGGAGAAAAATCCAACAATAAAGTCTGCATTTTCCTCGTTTCTTCTCCCCTCCTCTGTAATTACTCAGCTCTAAAATGTCATGGAAACAACTTCCCCCCCCGTCACTTTTCTTCCTTTATCCACAGCCATACTTAATAGGTAATACTTCAGCTTCAAATGTCTTATCTCACAAAGAAGAATGGAGCAGTGGGAATGACCTTGACCTTAAGCTTAAATGATCCTAAATTTAAAAGCCAGATCTCTAAGAGGCCCAAACCACATCACGCAGGCTCTGAGAAGTTAAAAGGAAAAACCAGTAACTTTCTACTTCTCTTACAAACTGTGAGGATTAAGATATTATGGATTATGAGTTGCTCAGTTCTCCAGTAATGTCTTCCTTCATCAGCAAGATCTGGCAAGATTAGGTGATTAATTTAGTTGCTGATGTGAGAAATGTTCAAGTTCAGAGGATTTTTCTTGTCCTTACCTGAACTCTCCCTAAAGAGAAATTTTTCAACTGAGTAACGATTAACTCCATTCCAAGTTATAGGTCTCAAGGGAAGGATATTTAGAGTTTTAATTCTCAACAGTCACATCTAATTTCTCAGTGAAACATGCTATGACACCACAAGAATGGAATTGGTTACCTGGACAGAAAACAAGTTTAAAATCTGCCATAAAGAACAGCTAAAAGAAGGTGGTTAAAGGGCCAACATAAAAGAAAAATAAAGTAGACACATAAAATAGAAACAAACCCAGCAGCTGAGAAAAAGGAAGAAGAAAACCCCCATAAAGTCACATATCTGTGAGATTCATTTCTCTGATAGATTTCCCATTTAATTTTGGGTCAGATGGCTTGCTGTTGCAGCAGCCCCCTTGTTAGAGGGTAGAAATGAACAGAGACACAGACTTCTTGTTCATCACAGCATGAAAAGGGCCCTGGTTTATTCCTCTGTACAGCTCAGCCATCCTGACCCAAACCATTCACTGACCCTGCCTGCAGCAGCTCCTGCTGGAGGTTTCCCTGCAGCCTCTGACTGCTGGTTATTTCCTGCTGGACTCTGACTGCAGGGATCAGTTTGCAGCCTCTGAGTGCAGGCTTTTACCCAGCCAGGCTGTGACTGCAGGTTCCAACAACAGGCTCTGACCCCATCAGACCCAGACTGACTTCTCAGCAGTGACTCTCTCTCCTCAGGATCCCTTTTCTTCATGATCCTCTCACTCCTTCTTCCTCAAGCTTCCTCCTCCATGATTCCCCCTCAGCAGCTCACCCACTCCCTTTATCACACTGATCTTTATTGGATACAGCTGGGACTCGTTAGGGGTGAGGCTGTGTTGAGTAATTAACACAGGTGTTACTGATCAGGGGCCAGCTCACCTGGATTCCCTTCTCCTACAGCATTCATCAGGCTTGTTTCTCTTGATCACCGAGAGTCTGGAGTTACAAGGCTGGGTAACAATCTCCAGCCCTTGAGAGACTTCAGCGCAGCCACAAACCCTCCTTGGGAAAGCACCGTGGTTTCCATCATCAGTGGGACTGGCTCCAATCTGCAGAGCTCACTTAAAACCAGAGACCTGGAACATCTCTGGGAGCTCTTGACAGCCTCTTCTGAGCTCTAACATTGTTCAGCTTGAGGACACTTTCTTTATGGGATTTTTTAAATGGAATTTCCCATGCAAAGTCTAATTGCAGGTAATATCCCGAAAGCCATGGAGGAAATTTGAAACCACAAAATATCTTTCTCCCATTCCGTGATTGAGCATCTGCACTGAGCAGGAAACTAATGGTCCTACTTGAGTAATAGCTTCTCTGGAGGGGAAGTAATTAGTCATACTCTCTAATATTGCAAATGTAATAACTTTGATAAGAAATTCAATATAGAAATACTGCTCCAGAGCAGTTCCTTGTAATATCCCAAGACACTGGACTGGATCTAGGTGTTTCTGGGCTTTCTAACCTGTGTGTAAAGGATGAACCACCTGCAAATACCACCAAGCAGGCTGCAACTACTTGCCTGTATGGCTGAGAGTGCACTGTGGGACACAGAGGGACCTGGCAGAGGTGGTCACTTGCTCATGCACCCACGTCCCTGCTGCTGCTCCCTTCTCAAGTATTGTTCACGACATCTTTTCCAAACACATTCCTGGAAAGCACCTCCAAATTAATTTTGCCCAGCGTGGGTGAAATTTCTGGAAGTACCTCCACGACGCTGGGGGCCAGCACTAAGTTTCAGAACAGATTTGGGCTGGCATCCAAGGGCACATTGGGGTGCCAAACACCCATTTGGTGGAAGGATCTCAGCGCCCGAAGCTGTGAGCACAGCGATGGCCCCAGGTGCTCCCAAGGCTCCAGAGGATGCCAGATGTGGGCCCACTGTCACGGTGGAGTTCTCAGTGAGCACAGTCAGACAGCCGGGTGGGTTAGCCGCTCTCACAGGAAACCCTGGGCCCTTTTGCATTATTCCTCTCTGAATAAAACCTCCACCCAATTCCAAATTCTCACTCTGCAAAGATGAATCATGCTCCCATTCCATCTCTATTGTTGCCAGAGCTCATTTTCCCTATTGTTCTTCTGTAGATTAGGGTAATTCATTCAGAAATGAAATTCAGCCCCATACAATGGCCTTGGCAAAACTAAATGCTGTTGAAGAAAGCATGGGGCATGACAATCCTTCTAAAAAAAGGGAATTTCACTGTAACCTCTTTTAGCCAAGTTTCATAATTCATTTTCAAGGGAGCTCTTTAGAAACACAGTCTCTGTGCTCTACCTGAATTATAAAATAATACACAAACATTTTTATTTATTACCTCCTTTCCCATGCTTATTTTTCTCCAATTGTTAATAATTTTAATTAACACCAGAATTTCTCAGCAGCACGCCATCTCCTTTTTCATTACAAGTGTTAATTGCAGACTCAAATAAAAGGTGAAGAAGAAATTGAGGTAAACATCAAAAGAAGCTCAACACTGTTGGATGTGCAGAAGAACAATTACTTGCACAGTTGTTTTATTAGGGCTTTAGTTGATTAATAGGAAAGCTTTAAACCCACTTTTGTATATCCTTCTACCTCTATGTATTTTTTAAACAATATATACACACCAAGCTCTTTTCTTCTCTCCCCCCAAAAAATACTTTTTGCTCAGAAATATCTTGTTCAGAACAGCTCACAGAGCTGAAGCACACTCAGAACCTAATTTCTGATCTACATTTTTATTTCCAGTTCTCATTTTGAAAGATTTTATCAGTAAGTGGTACTACTCATACCAAATATTGAGAACTTCTAAAGTTTTGACCAAACAAGGGTGATTTATCTCCATGTACAGGTACACATACATTGTATGTACATATGGGCACAGCAACATTTTCCACCAAATCGAAGGGCACCCTGGATAAGGAGTCAGGTGGTGCCTCTGAAGGCTGGCTGTAGCATCCAATCCTATTTCCCAGCAATTCAGAATCAAAGGCTGGTTTGTGTTGGGAGAAGCCGCAGAGATAACAGGTTCACCCCCTCTGCCATGGGCAGGGACTCCTCCTGCTAGATCAGGTTGCTCAGAGCCTTGTCCAACCTGGCCTTTCACACCACTTAGTCAGAGGTCAATAGAAGCAGGCAAAGAATTTGGCAAAACAAAAACCCCTGAGGCTTTCCCTGGACAGAGGGAGGCTGTGGGGAGGTGTTTCACAACAAAGAGCAGGCACTTGGTGTGGGGGCAAGGTGTTCCCCCAGGCTGAGGAGAAAGGGCAAAGGCAGCACTGGTGCCCAGGGATTGAACAGCTGCACTCCCTGAAAGCTTCACCAGCAAGGGGGAGTGGGAGGGTGCCCCTCATTGCCAGGAGGAGCTACAACATCTGCAGCTGCAGCTGAATCCTCAGGTGGGTGCAGAGTGAGCCCTCATGGCTCGGTCCTGCGCACGGACACTGAGAAGTCAACGTGACAGAGAAGTGGAGCTGACAGCTTGAGATGGAGATCTCTAATTCTGCCAGCTTCACCTGCCAGAGCTCGCGAGTCGCAACATCCCATCCTTGTCCTCAAGTCATGCCAAAAACACCACCACAGGAAAGTGTGGCTGCTGGTCTGATCTGCCTTCAGGGAGCAGAGTATTCCCGATGCCACCCTTCCCTGCTTTCCCCCAAAGCTCTCTGGCTACATTCCAGGCAAGGGAGGCACTCCTGGACAAGCACCTCTCCTGGACAAGCACCTCTCTACCCCACCAGTGCTGCTCAGGACCCATTTAATGTGTCCTGCTGAGCCCTTGGTGCCCTGTTGGATGCACATGGGATTTGTCCAGCCCCGGGGATACCCATCCTTTAACAGCTGGAATTTTCCTGCATTGCAGATTCAGGCTGAGGCTACAGAGAAAGGACATGTCACTCTAGGTGCCTTTTTATCACTGAATCTCCCCTAAAAAATTCATCCCTTCCCATTTTCCAAGCAAAGTTTCTTAATTTGTATATATTCTCTGTTCCTTCTATGTTTTTTTTTAGTACATCCTGATGTGTGTTATTCAATATCAATATCAACTTGGTTTTTATGATGTTTTTGCCTCATTAATGAAGGTTTTTCATTAGAAAAAAAAAAAAAAGGTGGACTAAAGTCTACTGTTATCCTGCCCTACTTCCCAGTCCAGCACAACTCTCCATCCCAAAAAGAAACAGTGCACTCCTTTGCTGGGGAATCCCTCAGGAAAGGTTCACTTGATTTAACCACAATATTTCCCAAGCCTTTCCAATTTAAGCCCTCAGAAGGAGCCTCAGGAGGGACACTGCAGCCTCAACGCTTCATTTTTCTGAAATCCCCCCTGCCCATTGGAGTTCACTTCATGTTGGCTCGGTCCTCAATTACCCTTCACAGTCACACTGCTCCCTTCCCTGCATGGTCCATGAACAAGAGCAGATGGATCACAACACCAGCCCTTCCCCATCACCTTCAACTGATAAAGAGAAACAACAAAATCAGATTTTTGGATTTTTTTTGCCTGGGCACAGAGGATCTGAATGGGATGGGGTGTTTGAGGCAGATCCCAGCAGCTCTGATAGCCACTCAGAGCGTGATGATGAAACTCCCTGTCTTGCTCACCCTTGTTTCACTCTGCACTTTGACTTCTCATGTTTTCTATTTCGTTGCTTCCCCTATTTCCCGGCCAACCTTCCCCAGCTCCCAGCACTTGCTCTCTCTTTCAACTCTCGTGTACTCCCCTGTGAAATGCTGCTCTCCTCTCTTGTGGATTTTCTTCTTCAGGGTTTCTTTTCATATTTTTTTTTCTCTCTTTCTAATTTCCATTTTTCCAAAAGGAAATAGGACCTGTTCTGCTTTAATTACTGCTCCAGTTAGCATCGTCCAGCCTTCTACCAACCCCTTTCATTTTCACTGCTTCCTCCCAGTGGACCTGGCCCACTCAATTTCATAATTCCCTAAAATTTACTTTCCTAAATGTAGTTCTCTGTGCACAATTCATCCATAAATTGGATTTGTTTCCTACTAGGATAATCAAACAATCTTCTGTAGCATTTTTTTTTCCACACCTGTTATTATTCTTTCCTTCCAAGTAATTATATGCAAAAAGTTAGATATTTGGGGCAGGAAAGCAGGAGAAAGCAGATCATGCTTCAAAATCCACATTTCCCTCTCCTTACTGAGACTTCCCCTTCTTCCCATAACCAAATACATTCATTTAATTCAACAGGGCTCACATTTCTAAGCAAAATGAAGTAGACGTTGCTTTATGGCAAAATGTGAGTAAGGTAGAGCCAGATCTTGAGCTGATGTAAATCAGAACATACCTATTGTCTTCAGAGAAAGTGCATCATTTTCTAGGGAAAAAAACAAATTTTAGAAGGACTGCTGTGGCTGTGCAGACAGCACAGCTGAGAATCAGGACTACCTTTGAATCTGCTGGGGTTTTTTTTCTTGTTTTTCTTTCTCTTAAAATTGCGAGCTGACTGACTTAGCACATTATTTTTTGAGCCATTAATAGCCTGGAGTCTAATTTGGAAGCAAAGCTAACACCCAGGAAAACCAAGCAGCACAGATGACAAAATTATCACACCTTCCCTGGTACTGGCAAGAAGAATGAGGGCTGAAGGCTTGCACATGTGGCTTACTCACATTAGTGTGAAAACTAGTGTGCTTTGTGGGGGGGAAAAAAAAGTATTTTATTATTCAAATCAGATTCCTTTTTCATATCAATTTATGACATGACATCCATTTTTGTGAGTCTTTCCTGTCAGGAGGGAAACGTGCTCACACGTATCTTCAATATGGGTTTATTTGTCAAATTATCACAGGACAAACAGTGATGAATAACATCCATACAAATGTGTTGCCTTTATATGTGCTTACTTCACAGTAAGTGAGAAAAGAGAGAAAACCAACCCAAACAGACAGAAAACACACAGAGCATGACTATTTGTAACATATATGCAAAGAGTTTCACGCAGCAGAGACATATCCCCGGGCTCCTTGCTGCTCCTATAATACAAATAAGAAATATATAAAATACCTCATAAACCAGCTTGTTGGACTTTATAGCAAGAAATCCATCAGCCATCATATTACCATGCAAATCCTCTTACTGCATTGTCTGACAACAGCAATTCAAAAAAAAAAAACAACTTAAAAAAAATTAAAAAACCTTAACAACCTGCGAATAAATTCTCTCTTTCATGCGTGCCAGCAGCTCCCATTAACAGCAGTAGGAGTTTCTCTGCAGGGGCTTGTCAAGGTGAGAATAGACTGCTCACCCTTCTCCCCTGTTCAGAGACTGAGTGCTGAATTGCTGCATATATGTATTTTTTTTTTTCATGGAGAGATCAAAGAAGAAAGCCAGGAATAAAAGATATTAAAAAAAACCCCCAAAAATCCAACCCCCAAACAACCCAGTAATCAAGACAGTTCCGAAGAGGAAAGGTACAGTGTTATATATCCTCTTGCTCTTTGACATTCTCTGGGATTAGTGAGATAAATCCCCCCTCCCCCCTTTTCTACGCCCTGCAGCTCTCAGGAAGTGTCCATCTGTCCACATCTGGGCAGCAGGGCACAGCTGCAGCTTGTGAGTGGAATATGCTAGAAAATATTACAAAACTATATTCATTCTTCTTCATAGAAAATGTAATTTCTGGATGAAAAATTGCAAATACTTTCCTCCAGCACAAATTTTCACGAAACGGATTTCTTCCAAATTCTGTACTTAAATCAGAATCAGTCAGCACCAAATAGCTTCAGAAGTAAAGGTTGGTTGTGGTTTTTCCTCCCTCTTTTAGTCAGAAGTCTTCGTAGGAGCAAAGAATGCCTGTCAACTTTAAATTCCATCACTTAAATATTAGATGACACAACTGACTTCTTCAAAAAAAAAAAAAAAAGGAGATTATACTCTTTTTCATGTTTTAGAGTTTTCCTCTGCAACTACTTGAGAGACCTGAAAGGACATGGACAAATTTCAGCCTGAAGAAAGTAGCTTTTAATTTCACTTAATCTTATTTTCCAAGGTAATGGAAAGAGTCAATCCTGTACTACTTCCCCCTTTCTATACCATAAAAGCAGCTAAAAAGTGGGGTTGCTTTCCAGAAATACAGCTTCTGGTGCTAGCTAAAAGGAAACAGTGGAGGAAAAACACCCTGCTGCCCCTCCCGGAGTGCTCATGGAGCCAGAGACAGTTCAGGGAGAGGCTTGGCTGTCAAGTGCACTGCAGGGTCGAGCTGCATTTGGAATTTATCCTCTCAGCAGTGGCAAGAAGATAAAAGACAAAGTTAAAGTGTCGCATAGGAGATAAGAAAGTTAAATGGTGCATAAACAAATCTGATGCCGTGTTCGACCTATGGGGGAAGGGTAGAGCTGGGTACACGGCATGATGTACATCTTCTAGATGACAAATGGGTGGATGATTGGAAACTTGTTCATATACTTCCTAGGCTTCTGCCATTCACTAAATGTGAAGTAATAAACCTTATTGGATTTCATATTTTGTGGGAAATGGCTCTTTCATAGCTTTGTCCCCTTAATGGATGTTCATTTAGGAAAGCACTATATAGGTTTTATTGCCTCAAAAGGAATAAAGGGTTTTAAATGAATCCTAATGCTCTCTCAAAGAGCTGGAGTTGGGAACTTGAAGCTAAATTCACAGAAACAGCATCTTTCATAAGCTTTTTTAATGTATAGAAGGAAAACTTTGGGGATTGAAGCATTTTATTTAAAAAGCCTTAAGTGTCATTTATCTTTTGAGTTTTACAGGTAGCCTCTTTCACCTCTTCTCAGTTTTCCTTGTCTTCAAGTGTCTCTTAAACCTCCTTACTCTTCTTCTCCTTTTCCCCCATTCCTTCTCCCTTCTGGGCCATATACCTGTTCCCACAACACATACACAGTTTTCTTCTCCACCTACTTCAGAGTTGCCTCCTGGAGCTTTCTGCTTCTGTATTTTTATGCACAGTTTCCCCCCCACAGGCCTTTTATTGACGCATCTAGGAATCACAAAATAAGACGGTGTCATTTTCTGGCATTATTGTTCCTGAACAGTGGAAAGGCCATAAAGGCAGGGAAAACCTCCTTGCTTTCCTGCTCTCTGAGGCTCACAACCAGCTACTACCCTGGAGCAAGTCAGTCTCACGAAGACTTCCCACAGATCTGAAGACATGAGCTGCTCTAATACTGCTGACTGCAAAGGCACTCCTGGCCCCCAGCATTCATTTGCTTGTTTGTTACAACCTCACTTTTTGCGTCAGTTTTACACAGAGAGCTACTTTCTCCACATCCATCCCCGCCACATCTGGGACCTGTGGAAAACCCAGGTATCAGCACGGATGCACCTGTTCCTGATGGTGCATGCTCCTATTGACTGTCTTCTTTCCTGTTTCCAACCTGATGCTATTTGGAGTTCATTCCCCATTTCTTCTGCAAGTTTTCCTGCGGAAAATTCAGTCATGATGACAACAGCCCTAGCTCCCTTGTGTGCACACCCCTAACCTCTTGGAGCAGACCATGGAAGATGAATCAACCAGGACTGCTGAGATGCACTAAGATGAGGCACAGTTGTGGAGAGAACAATCTTTCCATTAATTTCAGTTTCTCAGGCCTGGAGTGTAATAGTATGACACAAATTAATCAGATGTGAGCATGCCCAGCTCCTTGTAGCACTGGGACTGGCTGTAGAAACATCTCTGAACGTGCACAAGATCCCTGAGATTTAATCACACAAAATGGCATTTTTCTGTTTGGGGCAGCGAAACCACCAATCGCCATGTGTTAGACAAGCCCTGTCTGCCAGCTGAGCTGCTCTTGGAGCTCAATCCCTGGTAGAATAAAACAACTTTGCTTAAACCACTGTCAAACACAAGTTCATAGCATGCACCTCTTCCTGCATATGTAAACTTCACAGCTGAGCTGGTTTAAGTGGCTCATATAGGCAGCGAGCAATCAGCCTCCAAACTTGTGATGGAGCTGCCGATTTCTGTTCTTATTCAAATCTTTTAATTCTAATTCTGTAATAAACTTCCCTTTCAATGACTTAAGGAATGATTTGCTTTGTCTCACGTATCTCAGCATCTAAAGAAGCTTTGACAGGAGCATACCTAGAGCTCCTGAGATAAATATATAATAAATCTAATGTTGTCAAGCATGGTGGCATTTTTATTTTATTTTCAAAGAGAATTTAATCTAACTTCCCAGGGGATTCTTCTCTTGTGTCATAACAAAGTCTGGCTTGTAATGGATTTCCCATTTTTCTTTCTATCTTGTATAATGACAAAATTGCTGCAAAGAGAAGCAGCGCTCCTCTTTGTCACAAAACATAAGCGGGAAGTGACAGTCGTCTTCGAAAGGTTGGGCTCAGCCCAAGCCCTGATCTCCGGAATCACAGGCACTAAATTATTTCATACAGCTCCACAATCAGTTTCTATCCAGGCTGAAATACAGGGAAAGTCCTTATGTAACGTGAACTTTCCCTCTCCCCAAACAAAACACACAGTGAGGGGGGAATAATAAAAAAAAACCCAAGTCAATATAGCATTTAAGGACCAAACTTTCAACTGATGGAATATTGATATAAAACAATATAAAAAAAAATAACGCTAATAAAACATAAATTTAATATTAACCAGTCAAGAATTCAGTTCATACATATCCATCTCTACATGTCATCCTTAATAAAAAACTTCTAATACTAAATTTATGGCAGGTAATGGGATGTAATGGAATTCATATATCCTTTGGGGAAAAATGCCTCTATTACATTGCATTATAAATCCTTATGTACCAAAGGACTAAAAGCCACTACTGTCTTCAAGGCCATAATTTTCTTCAACAAATTCTAGAATCTTTTCATTGTTATTGAGCATCCTCATAAAAGACTAATATTTTCAACTGTGCTTTAGATGATTCTATTTTGCTTGCTTGAAAATTGCATTGCTGGCAGAAAGCAGAGCTGCTGCTCAGTGTATACAGTCACATTTGCCACTTAAAAAGAGAATTAAAGGCATTTTTTCCAGGATGTTCTACATTGCAGACCTCGGGCACGAAGTTCAGAGCACAGTAATTAGCAGGTGAGCAGTCTTGACCTCACAAGTGGGTTGTGTTCTGTAACATTTATTGTAGTGCAAAATCGTCATGGGAACCCGGGAGGAATTGTGCTGCTCGCATTTCACTGTGCAATTACACAAATGCTAATTCGCTGTGCTGGCCGGACCTTTCAACACCACAGACTTTTTTAGGAGAGGTCATTCCCTATCAAGCCTGCTCAAGTTCTGAGGTCCCTCACATGTCACACCCAGAGGCTGCTGTCCTTTCTCCCCTTTTCATGTTGCTCATACCTGCTGGTCTTTCCTCAGCTGATGCCAAAACACTCTCCCAAAGCAGGAAGCTGGGGTCATTATTTTCCTTCAACACGTGAAGAGGCTGAGCCAGAAGCAGCTGACTGCCCAAACTGTGCCATGTACTGATGATTAAGGGACAGGCAGAGCTCAAGTCCCTCAAAGACTCAGTCATCTGCCCCAATAGTGACAGAGACTTTCTCCAAAGACTTTGCCGACCATGCCTCAAACATCATGCCTTAAAAATTTCTAGCCCATGGATCCCATTATTCACATCTTATTCCTTTCTTAGCTTGACTGTGGCTTCCACTGCACAGCTTCCCTCCTGTCTGCTGGTTTCAGTCCTTCCAACCCGGTACAGAAGCTTGGGGACACCGTGGGGTGCCCCAGCTTTGCAGGCTGGCAGGACAGAGGCTCTCACCAGATGTCCACCATGAGGTGGATGGTCCTGATGCTCATCAGTTTCACAGCTATGGCAGGGAGAGCAGGAGAGGGAGTTGTGTAATTGTTCTGAAAGCCTGCCAAGCAGCTCGTTTACAGAATTAAACAGTCTGTAGTATAATTAACACAGGGAAAACTGTATGGCCTTTGTTACTCGTCACACAAAGCAGCTCATTTCCTCATCCTAATGTGACAGGAGGAATGGGATTATGCGTGCAGGTCACTGACCAAATGCACCTAGACTTCTGCTCTGCTCCATGGTTCCTGCTATTCAGGAGTTTTTGTGTTGCTTGTAGAGCTGCCCCAAAGTCCAGGCAGATAACTTATGGGGCTCTGAAATGGAAAGGAGGATCTAGGGTTGCAAAGCTGGCCACAGCAACACCCAGCTTCAACAGAGCCTGGTGCCATCATCCTGGTTTAAGAGCCCAGCCTCCCTTTTACTGAACCTTCCAAGATCTTCCCCCTTCAAGCACCACTTGAGCCATCAGAAACAACAGCCCTGGGCCAAGTTCAGAAGTTTTTAGTGTCTCCTTCTGGAATATTTGTGGCAGATTTTTGTTCTGTCCCAAAGAGCACTGAGTCCTATTGAAAATCCAACCATCCCAGTGGTTTCTCATTCCCAGCTGTTACTAGATCTGATATAAAAGCTTAAAGGGAAGTTTACACAGCCCTTGTTGAGTGCTGGGCCACCTCTGAGCTCCTCCACACCCACCAGTCCTCTTCAGAGAAGATCTGCTGGAAGGAGGAGGAGGGGAAGCTGGTGTTATGGAAAAGGCCTCCCACCAACGTGTTTGTGCTCCACCAAAATGCTGTAAACAGAAGTGTTTCTCTCTATAAAACCTCACACTCACCATGACACAGTAAACCCTTTGCTTCTTCCTGCTCCTGCTCTTGTATGTCCTTGTTAGTTACTCGTCTCCCTTTGCCACCCCTTTGCTGGGCAGCCAGCAGGGAAGAAGCTCCTCTTGCCAGGGACTGCTGCAAGATGCTGCACGAGGGGTTTCAAGCCCCCCTCCTCCCATCTCTCCCCACTCCCACCCACTCACCACTTTCTTTTTCCATTTTCGAGAGACTGGAATATCACAGGATAAAGAGACTGCAGCTGTGTTGGGGGAAAAAAACCACTGTCACGCCTCAGCAATTTATGGACAATTTCCCATTAATAAGAGATAATGGAGTGCAGCTCAATGGATTTGAGATTGTACACTCGCTCTTTGAGGATATGGAGGGGAATCTGACAGCAGTTTGTTCCTCTCAGCAATGGCATTACCATGATTTTGTATATCCCATTGTACACAGAGACTGGGACAGTTTGAAACGGTTTAACAGCCTATTAGGAAAAGCATGGGTGTATCAAGTCATTGAAACGACCTCAAATACTGTCACTTCAAGGGAAGCATCAATAGAAATTAACCATGGGCTCCCACCTGCATGTGCTCAGTGGGCAGGAGCAGGTCTGTTGGGTTGTGAGAATATGAGACACAGGAGACACAGGGAAAACCCATGTTGGGATGCTGCAGGACACATTGGCACACGTGTTTCCTAGCAGATCAGCTTTCTTGATTTCCACACATCCCACACAAGCTACAGAGATCACAGGTTCTCACTGCACTGTCACCATGGTGGTCTGAAGTTATACTGCCCCTGCACGCTGCAAACCGGTGCAGGAACAATGAGACAGCTCCTGCAGGGACACAGAGCTCGTGGGGGTGAGAAACATGGGTGTACAGAACCCCAAACGAATCAGTTTGTACGGGAGTTTTCTCCTGTGCCTTGCCACTGAGTCACTGTCTACAGTCCTGTAGAACCAGGGACCAAAGCTGCCAGATAAATCTGCTCACCTAAGGAAGAGGTTATTCCTCTTCAGAGTCTCTCTGCACTTGCATATGCACTCCTGGAGAGTCACATTGGTTAATGGTGCAGACAGTTCCTCTCAATTTCAATTTGTTGTCCTCTGGTATAATTGACTCCCTCTTAATGCCTTATGTGCAAGGGCAGCCCGAAGTGCGCCTTCTCCCTTACTCATATTCCTACACACACCCTGACACAGCTCCAGCTTAGAAGTGACTTTTCTATCACTAAGGCTAAAGACAAGCAGAAAATTTCCATTTAAAATTCGCATCTCCAGATCTTCTCTCATTCTTTAGTACTGCGCTGTTTTGGAGATAATAGAGCTTGGGCTCCCAATGAAGATGTATCCTCAGTTATTTTACAAGGGTGTGATTATACCTTGTGTTTTCTTCTAGTCTCTCACTGTACTAACATTTTGTTTGTTGCAGCTATGATTGCTGAAGCATTTCAAGCATCACTCTGAAGTGACAGCGCTGAAGTGCAAGACCTACATACAGCTTTTTTTGCTACATACTGTTAAAGCACTTGCTAACAGAGACAAGGGTGCATCACAGAGAATGCTACTGTCCAAAGGAAATGAGCTTCTGCTTTCCCCCCAGCCTAGACTAATTGCATTGACAGATTCCAGCTCACCCATTACATTTTTAATGGACTGTAAAAAATGAGTTTCAATTCATAAACTTCCATAGTGAATCTACACTTTGCCAAAGTTTCCAGGCCAGAATTTTTGCCAAATTCTTTAGAGACAATTACTAATTTTTAGTTTTATATATGTATGTATGTATATATTTATGTACGAGGGGAAAGAAAGCTTGTACCAGTATTGAGGAAATGCACCAACTCCCTAAAGGATTTCCATAAGAAATAAATCACAGACGACCAAAGCAGCACCTTTCCAGATCCAGGCATAAGCAGAGGCCCATGAATTCAGCACAGATGGATGCAAACCTTTAATTTGAAATCTTTTCTCAAAGCTCAGGACAGATTCTCCTTACAACTTCCCAAGATGATCCAAGTTCACAGCAGAGGCTAAATTAGTCACACTCGGCGTGGTTTCCAGTTTTAGTGCAGGTCTCTCACAGTGACAGGCTTTTCCAAAGGATGCAGATTCTGGGCTGTACCACAGACACCCACGTGCACCTCCTGTGACGCCTGATCCTTAAAAGTGAAAACCCGACACTTTCCTAGGCAGAAACATTACTTTCTATTAGAGAAGTAAATGACCATCAATGTGTCCATTTTCTCCAAAGGGACAAGTTCTGCTCCTTCTTACTCCTGCCTCCAGAAACCATGGCAGCAATGCTCAGCCAGAGTGGGAAGCAGATTGAATCTCCCAAAGTTCTCATTTTCCAAGGAGGCAGACAAAGAACAACAGTATTATCTGTCATGGATTAAACAGAGCAGTTTAGTGATTCAGCCTGGGGCTCCTCCTTCACTTTGGAGAATGACCCGTGCCCCGGCCTTTCTCCCAGCACATCCCTTCCTCATGGAGAAGGGACATTCAGGAGTAGAGTGGGATAAGAAGGTTCCCCAGTAATGCAGATGCAACGGTGTTGCTTCCTTCCGATCTAAAATTACCTAGCATGCACCCGAGCACAAAATAAAACCCAGGCTGGCCGAAGTTCACCATGGGAAAAGATGTGTTTTGCATTCCATATCATATCCAATAACATCTCATCTACCTTAAAAATCACCAAAATTTCAGGAGGCATCTTTTTGGATTCTTAAGTAGCTCAGCTGAAAACCAATTCTCCTAATGAAAAACAATAGCAAATTACATAGTTATTATTAAACTCATGCGCAGAAGCAATTATTTCCCAATCGAGAGTTTTGTCTAAAAAAATAGTCTTATAGATTATTTTGGAAAGATGACAAGTCTCCTTCTTGGCTGCTGTGTTTTAATTTGCATAGCGTGACATTAAAACCTGAAAGAATTGCTTTAAAGAACAATTATTCCATCAACAAGACTTGACAGTGCAGAACTCAATGGCACCACAGAGATCATCTCAGTAAGAAAAGATAATCATTCCCTTTTACCGGCACTAAAACACCTCTTGCTTTAAACAGGACTGCAGCTCAGATTTAGATTTTAGAACCCTTTAATAATGGAACATGTGTAAATATCATTATTTTTAGATGCACTGCGGCAGGGAGTGAAGGAATAAAAATCCCACACTGAGCACCTTGACAGGGCTGTTCAACCCAAGGGAGGAAGGGTTATACAAGATCTTGCCATGTTGAGAAGACAAAAAAGGAGACACCTTCCTATTATCATGCCGTGCCTGTCTCTGGGAGCTTTTATTCCATTAAAAAGTTGTTAATTGCTGCCTTAGTAACAATGGAACAACATGCTGTGGTGGGACTATTAGGAGTCTACAGGGCTGGCTCACCCTTAGGAAGGCAAAGGGGTTTAATTGGCTCTGTGTTCTTAGAAGATGCAATAAAGAGGGATAATCAATTGGTGTCAACATCTAATAATGGAGATTCTTTGCAAAATGGAAGAGACAATCCAAATCCTACTTAATTGAAAGCTATAGCATCTGGGGCAGTAAAAAATGAGCTGGATGTAAAATTTATGAAGTATCTGTGCACAGTCAAGAAAAAAAAATGCTGAGCGTTTTAGGAGGCCATCATCACTTCATTTCTCTAATGGAGCTATGCCTTCAGTTCTCCAGGAAACAGGCCTGCAAACTCCCATGCAAAACAGTAAATTATAAGTCAGAACACCCAGTGATCATCTGGTTAATAAATAATTCTCTTACTACAGCAGTGCAAGGACAGAAACGCTTTTTCTGTCCTTCTTGGCAAACCAGAAGTTTCCTGTAGAACTCTTTTCCCTCATGCAACATATTCATGCAAATTCTCCAGAAGTGCCACTTGGTTCTCCCTTTGATCTCCTTAAGGATACAGCATATCCCAAAAGCTTCAGAACCAAGAACTTTGTGGCGTGGTTTTATGAAAAGAAATTCAATGGATGCCTAGTGTGGCCAGTTTGCATGAGGACTGAAGTCTCCAGAGGTTTCCTCATGAAAATTGAACTCTGATATCCCAGTGGTATCAACTTCAAGCGGTGCATACCAAGACTGGTTTCCTGTTTTCCATGAAAATACAGTGGGGCCATAATGGAAAGAATAAACTCATGTACATGAGACTAATAGTAATTAGTTTCCGTGTTTTTCTAAAAAATATTTTGCTTTAAAAGCAACCAAGAGGCTTTTCTGCAGGAGACAGCAGACAACAGGTCTCCCGGCCTTTTCCCCACCCTCACAGTAAGCATCCTCAAACAGGGAGCTGTCAGAACTCAAAATTAATCCTCTTCTTAAATAAACACCCTTTGTTTACTGATAACTGGACTCTCTTTTGTCTGTGTGTACTCTCCGGTGTTTGGCATGAGGCAGAGAAGCAGAAAGGGATAAAGAAGACCACAAGGACCATTCTCTTCTTTTCCCACAGCACAGACCCTTTGTGCAGAGTAAATGCCAGCTCTGACAGCAGTTGCGATCACAGCTTCTTTGGGAACGCCCTTCTTCCCCCTCAGAGCTCTCGGGGTGCAAAGCCAGGCTGCAACAGAGGCAGCTGCAGCACCCGGAGAGCCTCCGGCAGGACCAAAGGTGCTGGCTGTGAAAAGGAGTCCATGCCTTTGGCTGGAAGACAAGGGCAGGCGACAGATTTACCCTGCGGACCTCAGCCCTGGCACTTCTCACGCATTACTAAACGGAAGGAACGTTTTCTGTTTGTGTCCTCATATTAATTCAAATCAGTAATGAAGTTGGGAGCATCAAAAGGTTTTAGCGGTATACGGGATTAGACCAGGCTTAGATAACTGAATAAATGAACTGACTTAATTAGCTCTCCTGAAACAAATTATTATACAGTGCTCATTTCCAACTCTCGTATGAACCCTAAAGAGTTCTAGAAATGCATTAATTCCTTGAATAATAAATCTTATATTTTTGCATACCTACTGCAATTATGATGGATAATGAGATTTTAATTAATCAGACCCACATTTTTTAATGCTTTTGAAGAATGTAGATACATTAGGGACCTATTTATTGAGTAAATCTTGGAGGGAAAAATCAAAGGACCAGAAGTCAACAAGAACAGCATCAAAAAAATTTCTGTGTTAAACAAACTTGTATCTAACAGGCTTCTTAAGAACATCCATTCCAGAAACACCCTGTCTAAAGTATGAACTCTGCAAACTGTCAAATCCTGGTCAAAGTATTGACTTCAGTACCTCTCTAGGGGCAAAATACAGTTATTGGATATTATGCCACATGGAATACTTCCTTGCTTTTACTCAAAAAAGGTTTCTTCTACTGTATTTTAAATGCTCAGTGTGCACAGACTATTTTCTTACTCATATATTCTGTGCTTCCAGGTACTTCTGCATGAGAACCACTTACTATTAACATGGCAAAGCAGCCATTAAACCTTTCTCTCATATTTTTCTTTTTTTTTTTTTCAACCCCTTCAGAGAAGGTAGCTAAAGATCTCACTCATGGAAAGGTGGTGGCATTGCAGTTGTCATTAATTATAAATCAGTTTCAAATATGATTGAGAGTACAAAGATTGTAGGGGGTCTTGTTAACATGAGATTAAAATTCTCTTGAGCTGTAATTATTTTGCAAAAGGGTATTGGGCTGGATTTATGACAACCTATTGCATCCCTGCACTTACTGCATTGACAGGAGAGATTTTGTTAATCATAGGGAGAGCATCAATGCACACCACTTCCCTTGGAGAAACCCCAGCACTTGTAAAGAAAAACTCTGAAGGAGAGGGGACTTTAAATCCTAATTACAGATTTCTAGCAAGTCCTCTTTCTTCTCAGCTCCTTTTTTGATAAAAATGAAGTTGTCGCTGGAGAGCACCAAGAAAGTCAAGGGCACAACATCCTGGCAGGGCAAGGTCAACTCTGGAACGTGTTTGGAATGGGGAAAAAGGGCAGTGCTTCCAGTTTAAACAAAACTGAATTTTAAGTCTTGTTCTTAAACTTTCAATTTTTTTGCCCTTCTTCAATGAACCGCACTGGATTTGGCACAGTAAATAGGTTTGGCTTTCCCCCCCTTTCCCCCCCCTTAAAAGAACTCAACCATTTCCTCTGGAAAAGCCACTTTTCCTCGAAAAAAATACGGTGAAAGATTTTTTTTATTAAACCAAGCAATTTGCAGTAGCATATTCAGGCTTCTTTCCCCTCTGTTTGATTTGCTATTCTTTGCACTAAAAAAATGTAATTCTTACTGAGCCACAGAGCAGGGAAGGGGGGAAGCAGACCCCTCCACAGCTGCAGTAATCTGGTCTTAAAGTCAGAATTTACAGAAGCAGTTAGGTGAAAGAGTCCCTCTGGCTTGAGGAATTAGGAAACCAAGTACTTCAACCTTGAGAGGATTTTCCAATCTGTATATTTGGGTTCGTGCATAACTTTCCAAATCCGGGCCCTGCGAGTGCCTGGTAGAAGACGGCCAGATGAGTCCTCCTTGGCATTTCTCTGGGGAGAGCTTAGAGAACAGATTTTCTTCTGCTCTCCACGTGCACAGAACTGCTCTTGAAGGAGCCTTGCTGCATTGAGTGGGTCCCTGGTTTCAGGAGCAGCCCCCAGGCCCTGGGCTGCTGCCAGCTTCCCTAGGTTGCTCTTCCTCAGCAGCTATTGCCCCCTGTCGCCCTGATTTTTTCAGCCTGCTCTTCTGTTTCACAGTTTCATGTTTTGGGTTCTTTCTCACGCTCTGGTCTGTAAACACTGGCCAATGTTATTGTAGTTTCAAGGTAGTTTACATTCTTTGTCTTAGAGATATGGACAGCTGATGGACAGTTGTCTTGACCAGCGGGATGGGGAGAGGTGTCAACCTTCTCCCCCAATCCCTGGCCTTTGTAGAAATACTATATATGGAGTCAGACTTTCAAATAAAGTAGGAGTTTTTGGTTCATGCCTTCTGATCAAAGTGTGAGTGTGTGTTTGTGTGTGTGTGACGTACTGCGTCAGCCCCCCCACACCACAAGGCTCGCTTTAACTGGGGGCCAAGCCAGCAGGGGTACAGAGGATGCTAAATCCTATCTGACCAACAGACACCAAGGCCACAGCGGTCACATATTGCTAGGAAATTTTTGTCTGTATTTACAGAAACAGGAAACTGAATACAAAAGGCACCTGTCCCAAGACAGTGTGTGTTTGCTCAAGCCTCTACAGGAAGAAACTCACCATCTATAATCAGCTGCTGCAATCCACCTTAGTAATGCAAAGATTCATTTAGAAGCTGCTTTGATACGTTGCACTCAGCTCTTTGAGCAATTAAATGCTTTTTTGTGCAGTTTCCCCCACCCCCTGAGTTTGGTTGCCCTCCCCACCACCAATCTAAATTCACTTTTATGTGCTAGGAAAACAACAAAAAAAAGTGTTAATTTACCACTTCTGAACATCTTGTCCTCTTAATTTGTACAGAGCTGGTTTGTTCAGCACAGAAACAGTACTAGGAGCAGAATAAATTTAGCAGGGAAGCGGGAGGGGGTGGCAGAGGGGGAGCAGAGAGGGGCTCTGCAATGGTGCTGCTCTTCTTGTGGTGTTCTTGAGCATGTCTCCTCATGCCCCCGCCCTCCTGCAACCTTGTGTCCACCAACAGCAGTCAGGTTGGAAATGCCACCTCCATGCAAAGCCTCTCCATCATTTTATTTTCCTCCTTTCCTCATGAATTTGCCTTTCTTCAAATTAATTGTTTTAGTCTCAGGGCTTCTTTTTTTATTATTATTATTTTTCCTCTCCTCCTGCCAGCTCTCAATTCCCTGGATACCCCACGCCCTCTGAGGGTCTCTTACCCTCATTTGGCACCCTACGTCCTCTTCCCAACTCATCCTTTCCCTTCCCTTGCCCTGCTCCTCCTTGGGCACAACTCCTTTGCTCTCCCACTTTCTGCCACTTTCTCCCAGGGAAGTTCTTTCCCAGTTCTACCAGTTCTATCCCAGTTGCCTCCCCAGAGTCTCCCACTTCTCCCTTGCTACAATACATACACAAGGACACAGCCAAGGATGTCACTGAGCCTTAAGACCAGAATTATTGAGAATATACAATGAAAAGACATGCCAGAGCCACTCAAGAAAAACAGGTGGGGACTGAAGTGAAATGGAAAATTAACTAAAAGTGGAGAGCAAATATCTTTGTGCATCTGGCCCTAAAAAATGCATGGGGGAGCCTTGGTAAGCTGTAGCACAGATAGCCACCTTGGAGAAAATCCCTACCAGCAAATCCTCAAGTTAACCCAGGTGCTTCTTGAACCTCTTGCCCATTCAATTTGAACCAATATTTTGGTTGGAATGAATAGCAGGTTTTCCTCTTTTGAAATAAAAAGGGCAAGTGGAAATCAGATTTTGTTATCTCAGAATATCAAGACTTAACATTTTCTTCGGTAACGTAATGAGCTGATGACCTTTGCAAAGAAGAGAGGGAATGGCCAACTTCATCTTTACAGCATTTATTTTATGTAACAGCTTCCTCAGCTGAGCTGAAGACAGAAATGGACAGAGCAGTATTAGCCGAAGAGAGTCGAGTCTCCTTACATTTCTGGAATAGAAATGGGCATGTAAACGATGATAAGTGGTTATCTTCAGCCAGCAATTTAACACCAGCTACGAAGAGAAAGCAGGCCAGAATCAGAACTGATAAAAGGCATCTTGCGTTATTTGATGTCCAGCACCATAATTTGGGGCATTTTAATCTTTTCTCTTGGAGTGAGAGCCTGCTTGTTCTTTGGTGTCCGAGGAAAGGTAAGGATTGTTGCACTGGTACAGCAATAAACATGTTAACTTGGCACCAGAGATTCCAGAGGGCAGATCCTCACCCCAACATGAGTGAACTTGTGCCTGCCATGGCCAGATGATGATAAATCCCCCTCCAGGGCTCCCAGAGGGGCAATGAGCAGGTCTGGCAGTCATTTGGAGTGGCCCGAGGGTTGCAGTAATTTGTGCCTCCCCCAGGAAGCCCCAGAGTGGGGCGGGTCATGCCAGGAGGCCTCAGAGCCAGCCCAGGAGGGGATGGATGTGGGATCTGTGGTGCCAGCAGAGCCACCTGGCCGGGGCTCTCTCCAGGAGGATTTTCCCTTACAGGACAGTTGAGGGCTGTCAAAGGGAGAATGCAGGCTAACAAAGCAAAACCTGCTCTCAATAGCACGGCTGATGGCTGTCCAGGACCACCCCAAAAAGGCCTGTGCAGAAGCCCTGTATTTCCCTAGCACAATTATGGCCTAATAAATCAGAGCAATTACCAGGCACACACTATTAAGATTTTGTATCTATCCAGAAATATACACATTTTCCCAGTTTGTTCCTGCAGAAACCAGAGCTGTGAGAGAACAAAAGCATTTGTCATCAGGCTTCTCTCCTGGTAGTGAATGGGCTTGAGACAATTACATTCTCTTTTTGTGCTTCCATCATTTCCAGCACCCCTGTGAATAACAGAGCTCCTGGCTGTAATGTCACTACAACCATTCCTTGCTGCAGCCGTTTCTGCAAGAGCTGGAAGAATCCTTCCCTGAAGCAAGTCCAGCCTGTGGGCAACAGGGTTTGACTGCCAAGTACCACGAATATGTTCCATCCAGATACTGGCAAAATGTCTGCGCAGAGATCTCTGTCACAGCTTGGAGAGAACTTGGCTGTTCACAAGGGGTCCACTTGGCTCTGAAAGCCACCTTTTGGTCAGTCTCTCTTTTCCCTCAGAGATGCATCGATGTCTCCTGGCCCCGTCTGTCACATGAAACCTGCTCCAGAGATTTCCATGGCCAATCATGGTCCCTGTCAAGCCATATTCCTCCATACTTCTCCTGAGGATGGCACCTTCTCAACTACAAGGAAACAGTGGTGGAGCACAACTGTTACTGAATGAGCCCAGGTACAGGACTTCTGGTACACAGTAGATTGATGTCATGATTGCATTTCTTTAATTTTATCAATATAGAGAAATAAACATATGTACAGACCATGTTTATTTCACTCTATCAAATAAAATTTTAACAAACATGACACAATTTTTACTGTGAAAACAGAATGTCTCAAATATTATAAGTTCCAGTGCCTTGTAATTGTATTTCAATAGGCACAAGTAGTATTTTACTGCACAGTGAATGCATTTCATTAGAGTATAAATTTACACTCTGTTGTAAATGAATGTTCATTTTACACTGTAATTTTTTTTACTGCAGAATGTTGCCATTTTAGTATTCACTGTAATCACTCCACTGTGTTGCAAGCAAATGTCATTTATATGACATGTAAAAATTCAGAGAATTCAATTTAAGGGATCTCAGTCTGAAGTATAAATACATGCAAGCCACGCAACACAAATAAACTTACTCCAGATGGTTGCAGATAAAATCAAATCCCACCATCATAAGAAATAAAATTCCCAGTACTAACACAGGCAATTCAGTACAGCTTCTGCTGACCAAACTGGCCAGAAAAATTAGCACCAATCCAAACATAATAAATTTAATGAAGTATTTGCCACTACTAAGAGACCAAGCATTATGTTTTCTAGGTGGTTAAACAGCTTTTCCCTCTGAATGGTTCTGAGAATCTACATGGATTCCCCCAGCTATCTGCCCCAGAAAGTATCTCGCAGGTAAATATCTAGAAACAGAAAACTATTGATACAATAAAATAACCGATTCTAAAAGCAACAATGGTTTATTTGCCTCTCTACATTACAGCTGCCTGGAGTACTTACAGTACAGCCCAAGAGCATTAACAAACAGCCAAGCTATTTCTTCTCCGTTGATAGCCACCTTATTGCTTTCAGCAGCTAGCAAATTAAACCTTCAAAATAATTCTCATGTGCACTGACTGTAAAGTGAATTTAAATTAAACTAATATATTACAAGAAAAGTGAGTACCTAGCCAGAGTTCTCAGCAGCCTTTCTTCTTCCCAAACCAGTCTCAGAGCACACAAATATAGTTACGGAGTTCGCACCTGCCACCGTGCATCTGCACATGCCATATGCTGCAGGACACACCTTATCCCAGCACTCACACACATATGTATTTGCAAACACCTCCTGCCACTGGGAGACGGGGGAGTCCAGCCAAGTGCTGCTAAAACCAAACCACAAAAGCCTCGTTGCCCATTTCTCCTCTGCCAGGCCCCCCTCATGTTCTCCTCGAGCCCTAAAACGGCAATAGTCACCCCAGGCACGCTCAGCAGATTTTGACTGGCCCTTTACAGGTGGACATGAAGCCAAAAAAAATGAACTTACTGACTCAACACCACTACACTAGGACAAGGAAGTCTTGCATAGCCCTGCTGGTATCCTTCTCCTTCTATTTATCTATCATTCCCAAGCTTCAAGTTCAGACCTGGGAGCAGCCTGCAAGGCTGTCTCACACCTTGCTCTCACTGGCTCCAGTACAGAGCTAAACACTGTGCTGAGAAGGCTTTAATTGCTCTGCATTCCTGAGGTGGCACAAAAAGAATGTAAGCGGACAGATAGATTTGAAGTGCACTAAAACAGCCTCAAACACAGTTTCTTTGCTCTTAGGCTGCTGGACCAAGCCCTAAAAATATGAAAATCCTTGGTCCTGCTGGACCAAGCCCTAAAAATGTGAAAATCCTTATTATTGAGAATAATTACATTTTGGAGAGGTAGTTACTCTTGGTAGTTGATTAAAGTCAGCTTAGATGAAAATTTGGGAACCCCCTTCTTACCTGTTTATTAAATAATAATTTGTTGATTAACTATTTTAAATCCTGTTCTCTTTGTTTCTGGGCACATATCAGTTTTGTCTTCTGCACCTCTAGCTAGGAGATTTTAGATTACACTCAAGAACAACCTTAAAAATCTGCTCTTACTCTAGGTCAAATTCAAGTTAGCCTCCTGCAAGTGTCTCAACAGGATATCATAGCAAAAATGGTTCTTTAAGTGTGGTACTGGGCACAGACAGGCTGGAGAAAGGATATAATCAGGTTTTGTGGCAGAAAACTTGACTGCATCAGCACTGTGAAAGCCAGCAATTATTCAGTACACATAGGACAGAGTAGGGGAAAAAGCAGAAAAATGAGAGCAGCCCTTTTTCATGGTAGGTATTGCTTTTCCACAGCAATCATGGAGTGGTTTGGGTTGGAAGGGACCTTAAAGATCATTTCATTCCAACTCCCTGCCACAGGCAGGGACACCTTCCACCAGACCAGGTTGCTCCAAGCCCTGTCCAGCCAGGCCTTGAACACTTCCAGGGATGGGGCAGCCACAGCTTCTCTGGGCAACCTGTGCCAGTGGTACATCTCCTTCTGAGTGAAGAATTGCTTTTTAATAGATAATCTAAACCTGCCCTCTGTCTGCTTAAAGCCATTGTTCCTTGTCCTGACACTGTCTGCCCTTGAAAGAAGTCCCTCTCCCTCCTTTGAGGTACTGGAAGACCACAGTGGGGTCTCGTCAGAGCTTTCTTTTCTCCAGACTGAACCCTAACTGTCTCAGCCTGTCCTTGAAGAAGAGGTGCTCCAGCCCTCTGATTTTCTTCATGGCCTCCTCTGGAGGGTGGCTGGGTGCTCTGGGTGGCTGCCCAGCCCCTTGCAGAGCAGGGCACACACCGTGAAGCTCTGCAGGGAGCTACTGTGGGGCACATCCCATCAATGTCAAATAAGGAGTTCCTGCATCGTGGCCAACACAAGTCCTGAAGACTCCTTTTCATACAAGGTTGTACATCAAAACTCTCCTTACCCCTATGCACTCACACATATGAAGCAGCCACTCATTTTATTACTCTGTGCAGTGCAGCTTTGATTACCAAAATCTGTCACTCATTCTTTAGATATGTCCAGTTACTGCTGGCATTAGCACATAGTTCCTCCTGGATTGTTCCTCAGCATTTTAAAGCTGCCTGTGCTGTTGCTTGCTACAAGACTGGATTTACCAGCATTTCATTTCCTGATTCAGCCTTCCTGGTTGGAAGTTTCCAGCTCCAGTCCCTTGGAAGCCTATAAGTTATGCATGAGTCTGGCACCAGAGCAGTTTAGGTGCCCTTTCAGAGCAAGGGACCAACATTGTTGGTCAGGAACTGTGTTACCTTCACTACAGGTCGCAGAGTACTCTGTGTTTCCTGCTAATTAAATTCACTGTTGGAAGCTCCTTACATCTCCACGTGATGTCTAACTGCAGAGCTGGATGTTGCCCCTAATTGCTTTTTATAACAAGGTTATAAAAGTCATGCTGTTATGTCCAGCTATGTCAGGGTCCTGACAACTGTACATGACCAAAAGTGACATTAATACCACACTGTATTGTACCAAAATTGGATATTAATGAGGAAATTTCAGTCCTCTTTTGGTAGGATCTTACTGTGATCAGTTAAGAGCTGTATTTACACAGGAGCATTAAGGAACATTAACATGAAGTAAAAATCTGTTTATCTGTTTAATCTAAATGATGTGTTAAGACATGAGATAGTCTAATTGAACAATACTATTAACTGCCAGGTTACAAAATTTCCCTGATAGCACATTACAATTTGTTTTCTTCAGCCCAATACTGAAGTAAACTGAAGGAGCGAGTACATGCCAGTGTAGATTTCTTGTGAGGACAGATTATGTTCCTTGGCAAGGAGCTAAGTGTGAAAAGATCACTGGATGACCAGATGCTTTTCCCCTGCTAACAAAGAACTTCTGCACAATTTGACATTTGAGCTAAATGCTTAAGAGGGACAAACCTGAGACTACCCAAGCCCATCACAGAAATCCCTGTTTCTGGGCTCAGCAACAAATGAACCAGGGGAAAAAGCAAGTTAGCCCAGCCCGAAACAAGCCTCTTGGCACCAGCATCGTTGCTATTTTCACCTAAAGCCCACCCTCCTTGGGAACCCGACCCCTGTGGAAGTCTTCTCTGGGCACAATCTGCTGTGCTACCGGGCAAAAGATTAATGCAATTAAAATTAAGTCTCAGATTATTCACCCAGGCCAAGCAGGAGAGAAGGGGTCCTAATGCTTCTATCACCAGTGGGTACATTCTGCCCCTCCTGGTACTCCTGCACCCTCACCAGATGTCAGAGACACAATTGATCCACACCAGGCTTTGCAGTCTGGGATGGCATTATGGAGGGACAGGTGCCATTAGATCATGGATATTTTTCTACAGTAATTGCCAATTAATAAGCAAGAGAAACTGTTCCTTACTAGTGCTTATTGCCCAACAGCTCCTGGTTTGGACAGAGATATCTCTGTGCAGTGGGTAGAAGTACCATGCTACACCACCCCTGCAAACCAAACCCATGTGGCACAGGCTTGCCCAAAACCATTAGTAATCGATTATTAGCTAATGAATCAGTTAATCGATCTGATATGTGTTTGGCCTAGAAAATGCTCACTAGTCCTACATATTCAACATGTTTACATTAACATTTTAGAAAGCTCAGCGGCTTCCAAGTCCCTTTATGTTTGCGCACAGCAAAGATCTCTAGGAAAACCTGATGGGGAAACACAGTATGCTGAATTATTATAACAGACACCTGAATGAAAACAGTCTTAAGGCAAGGCAGCTCCACTTGCTTTACACACGATTTACTGATAATCTTTATCGCTGAGTCAAGAATAAAATCCAATTTTGTCAAAAATGTTAAGCAAAAGATAAAGCCAGGGAAGAGTCCCTTTTCAAATGACTTTATATTTAGACACGTCCTTGTCCAAGACCAGGGTAACAAAACATTTTAGCCCTTTCCAACAGCCAGGTCTCAACATAATCGAAACCATCATCAGCACATCTCTAACTAAAAAGCACCACTGAACAAAGCTTGCCTTGCTCAGGAGCTCACACAATGTTCCATCAAGTTTTTCAGCTTATAGACAGAAGAAAAAGCTCGGCTTATCCTGTCCCTTTGCAACTCTCCCATTCTTTACATCTGCACTAGGAATCCAGGTAGGACTTCAACGGCTTGGGTTTCTCTGGAGCATATTTTCAAAGCAAGAATTCAGTCTCAATCTCATCATGAGAGCAAGGCAAAGGGGGAGAACTTTCAAACAACTCTCTGCAAGCTCCTGTTCTAAAGCAGAAACTTGTGAGACATTTTCTCAGATGGCAAAGAGAAAACCCTGGGGGATCAAGGTGTTATTTGTTGTTCTGTGCCTGGAACACCCTAGAATTCCCTGTAACAGAAGAGGAGACCACAGGGAGCTGCAGATGTTCCCAGCAGCATCCCTCTGCAGCAGCAGATGCAGTCCCTTCTGGCAGCTGTGTCACAGAGGCCTTGATGGCTCTAAAGCATAGAGACCCCAGCAGAGCCCCGCTGGTGTTTGCAGTAGATGAGAGGAAATATGCACATTTTTACAGGACAGTTGTAAAATCTCGAGGCACTTGACTACACCAGCAGCTCAGCACCATTTCTCAGATCACTACTCATTTCTTCACATAATATGAAAGATAATAACTGCTTGTACTCCGGTACAATAGAGGTGCTCTGTTAGGGTGCTGCTGTCAGTGGTCTGCCACCCTGGCTCCCACATGATGGGCTCTGTGCTGACAGGAACGGAGAGTGGCTCTGTTTCAAGAGGCTCTACAAGCCTAAAAGCACCTTACTGGCAATACAAGAAGCTCCCAGAAACTAAAACAGTGAGAAAGATTTCAGCGTGTACATTATGTAAAGAGTCATAGGAGAATGACACGAGGGGGTTGCAGAAAGCTCAACAGACCAGCGAAGAGGATTTCGAGCTGTTGCTGATTCTTATTTGCAATTCAAGAGGTCTGTGACTGATCAGACCATTGTTTCTTCTGCTCTAACTACAGTCCTTTCCACCCTCAGGGAAATACCAAAGAACAAGGAGTGAATAATGCACTTAAGGTATAAACCTGTGGCATTCGGTGGCTATTTTAACTAATGCTGGCATTTCATTACTGATATCAAATAAAGAATTATACAGCCTCATTCAGCCTGATTTCCCTCACACTATTCCAATCAGTAGCAATTTCAGCCTAAGTCTCAGGTTGAAGATTATATTTGCAAATTAGATTTTGGGGGGTGGGGGAGATAAATCTGTTAGTCCGTGGTTTGATGAAAAGTTTGAAAGCTAGTCTTACAACAAAAGAGTGAAATCTTGGCTGCAAAGTCAACATGAGCCTCATCCAAAATTTCTCACAGCCCTTTTAATCGCATAAATGTTTCAAGCTAGTACATCTGGGTCTCTGAAACAGTGGCAGCAGTATTTCAAATATTCTCAAAGCCAGATACTTGGATGGGTTTGAATTGGTGACAATAATTGTGAAGATCAGCTTCTCAGGCCAAATAGAAACATGCCAGGACCACGCAGGCAGGCTCAGTTGTCTCACAGGAAACACTTGAGTGAAGCAGGATGCCAGGGCTTCAAAGAGGAAAAGCTGGAGGGCATAGCACACACGTGCTGAGTGGCAGAAAATTACCAATTTTGATACTGCAGCTACTCCAAAACACATATTACCGAATACACCGAGGCAAAGAAGAGAACAGTAGAATCCAGTGAAAAATTAGAAAACACTTGGCGTGTTTGGGGCATCAAATAATCAATATTTGTTCCCCAAATTGTAACTGATGAACCAAAACTTCCTTTAGGGCACAGAAGGCACCACAAGAGATGCATCAAGCAGCATTCAGCAAAGCAGCACATGCCAGAGCTTTGCTATCAACAGGATTCTCCACACGGCATTTAAGGCAGGTCACAAAACAGCAAGACACCAGCTGCTTGCATTTACTTTTTTTTTTTTTTTTGGTAATATTTCTAAAACAAACTTTTCTTGAGATAAATCTGACCAAGTTATATACAATTCTTTCTCTCACTCTGACCATTTAAATCGATTTGATAAGCAAGCCAGATTGCATGCCAGTGCTTCCAACAATTAACTTGCAAGAAATCCTGTGACGAACCTTAGTCTCTTTTCACACTGACTTTATTATGCTCACAAAACTTTACACTTGTTCATATATAATGTGAAAATCAAGCACTGCCAGGCTAGCAGACAAATCAGTGACCTAAATGTTCCAGAAAATGAAATGATATATGCCTTGGCTGTCCTGCAGGGCTTGCAGAAGCAGGAAGAAGTATCACCAAATAACTTGAATTCAGTAATTCCCCAGAAGCATCAGTTCCCACAACCTCAGGAAATTCTCATACAGTCAGTAGGAGAAAATACATCTCTCTGGCAGCTAACTACAAAAAGAGAAAGTGGGATGCTCAGGAAAAAGAAAACTAAAAAGAGAATCATACACTAGAAGATATATAGGAAGAGAAAGAGCAGAAGGTTTCTTCTCTGTCAAGCAGAGGGGTGCAGATCCATCCTGTGTTAACACTTCCTTCCCAATTTTATCACAACTACCTTTATTTTTTTATTTATTTTAAACCCTGGCTTTGAACCCCTGGTGGGGTTATTGGAATGAAATGAAAGGACGCATTACTAAACATCTCTTGATCAGCCATTTGGTCTGACCAGCTGAGCTGCTTTTAATGTGGTACAAAAGAAGCTGAACAGGCCCTCCAGCAAAGGATGCTCCTGGCCTTAACTGGAGTCTGATCCAATCATTGTCTTCCTATTAGAGGGTGCAGTCTTGCAGCCCTGCTGCTGAAATGGTGCTTTGATCATATCTTGTGGAAAACTGGCAAGAGCAACCATTTAATGTCACATTTCTGCTTTTACTCTACAGCTCTTATTACTTTATATGCATAAAAAATGCATGGCTACTCATAAATCTTTGATTATATTCTGGACTAGACCTGTTACATTTTTCACCTCCCCTGCAGGATAAAGTCTGGAAAATGCGTGCATTCCATAGAGGGCATGGGATGCTCTGCAAATTTGAACACAGGCACAGAGCAGCAGCTGCTCCCAGGAACGGTACCAAACCCAGGAATGTGGAACTTGCCCTTTTTAGCAAATAATTACGTTGAAACTGTGAGAGGCAGCCTCAGTGTTACAGTGCTAGGAGGCTGAGATACTCCTCTTATGATTGTCCCTCCTTTCATGTCCCTGCTGCAAGACAGAGCATGACCCCAAAAATTCTTATCAGGTGAGCTGGTAATAATTATTATTTTACAGCTCCCTGCAAGGAAACTACCTTGGGAAAGGGACATACCTGGCAGGACAGCCTGGATCTCTGAATAAGTGAAACAGTAGCTTACAAACCTACCTAGTAGATGGAAGGATTCACTCATAAAAGATTCATAGTGGCTATTGAGTACATTCATTGATCCAAACGCCTTCCAACAGATACTCTTGACAAAGATACCAGTGCTTTGCCCTGTTTGCAGGTATTCTCCACATCACTCACCCTTCCGGCCCTACTTCTCCTATCTCCTGCTGCCTCAATTCCCAGAGGGCCACGCAGCCCGTATTAAACCTGCTGCAGTGACAAGAACATCCCTGGAGAAACCACTTCTACCTGGGAAATGGCCCGTGAAGCCCTGCAGGCATTCTAAAATGCTCTGAAAAGCTGAAAGAACAAGGCACTTACCAAGGGGAATGCTAAGGAGATGAAGAAAGAAAATAAACAGGGAGAGGCAAAACAAAGATTTTGGATGCACACATCACGGTGACTGAAAGGGTACCCACTGCAATTCTTGTCGTGCCGCCCATTGCCTTGAGACTTACCATAATCAAGTAGTTGTGCAGTCTTTCAGCTTCAAGTTGATTTTTAAAGAACAGGTATTTCTCTGCTCATTTTTTTTTTTCTCCCACAGAGGTATTTTGACTGGATTTAGGAGTCTGGAATCACAAGACAAAAAGCCACCATGACTGAAGGAAGGGGTGGGGAAGGCTCCTTTAATCACACAGGTGGTGGTGAAGGGAGATTTGCACCTGGGCCAATTACTCATTAATCTGCAGCAGCTCCTGGTAGATATGCCCCGCTTTGCTCTTAATCCTTTTGTAGTGCCAGCCCAGCTTGGTGCCCCCTCTCCTCTCGTCGCTGACCACTTTCCCCCCTCAACACGCACATGCTGCTGCATTTTACATTTTAAAACAAACTCCTAGTGCTCAGGTATTGTGCAGATTACAGCCAGCAGGCTCTCCCATTTTCCAGCCTCCTTTTATTTCCCAGCCTGTTCGATGTATCAGGAGATTAGGAAGAAAATGTGTTCTTTCCATGAAGGCTGACACAGCCTTTTTCTCCATTTATACCTACTGATTTTTTTTTCCCTGCTGATGCATTATATGAGCTCCTCTCTGAGTTTCATTTTCTTGACACCAGTGTTTTAAAACCCTTTTGAGAATGCATGTGCTGTTTAGCATACTATGGAGCGAGGATAGGCCAGGTGTGGATCATTTTACATTGCAGGGAAATGAGGCCTCTCTTCTCCATAATTATCAAATTTGCTTCTACAGAGAGATTTTCTCTACTGCTAGGCTACAGCCCTCAGTTACCTTATGCCTCTTAGTAAATATTCAAAGGTCACTACACCAGGATTTCTTCTGGAAGGCAGAGTTCCTAGAAACATGGGGCTAGGGTAAGGAAAACAGTCCTGTGTGAAGCTTGGCTCCCTTGCAGAAGATGAGAATTTCTCAATAGTTAGAGCTGAATATTGAGAGAAGGAAAAGCTTTGCTTCTAGTCCCAACATTACCTGAGTAATATCAGTTATCAAAGAGGGAGAATGCACAATTTTACCAGGAGTGAAAATATGTTTAAAGTGCTATATACTTATTCTTTTTGGACTTGGTGGAACATAGCAGATGTAAAAACCATTTGAAAGGTGAATGATGCTAAGCAATGTTACCAAGCAGGCACAGTGCCTGTGTCAGATTCACCTTACATGACATTTCTTTTTTTCATAAAGGCATTGAAGCTTTCACCTAAAAAACTCTTTTACATGTTTTCCTTTCATTTTCTCCCCAATTAGCTTTTTCAGTAGAGTTAAACTGGAGAATAATCTGTTTAACTTTAGTGTTGTCTACATGGGGGGTACTTGAGATAAATCAGTTCTAACTAATGAATAGTTTAAATTCAGGGCAGAGGAGTCAAACTGCATGAGTCCCTCTTATGGACACCTGCTCTAGGCAGCCTGGTCAGATTTAAGCAGAGGTGGTTTCCACAGTGGACAATGTACAAGAGCATGTAGTGACAGGACAAGGGGCAAGGGCTCTAAAACTGACAGAGAGTAGGTTTACAGTGGCTATTAGAAAAAAAAGAATTGTTTACTGGTGAGGCACTGGCACAGGTTGCCCAGAGAAATTGTGGCTGCCCCATCCCTGGATCAGGTTCAATAGAGCTCCAAGCAGCCTGGCCTAGTGGAAGATTGTTGTAGCAGCCCCCTTGTCAGAGGGTAGAAATGAGCANATTCTATGATCCTGTGTAGGCTGTGTGTGCAGGATGCATCCAATTTGTCAGGCTGCATTGGCTGTCAAACCCTCTCAAAACCTGCAACTCCATGTTTGCTCAGGACAACCTACCCATGACTGTGCTGCCAGATGATTTTTGCCTTTTTTCCTTTTTTATATTCTCTGTATTCTTTACACCTGTACTCGGAGCCCCGTAGCATATTATTGCATTCATGGCTAGTTTCCCCAGTACTTTTACCTGCCCTGGTAGGCAGAAAGACAAAATACATTCCAAAGCCCCTATCCTATCTTGGTTCTTTCTGGGAACTTAGGCCAAAAGCAGCTCTTAGGGACACATTTTCATCAACAAATTCAGTTTTCATCTGAGGGGGGAGGCTTTAGAGAGGGGGAAAATACCTCACCTCTTATGTCTCTAATTGGTGATTCTTGTCAAATATGCTAATTTGCTAAAATGATAAAAACTATATAAAAACCCTAGTCCCCTGTGGAAAGAACACTGACCACTTGGATATTTTTAGTTGGAAAGCACTGCCTTCTCCTTTAGCAGATAAAAATACAGCTACATGGAATAATTTAGTGTTATAATAGGAAATAATAAAAATGCCAACAACTGTTCATGCACAACCTCCTCAAAGGAACCTTTGTGCTTTTAAAAATCAACAATTCGAAAATGAAATGAGAGGTTAATGTCATCCCCTTGGTGCAGCTGAGTCTGCTACATATGGAAGTGCTTTGTGTCAGGTTTTTGTGCCGGCACAAGCATATGGGATCAGACACAGAGGAGGAGTTCTGAACTTTTCTGCAGACAGATGAATGAATTCAAGCTGAAGTAGCAGCACAGATCTTGCACTAGCCAGTCCAAAAATAGTAAAGAAATCCCTTTTCTACATTTAGCACTGTGTGGATGGGTTTCTGTGTTCATTGATGAGCTCCTAGGCCAGCTCAAGTTTTACAAGAGCTATAGCTCTTTATTTCTACAGTCAAAATAGAGCAGGAGTTTTGAATATTAGCACGATATTATCTCCCTTTTTGCTTTCACTGCATTCAGCACGGCTCTCTCCACTAAATAACACATAAATCTTAACTGTCTGTTATAGAAAGATTATTTTGAAAAAGGGTTTCTTGCCAGACTATTATCCATTTTGTACCACTTTTTCTTTCCTCGTTCTTTTTTATTCTTCTATGAGAGAGGAAGATTTTTCCTCTCCTTTTTCTTTCTTTTTGTCCTGCTCTAATTCTTGTGGCTGATATATAAGAGCACTGATGCAATGTAGTTTTTCATTTTGGCAGCTTTTTTTAAACAAATTCCATAGCATGATCCGACCAGTGACAAACGACCCAGCACTTCCACTTGGAATACTAACGCTGAATTAACTGGCTTCCTGGGGTCTGATGGAGATGCAGTGAGAATTAAAAAAAATTACTGCACAGGAGCAGTGGTGACTGATGTAGGGCCTGCATGCTGAGCTTTTGACCTCCACCGTTTCTACAGTAACTGTGTAATGCATTGTGCTTTCTATTCTCAGGCTCGCCTTGGAAGCCAATTAAATTAAAAGGCTATTCATTTCATTCTATTTGTCTCCAGGACGCTCACATAGAAATGCAAACGATTCCTGTTCAGAGTTCCCTGCATCAGAGAAACTGATATTGTACTGCTAATTTGTAATAACACTATAATCCAATATGCAATCTGCCCCAGTTTAAGAGATGTGCATAGGATGTACACTGATCTTACAAAACACTGATTAGGGAGATCATGAAATTAAAACTTCTGAAGGGCACGTCTTTCAAACCCTCAAGGCAGCTCTTTTTCTTGGTTTAATCAGATGGTTAATCATTACAGCTCAGGCTTTCCAAGAGCCAGATTCATCAATACTAGGAAGCATGGGTTTGTAGTATTGAACATTTACAGTCTCAGAAAAGCAAAGCTGTGAAAGGTGATTGGTAAGCACTTTGCTGCTTTAAAAAAAGCAGTGGAGGAAATGAAAGTATTTCCCAGTAAAACCAAAGAATCATTTGAAGACTGATCGACCAATTTGAACAATGGAGAAACACAGTCCTAAATACACTGTTCTCTTAAGTACTAGTCTTGTCTCCAGCTCAGTGAGAAATTAGCATTTTTGTTAAACCACAGAAAACAATTTGACAGGGAACATTATTATCCTGTGCTTTTATTCTAAATTAAGCTTGTGGTATAGTTCCCCGTGCCACTTTGAGAAAGTGTAATTTCAGAGTTGGAGGAGTGACCTTCACATTGAAGTGAAGCAGGAGAACTTCAACACCCTCCTGCAGGATACGAAATTACATCCTGCAACCTGCCATTTGTAGATCATTTTTGCAGGCTAGCAACCACAAATTGGAACGTGCCTATCATCAATGGCAGATCAAATGTTAGGGCTTTTCTAATGGTCATGTTACTGAAGGTTTGTTGATAGAGAAGATGAGGGTTTGTAACAGAGGCAGCAGCCTCCATTGCACTTCATCTGGACATGGCTGGCAGGGCGTAATAAGCTAAACGAGGCTCAAATGACAAAAATGTCTCCAGGCTCATGAAAACCTGGAACACTATTTCTGGGAAAACCTGGCAGTTTAGACAAAACGGCCAAACACTTAAATACATTTGTCACAGAAAAAAAAGCATTCCGACCCAGAGACACTCACCTGCATGCTGAAATCCACGGGCCTTCCATCAGGAGTGAGCTTGAAAACAATTCTCTGGGTCGAGAAAATGAACTTGCTTCCTCCTGCTATGATTAAATTAGTTTTGTTTTCTTCCCTCCCCTGACTCTCAATAAAATTTCAATCAGTTACTGAAATATGAGGAGACTGAAAAATTTGAAGTGAGAAACTGAGAAGTGAAAATAGACTTCCTAATATGGTTTGGTTAAAGAAGCATATATGAAAATTTCAAGAGGTCACTTCCGTCTGTCTAGTCATCCTCCTCTATGCTGACTAGAAGGAACTCAATAAAATGAAGGGTGAATGATTTAGAGATGACTGAAGGACATGCCCTTTTCAGCGGAGGGTTTTATGCCACAAAGTATCAAACAGGTCAGCAGTTTAGCTTCCAAAAACTGTGTAATAAATGTAGTGTGCTGCAAACCAAAGCACCTTTGTATTCAACAGCACTGGGGGAACAGCAGAAAGCAAGATCTGCACAATAAGGATCAGGAACTCTGGGCCGGCACGTTTTTCTATAAATTGCCCTGCTGTGAAGTTTCTTGATCCATCACCTGACCCGGCTGGAATGGGTCCTGCTGAAAGAGAAGATGCTACATTATAAAATCCATAGGTCTATGGGATATGGAGCTTCAGGTCTTTCTGTGTCCTTTGCTGCCTAATTTTCTTGCTTTGAGATCGTTTTCCTTATTATTGTAATTCCTCTGCAGAACACTAATCTTGACTTTGATGCAACAGTGATGGCGTAAAACAACTTCAACCTTCCTTAGTTTTGCAGCTCAGATGATGAGGTCTCCAACAAGAAAATTGTCTTTGATAATTTGTTTTTGTTTGGTTTTTTTTTTTTTTTAAATATAGCAGCCAATTTCTAACAAAAACTCCCACAGCTTCTCAAAGCTTTTATTTTTTCTGTGACAATTTCCAAACTAAGGCTTTTTCTGAATGAAATTCTATTTGAAAAGACAGGACAGAAAGTGTCCAACATGGATTTTTCAGTTTCTTTTTCCTAAATGAAAAGAGCTATTTTAGAAGACTATGTTTTCTTTTTTATAAGAAAGGTAATTTTGGTGTTTAGAAAAACCTGGTGGGAGAAGCTGTAAATGGAACTCAAAGCTCCAATGTAATTGTGACCAAAGACTCATCTAGTTTTGAAAGAAAACTTGATTTTTTAGAAAAAACAGCATTTAATTACAATAACTAACAATAAAAAGAAGTATAATGGAAAGGAAAGAAAACTTGTTTCATGTAAGGACTTCCCAATGCATTCTGGACAAGATCTAATGAAGTCAGATTACCTTGGTTTTTTGTTTATTTGAGGTATTCTTCACAATCACTTCAGACATGGCGTCCTCTCCGGAGTTATGAGAAGAGCCGAGAGCTGCAAGTTTCTTGCTGTGGAAGTAACAGAGAAAATACACTTTTAAACATGGAAAAGTATCCGACCATCCTGATGACTATAAACGCTTAGCAGATATTGCATCATGCACATACTCTATATATGTTATTCTGCTTTTGTGTTTTTATTAGGGCAGAAAGTTGAGTAGCTCTTTGCATGATAGTGCTGAAAATAAACGGAAAAAACACCCTAAAAATAGCTTTGATCTTCCGTGTAAATGTGACTATGTTTTAAATGTAGTTCTTTCCGTAAATAAAATACATCATCAAGAAAAAAAAAACTTGGTGTAGGATAAATCAATGGGTGTTTTTAGTGACACACTCCTGCTATTCACTGAAACATGGCCCCTCATTCTGGGCACGCATGCAACATGCACGAGATCGTGCTGATAGGGAACACCTATTTCTCACTAAGAGTAAATTCAGGCAAGTTGTGCTGTCCAAAGCACCAACCTTGGTGACATAGAAGTAGGACATCTCCAAAAATAACCTTTCTTAAGGAAGATGAAAAAAAAAAAAAAAAAAAAATCTGAGTCACATCATCAATAAAGGATTACGAAAGAAAAAAATCCTCTGAGGCTTAAAAAACAAGCTTATAACTAGACCCCTCTTAGTTAAAGTTGTTGTATTCCAAGGAAAGCTACTGAGGTAAAAGGAGTATCACTATAGAAGAGATGATTTTATTTGTTCATTTGTCTAATTAGAAGTTTAAGCCATGAGGACCAGCCACGTTCTGGCTTGAAAGGTCAAATTCAAGCTCACAAGTAATTAGATTTGAGAAATTAGGCCAAAAGAAATTCCAAAATTAGAGTGTTTTGATAAAAACTTCAACGTATCTCTCAAGTGAAGCAAAGTTAATTAAATAAAATGTTTCATGAGTGATTAGAGTGTACATTTGACCATCAGTTTCATCTCACATTCTGCTACCCACCAGCTGGAAAGCTGAAGCGACTTTTTATAACTTCATTAGAGCTACCTTGTGGAACAATTTAATCATATAAAACCTTATACTGCAGATGCACAAGTAGAGCAGTACCAGCTGCTGGCTTCTGCTCCTCCCTCCCTTTCCCTCTCCCAGTGCCACACTCCCTCACTGCCTGGGGACTGCCTTGAAGGAGGCTTAGCTGCAGGAGCAAGTGGAGTTTTCCTGCCTAACATCCAAAATGCAGAGTTCCTGAAGGACGAGGAGAGACACAGGGCTTCCTAGGCCCAGATCCCACTGAGGGAACCTCCGGAGCAAAATGCTTATCTGGCAATGAAGACAATATCTTGGGGGGTGGGGAATAGGTGAGTTAATACTGAGAGGACAAATACTCACCTAACTGCTTGAAATGATTCTTGTGATTCTCTTTGTCAAAGAACTGCAAGGCTCTGGCACAGCACTTCCCTCTCTAGCCAAAGAAAGGAAAAAGCCTTGGCTAAATCAAGTATTTGGATTTTCAGGATGAAATGGCTTAGTGTCATCTTTGTGATTGGCTCCACAGCAAAGCAATGGAAGAAGAATGAGAAGCATTGCAGACAAGTGAGGGGGCACAGCTCATCAACATGCAGCACATCATGCCATGCAGCACACTTGCAAGTGTGTCACATTTGAATGGTACCATTTATCTTTATGATCTTTTTATTTTTTGCTAGACTGTATTTCATTTCTTTCTTTGTCTGACCTCCAACTCCTCTGTCAGAGGTGGTAGAGAGAATATACAGCAAGAGCAGGGGAAGAGAGAACTATCAATTTATATCTCAGTCTTTGTGACTAATCACTGAGTAGCATCTCTTCAGAACTAACAATCTCAGAAAAGTTCCCATGTGTTCAAGGCTGACTCTGCGCACGTTTGCTAATCAGCTTCAAATTATAATCAGGATATTAGAACACAACTTTGCAAAGCAAGTGGCTGAGAAGATCAGCAAATACTCACCAGAGAGAAGAAAACAGAGCTTTGGAGGGGAGGATCTGACTCCCATCAGCTTCTGGCTGATCAGTCACACAGCCTGGGAAGGGACAGAGCCCTTGCAGAGGTACCACGCTGATGGGATCTCTCCCTCAGGACTGAGAACAGGAGCAGCCAGGCTGTGTCTCTCCTGTTTCCCTCCAAAAAAAAAGAAAAAACCCCAAAAAAACCCCTAACATAATTACCTGCAATGCAGAATGGATGTTGTCCAGACAAAGTCCCCTTGCCATAACTGGTGAAAGGGATGTATTTTTTCTTCTGTGAGTAGCCTCACAGAGCAGCAGGGTGCTGAGTGATTCAGCTTTGCTGCACAGCAACAGCAGCACAATGTGCTTCAGTCCTGTCAGGCTGACATCAGGCTGCCTTCTCCCCCTGCAGACTCACAGGGAGTGCCACAGGACTCCTCCAGAAGTGCAGCCCGTGGTGCCATGGGCAGGCAGTGGCACAGATGGAGTGCAGGCACTCCGGGCTCTGTGGGCAGCAGCCTCTCCCACGTGTGCTCTCCTAACAGAGTGGATGCTGATGCTTTAAACCTCTCATTTCCTCCTTCTCTCAACTTGGTGCCCTGGTTTTGGTGCATCATGGAGGCCTCTGCACAGGGAAAAGCAGGTGTAGAAGTAGCTTACAAGATCCTCATTAAGACCAGATTTTGATAGAGATGACAAGCCAAATCACTCCCAAACTTCTGCTTCTCAGCATTCAGCTTTAAGGATCATTTGATTTACAGCCAGAAAAACTACCTGCAGTGATATTGCTGGGAAACTGGAGCCTCCAGTCATATTTAGCTTCCATTTCAGCTACTCTGCATTGAATATTCCCCTTGGCAATTCAGAGGGCAACTACACTGTCTGTTACATGTGTTACATAAAGACAATCAGAATGAGCTATTTGGGTACTGACCTGCTTGATTTTATTTTCAGCATTTTCTCCTTCCCACCCCCCCCCACATACATTTGTGAAGCATGAAATAAATTCACCCCTCCTGACTCAGTTCTATTCTTTTTCAATGACAGAACACTTGAGGTTGGTAAGTGAACTGTGCTGGGCTGGGTCATGTTTTCAAATGAAGAAAAAAAACCCCCACAACCCTGAAGCAGATTGATGTAATTTTGGTTTCATAGCTGACAATCATTTTTCATCATTGTTTCAAGCATGAAGGATTTAGCAATGGCTGCATAAAACTTCAGTGGCACAAACCTTTGATGTTCCGTCAAGCAGCTTTGCTTTTCTCCCTGTCATACAGACTGCAGTCACAAATTACTCCCTGGCAATCCTAGGTGAGGATTATGAAGATTATTAGAAAAAGATGAGGTTTAAAGGGTTATTAGAAGTACCTCTGGGTTTCAGCAACACACGAACACACAATTATATCCTTCACAAAAATCCTGATTTTCTTATTTTAATGTGCTGCTGTTTTTTTCTCTCTCAAGTGAGCTCTTTGGTTGTGCATTTTCACCTCAGATTTCAAGTAATCAAACTGTCAGGAGCATCACCTCCTAAGAGAAAGCACCGAAACAAACAAAAAGACCCACATTGGCAATCTGCTTGTGAGCTGCAAAACATGCACAGAAGCCGAGCACAGCACACGTCTCTCTGAAAGGACAGTTGTGCTGCTTGGAGTGTGACTTTGCAGGACAAAACTACGTGGCAATATAGACTTAGAATATAAAGTTCTATTCTATTTGAAACTACTGCCTTCACAAATGATGTGCTGTCTGTTTCCCTAGTTCGGAATTCAGGATGATTTTTTGCCCAGGCTTGAGTTCCATTGGGCTGTCCTGAGTTTTCTTGTGGACACCCATTTAAATAAAACAGGTCAAAATGCAACTGTTCTGTCACCACAAGATTGGGGCTTAAAAATCCACATCTTTTCCATTAAAGTCTTTCAACTAAACAATGTGTACTCTCAGTTGGTTTTTTGGTTTTTTTTTGACTTGCTGTTTTACTTCAACAGCATCTACAGTTTACTGTATTCTGTACCTTGTGACACTGGATTCTGTAGATCCTTGAAGCATTCCCCTCGCTGCTACTGCAGTTTTGGGGATGCAGCACTCAGATCTTTGCTTCATGACTGCCAGAGATTTTTATCATCCAAACGGGCTTCAGCTGTAAAATGGGGATAACAAAACTTCTCCAAGTAATTAATCTGCCCAAGGTTGTACAAGGAGTGGAGGGTAAATATCAGCATCTTCCTCAGAGCCTGAAGAAATTAATACTACAGATCATTACTGAGGTATTTGAATTTTAGAATGATGCTTAGGCTCTATTGCAAATATTTTACAGGAAACTGCCCTATTTCAGTAATCTCTAATGTGATCTGGAAAGAGCACAGAATTTTAATGAAGGGATGAGAAGCAAGAAGGGGAAGTAACTAGTAATAAGTCAAAGAAATAGGCTTAGTTGTTTGTATGAGATTTGCAGATAAGTGTTTCCTAAGTATAATCAGGTACAGACAGATAGGTATGGAGATCCTCAAAACTGGGTAATTCACTCCAAATACCTCTGATTTCACAGCTTACAAGATTTAAAGTGACCTCTTCAAAGACTAGGCAGTGATGAAAGTTCAAATCAAACAAACTTTCCTTTACACCTTAAGAATTCAATGAGACTATACAAGCACCATTTAAGTGATTAGCTTTCGGTGTGCTAGTACTCTCACTTATTTCTCAGTATTTAATTATCAAATACCTCAATGAACTCCTCAGGATACAGCTACAGCTCAAAAATTATTCACTGAAAAGAGCTGTTGAATAACATTTGACACACACAGGAATCCATTTGTAGATAATCCTCTATCAGCAAATTTCATTGACTAAATTATATGTGGTTAATTATTCACCCATCTCTCACCACACAACTTTCCCTCCTCCCCTTTGACAAATTCCTAAAATGATCAAAATGCTGATCACAGCCCAACAGTTTATGCAGCCTCTCCCCTTTCCAGTTCCTTCCCTCCAGTCCTTTAGCAAGCAAACCCTTCTGGTTCAGCAATTTGGCAAACCGGGGAAATTTTGACTTGCAATTATATAACTGCTGCAAGGCACTCCCAGTCAGCAGGAATGCCGTCCAGGGGATTCACAGCTGTAAAAATGCAGAAACAGCCATCCTTCCCTACCACAGGACTTCTATTGGAAATGCAGCCCTCAGTTCTGAACACTTTGATTTATTGGAGGGAGAAGCAGTGTGAAAACACTGTCAGGCTTCTGCAGGCACTGAGATATGAGACTGATCCATTCCTTTACATCGCGCTCAGGAAAAGTGCAGGAACCCGGAAGGCTATAAATTAGAAGATCCTGGAGATGTGGGGTGGGAGGAGGAATCAGAAGGGTAAATTTAGCTTGTGATTAGCTTTAAATCCTGAAAAACATTAAACAACTTCTGGCTGCTTCATGAATTACACCTTGCCTTTCCCAATTGTTCCTTTATTTGTAATTCTCCAGCACAAGTGCAGACCCACACTCCCCCTGCTCCTGGCTTGCAGCCACCTTGGCCAGCAGGATCTGCCTGCTTTGTTGTGCTCCATTTCCCACATATCTTCTTTAGAAACCCCTTATTAAGATCTTAGACCCGATGTATTTTTAATTCTACTGTGAAATCCTTACTTAGGGAAGATGCTGCTTTGGCTGACAAGACCTTCCACCCATCTGTGGTCCCGGATCGTGCTCTTTCCCTCCTTTCTCTTCCCATAATCCCACTTTCTAAGGGAACTCTTTTAGACTACAGAAATAAACCCTCTTTTCCCACCCTGTCTGCACAGTGCCTTATACTATTTATATAACAGCTCTCTAACTATTAAAGGATAAAACTGCAGCTACAAAATTCATGCTGCACAGATTTCTAAACCTGAATTAGCCTTCCCTTTCTTGTGACAATTTGTATTAAATTCTATGGTCCGAGGCTTTGCTGACCATTCTCAGCCCTGAACTAGACCCATAACTTACTTCGCATCTGATTTCTGGAGTACAAGATTCTGTGTGATATTATGTATCCTATCCTAACCCTGTTTGCAGGTGATCCTCCTCTGCATTGACTGATCACAATTGGCCTGAAAAGGTCTTCCTTTCTCTCCTGTCCTGCACATGAGCATGGAATCTCTGAAATTCCCTGGAAAAGTATCACCATTCATACCTTTGGCTCCTCAGACAAAAGGGACCTGTCCAGCAGAGTACATTGGACTAGACCTTCTTACAGAGTTGTCATTTCAAGGCATTTCCTTGGGCTTTTTCCCAGGACATTTCCAGGGTTGATGTGGGAAGAGATGACAGGAGAGCCTCCAGTTTTGAGAGGGGCTATTGGCTGCAGCCCTTAACTAGTCAGTCTGCAGCTCACCCTCTGTAAGGCAGCTCTGTTCCATGTGGTAAACAGGCTTACTTATTCTTCTCACATCTCATTACTAATGCTTTCAATGTATCCTAAGTAGACAAGCAACCAGCTTCTGTCCTTGGATACCAGCCCAGTTCTCCTTGACTTCACCAGCACGCACAGACTATCTGAGGAAAGAATTCAGCTCAGTGTAGCATTTGCATGGCATGCTGGTTATTAAAACAGCCACCAGCTCCTGTTTCATAAGCAAAAACATAAATTCCAGGCCATTACATAAAATGACTTGACAGAGCATTTACTTAGTCACAGCTACAACTTGCAGACCTCTGCTCGCCCTTTGGAGGAGGAACAGGGACAGCCCTGCTCCCCTCTCCTGCAAAGGTGCTGGTACAAACCAGGAGAAACATTGCACACCCCACTCACTGCCTGGCCCCCAGCGGGAACTCGAGCTGAATTCTGTGGGCAGCAGGTGAGGGAGGGGATCCTGCCCCTCTGTCCCGCCCTGGTGTGACCCCACCTGCAGTGCTGGGTCCGGATCTGGGGTCCCACACAGGAAGGACATGGAGCTGTAGGAGTGAGGCCAGAGGAAGCCCCCAAGATGACCAGAGGGATGGAGCAGCTTTCCTTGAGGAAAAACTGTGAGACTTGGGGTTGTTCAGCCTGGAGAAGAGAAGGCTCGGGGTGACCTAACTGTGGCCTTCCAGTATCTGAGGGGAGCCCACAAGAAAGATGCAGACGGACTGTTCACTAGAGCATGGAGTGACAGGACAAGGGGCAATGGCTTCAACTGACAGAGAGTAGGTTCAGATTAGATATTAGGAGGAAATTCTTCCCTCTTATAGTGGTGAGACACTAGCACAGGTTGCCCAGAGAAGCTGTGGCTGCCCCATCCCTGGAAGTGTTCAAGGCCAGGTTGGAAGGGGCCCTGAGCAACCTGGGATAGGGGAAGGTGCCCCTGCCCGCCTTTGGGGGATTGGAACTGGGTGATCTTTGAGGTCCCTTCCAACCCAAAGCATTCTGTGGTTCTGTGATTCTGTGGCATGCCAGGAAAAACAATCAGAGATCTTGCAGCTGATCCAACTAACACGAAAATGTGAGATGGTGCCTTCTTGTAAGACTGAGCAATTTCCAGGCCTCTCTCAGGCGTCCTGTGCCTCATTTCTCCATCTGTAAAACAGGGCTAATACTTCCCTCACACACAGCTGATAGGGAGATGAAAGATGCTCGAGGATTAAGTATAGTCCATAAAAACATGACAAGCTTGATTCAGTATAAGCTGGCAACCACTGTAAGTTTCAAAGGCAATTCCATTCACAGGTTTTAGTGCTGTTTCGGAACATTAATGTCTACTCTGCTACTGCAGTTTGCTTTGCAAACCCACAGCTGTCAAATAGAAGTCATTAGGGGAAGTGGGAAGAAGCCAGAGTTTTTGTAAGGAGTGATCAGGAGCAAATTAATTCATGTTGGCTATGAATTTTGCATCAGTAGATTTCAGTGTCAATCCAGTTGTTATAAACTGTTTATATTCCCCCTCTGGCTATTGTTTTGAGCTGTCTTCAGATGCATACTGACCTCCCTAAATTGCTTTACAGGCTGTTAACATCGCAGAGATGATCTTTGCAGCTGATAACCCAAGGCTGGAACCTTCAGGCTAAAAGCTGACACGGGAGCTCAAGTGTACCAGCTCACTGGAGCTGTGCTGATGGGTAGCTGAGGGTCTGATTTGTAATTAGAGAACAAAAAAATTGACTTCTGAAAAACAGTTGGGGGATGAAGGTGGAGTCTGCTACGAACTCGATGGCCCTGGAGTTTCAGGCAACAGCTTTTAAATTTTTCGGTGCAGGGAAGCAGCCTGTCAGAGGTGTGTGAGGCCAGCCACAACCCATTGCCCACACAGTTGTATCAACAAACAGAACACAATATTCCAGGCTGAATTTAAAAGAAATTAATTCTGGCTGATTTACCTAATCCAGTCACAGCACGGCTCCAGAGACAATTTCATGAGCACAATCAAAGGAGCAGGAGTGTGTGACCATCCCTAAAACTGAGGATTGTCCACGGAAACAAACCTACTTTTGGTGGCTTTCCCAGCAACTAGCCCTCACAGAAATCACCCTCACCTGATACCACCAAAACCCAAATGATGAAAGCCCTTAGACTACGTATCCATTGGTAATAGCCAATAAAAAATTTCTTCCAGAAATTCTTTGTTCCACTTGCACTGCCCCTCATACTGCTGGTTGGTGGCACGCTGCAAACCTCTTCCTGCCAGAGCTTTAACCAATGCACACAACTGACTCCAACTTAGATTTGACTCTTTTCCTCAAGATTAAATGGGCTACTTGCAGAGACAGATAACTCAGTAACTTCAAAGCTCCATGCCTTAGCTAACAAGAACCAAATTGCTTCCCCAGTGACTCCTCCCGAGGGAGTAATGCAGGATAAACCTATGATATTTGCATCAATTCATCTTTAAACATAAAGCAGAATAGATTCTGTTGCTTTAATAGATTTTCACATTATTTAAATGGACTTGTTTTAAAAGCCAATAACATGTTTGCTTTGGGAATATTTTGCATTTGTATTTACCTTTTGGCTGGTGGCTCATTATATGGGAAAATCTGTTGGAACTAAAGCAGTTGAAGATTGTAAAGATTCTAGAAAGGATTTACATCTGAGGCTCCTTTGATTATGATTTGCAGCAATGCTACTTTTCCCCATTTAGAGACATTTAAGGATATTGGGAATCTTTTGGTGACAGAAGGCACCAGCAATCCTTGGCTCCTGAGGAAAGAGGGGTTTTGCTGCATCTGTCCTGATTCCTGCTGCCTAGGGAGCAGGTTTGATCAGCAGGTACCAAAGCACCGCTGAGGGGTGGGATTTCATCCTCCCCTTTTTGCAGCGGAGGAAACAGGGATATAGAAGAGTGAAGGGAATGGCAGAAGGGTAATTTTTTTCTTGTCTGCTCCCAATGAACACCACAGATAACAAGGTGCTCACTCATTTTGTCCTCTCCAGTTATGTCAAAGTGCTTTGAGACCATTATTGGGGTATTCCTGTAATACCAAGTCTTGCTTTAGGATTCATAATCCAGCTACCTAAGCTTCCCTCTGCTGCCAGGGGAGCTCTGCAGCAGAGCAGGTGTAGAAAGGACCACACCTGCTTCTACACGCTTCTACAAAGGGACAGCGAGTCACCCCAGTGCTCTGTCAGCATTTTAGTTTAACCTGACAGTAAAAGTGGACTTCAGTAAAATGCAAGCAGTGGAAAGACCTGAGGCACAACTCAGTTCTGGATGGGAGAGTGGATACACGCACAAATCTCTGAAGCCGTGTAAGCTCAGATATCCGTCAAAGTCAAGGAAATCCTTTCTGGGGCTCAGCTCCTCTTGAGCCCAAAGAGCTCCCAGGCACTCACAGCGTGGCTGTCCTGAGAAAACAGAGCTGCTGTGCTGTCCTCATTGCTGACCCAGCCCACAGCAGCAACACGCGGTGTCACACCGCGTCAGCAGTGACACCCCACAGCTGCATCACTCCCAGCCTTTGTTTTAGCCTCTTACTAGCTGCAAGAAATTAGCTGTCACACAGAAATCACACTGACTCGCAATCCACAGCCTGGGAATGGTATTTGTGCAAAGATTCTCTTAAGGCAGACATGAGGTTCTGTATTTGTTAATAAAGTTCACCACTGAATATTATGAAGTGGTGGGGGCAATCAATACTTTGGTGACTGGCTAAATACTTTTGAGCTCTTTACTGGCTTTAAGATTTACTGTTTAGCCACTCCAATTCCTATCATGTGCAAATGTTTCCTATGTTAACAGGAGAAGAGTGATTTGTGGGCAGTAAATGGGAAACAGGACATCAATTTAACGGGGCCATTTGGGGTTAGCATAAAATGACAGAACAGCAGGAAGCAGTTAAAAGCTTCCCTCCCCGCAATCAAAGCCCTGCAATTTTGAGTCTTTTTCTCCAATCAAGAAGTGTATTGATGAGAAATGAGTTCTGATAATGACCTTTGAAAGACCTCATTCTGGCCTTCTGGTGTAAGGCATTTCTCTAACTACGGTGTCCTAACAGGAGCTCAGAAAATTCATGTCATCCACACAATCACTTGAGATGCATGAGAGATGGCAGAAACCAAGGGTAAGAGATTTCTTTCCCCTTAACTTGGCTAAATTTTTTCCTTTGAAGGCTCCTAATCTAAGCTTGAGTTACTGGTATTGCTTTTCCTGTGTGCTTCTTCCTCTCCTGTCTGTCCCAGCTCATCAAAATTATGGATAGACCGTCCTGACTAATTCATCAGTCCTCCTGTGACTCAATGCCTTCCTGTGCTGCATATTTTTAAATCTCATTCTGTAAGGCTGCTCCTAGATCAAGTCACATTCACGCTTCATTCCAAGCTTTATTTTAATTAATATCACTTTTTTGGCAGTGCTGAAAAGAAACTCTCCTTTTTCTTTCAAAGGCAGACATGGAGCGCAGAATGCCAGATTTCCTAGATGGGAAATGGTAGGTGTTTGCTCCAGTCCTGCTAATGTCAGGAGATGTATTTCATTACACAAAAATACACCTTCAACCAGCGACAACAAACCTGCCAGCTCAGACTATGCTAGTGGAAAATCAGAACAACACAGCAGCTTCCAGCTGATATTCCTGACCATTCCATAACCTGCTTTTAGAGCTCCAGTTTTCAGTTGTGAGCCTCTGCCTTTTCCCAGGGCTCGAGAGCCAGCGATACCCATGATCACCATGACTGCTCTGCTGGGGAGTTCTGCCTGTAAAATGGGATGAAAAATGACTGCCATGAGCTGCTAGGAACCCCAATTTCTGAATATCTCATGTTGCACTTCAGTGTTTTTTAAATACCCACTGAGAAATGCTGTGAAATGCTGACCTGGTATGAACTCCCTCTGTCAGTTCACATTTGTCCAAACCCTCGGCAGGCATCATGCCAGATCTGGGATCATCCATCCCCCCAGCAGCTGGCAGAAGGGTGACACAGAAACCAGAGGCTGTCCTGTGTGCCCCAGCTAATTCAGCACAAAGGCAGCACGGTGAGCCCATGCCCCACTCACACCAAGTCAGGACAAGTGTTTGATAAGGGAACACAGCACCCTGCTACTGCCATCCTGGATACACAGTGGGGTGCAGGGAAAGCTTCCTCTCCCAGCTGTGTCTCAGGACTCCTGCCCCTTGCCATCTTACCCTGAGCCAACAAAGATCCTGTGTAGAGGGGTGAAGGGGAATGCTCAATAGGAGAATTATAGACTGTACTTGGAAATTATTTTCCTAAGCAGGGTCAACCAACCTGCTCATCCCCAGGCACTGAGGAGGAAAAACATCCTATGTAGCATATATTGTAAAGAAACTACCGAATGAAGCACGGAGGACAAAAGGCAAAAATATGCAGGGACTGTATTCTAAGACAGCAAAACAGATTCTCCCTTTGTAGGGTCTAGGGAAGTCTTGAGCATAATCAACTTTTGAAAATCATTTAAATAGTTGTCATGAGTCTATTCTTACCTTCTGTCTGTTGATTTGGCTCCCATGATGCCTGAATAGCTCTCCTGAAGCTAGTTTACCGTCTATTGTCTGTGCCTGATGAGAGCTGTTATTTCTGATTAGATACTTTCCCTCTGTATTCCAGATCTCTGCCCTTCATTTCTCTCGCTCAGCACATTTCTCCCTCAGCACTAGTGGTGTCTGAAGTGAGTACCACTCCTGGCATGCCCTGGTAGGTAAGAACAAAAGCAAGAACATGTCACACCTTGGCCTAAGGCTGCAGCCAAGGAACCCTAACCTCACATCTGGAATTGCCCTTATGTTGTGCTACTCCCATGTTCTGGAAGTTCTGCAGGATCTAGTATTTCAAAGCCAAATACATTTCCATCATTCTTTTATTCATAAAATGTCCAACTACAAAAACAAGCTAGACATACCAGGCTCCCGCTCTCCGTGAATTTATTCTATAGCATCACAACTTCCTACAAACAGGGTGTTAAGGAAAGAGACGGTTCCATGTATGTTTTTAAGGTAGATGCGAGCCTTGTCTCCCAACAGCTCCCCTGAGCCCACTGGGACTATTGACTCTGGAACAGCAGAGGCATAAATTAGCCTTGGCAGAATCACAACTCTTATACCCTACCAAAAAAGTGAATTAATGTTCATTTTCCCTTCTAAGCACAACCAGCAATTGGCTGAAGAAAACTGAAATACATCTGTAGCCACAAAAGAATTATCCTGCCTCCCCTGCCATGCTAGGCCAGCATTCAGCACATCTAGGGCAGCTTGCAAGCAGGGCACCAAAACACTGGCACGTCCCACCCTCCCTCAGCCAGCTTTTTCCACCAGGTGTTTCCAGCACCCCCAGTCTCAGCAAAAAAAGGGAATCTCTGGTCTTCGAGCACATGGGAACCTCTGGCACAGAGCGGGAATAGGCACCTCAGGGGAGAAAAGAGCTGGAGAATCTCCCAGAACAACAAGAAAACAAAATGGGATTCTCAGCTGTGAAAAACCACAGTCACATGCCATTCAGCAGCCCAGCCATGACTCTCCATCACCGAGGGTGTTGTGATACAGGATCCCAGTTCTTTGGCTGACAAAATCACCTTGCTCACCACAGCTCCCTGTCTGGGAGCCCCCACCACTGCCCTCACGCAGGGGGTCCCCAGGGCACTTCATGCTCCCAATCCCCCTGGGCTGCTGAAGCCTTTGACACCACGCTCAGCACGCGGCTGCTGCCAGCTCCAGGCAACACAAGGTGTTTTGCCCTCAGGGAAGTGGAAACCCTTCCTCTCCACACAAGCACAGCAGCCCCACTCAGATTCCTCTCCATGCAAGCCCCTGGTTGTCGTCAGGCTAAAATCAGCCACGGCTGTTTTCGAAATGCCGGCGCTCCCCAGGCAGCACTTAACATCCCTGTGAAGCTTTAAAATGAGATCTAGAAAATTGCACTTGCTACTATCTGTTCAAGTGTAAACCCCATTGGACCAAGGTGAAGGATCCCTGAAGGCCAACTATGTTATCTTTTTCTATAGAAAACAATTAGAAAGCTGATTTTAAAACGCTACAATTAAAGGCTTAATATAAATGCATTTCTGATGCTATCAACAAGCACACAGACTTCAAGAAGCTCTTTCAAAATACCAATGCCTTCAAGCAAAAAAGATGGTTTTGTTTTTTCTTCATGGTGAAGGGACTATGGGCAATTTGCACACACTTTCTAATCTTAATCTTACTTTGTCTGCACTATGCATCTTATGTGCTATGAATGCTATATACAGATTGTAAAAATATACATAAAGCCTTGTACAAATTTACTGTTCTGTCTATAGATTCATGGCTGAAGATAAAGCATTCTAGCAGAAATGCTTGGGGACAGGCACACAAAATCTGATGAGCAGGAGTTCAGTAAAATTTAATAGAAACATTTCTACCTTTATTTTAGATAATCAGATTACAGTGGGATTTCAAAATTAATTTCCCTTTCTTTGGCAGTTTTATGTTGTGTTTTGGGAATAATCATAAGAAATGAACACTGCAAATGAAAATCCTGGGTTTATTGAGGTCACTAGGGCAACTCCTACTGATCTCAATTGGGCCAGGGCCTCATTTTATGAGGAAGTCTTGGGGAGAAAATAAATTCAGACTTCTAGAAACAGAGCGGCATGCCAAAAAACCTTTTCTTAATTTTATTTTGAACATGGTCACACTGCCATCTGAGAAAGCAGCTCCTTTCATTGCCTTCAGGAAGCCAGCAGGTACTCCTGCTGCCACTGATTCCCTGCAAGCACGGAAGGACAGGCTGGCTCTCAAATCCGCGGCTTTTTACCGTGGCCAAATACTGCTGGTGGGCTCAACCTCCCTTCGTCTCTCACCCTGGGCCAGGATCTCAGCTTCCACCAAGCGCTGGGCTTGGGAGGTCCCAAAGGCTCTCTGAGCTCCCCAAGCTTGTCCTGGGCTGTAGGATAGCCACTGTTGCTAGGCCAGGAAACACTGGGTTCCTACACTCCAGAGCTGAGTTTTCAGAGCCTGTTTTAGACAGGATCTTGCCCTCAGGAGAAGCAGCAGCCACGCACTCCTGAGGAGTTTCCAACTATGTGGGAGCAGGGAGCCTTCTCCACCGAGCGGGATATTCCCTGCAAGACAAACAACTGAGTGCACCTCTTGGGGTCTAATTCCTCCCCAGCCCAGAAAACTCCTAGCAGTTTTTCCTTCCACTTCAAGCTTCTTTTCTTGCTGGCACAAATACACACGTGATTCTCTGCCTCACCGAACACAGTGAAATAGACTGACACTGCTCTCCCTAAAATCAATTTCCAAAGCAAGTGGAATTTCAATTTCCCATCACTCCTGTCATATTTCAGGCAGAAGCAAAGGAGAATGTCCCTTTGGATGAGATAGGCCATCCTTTATTCATCTTGTCCACTGAGTTCTGGCCTGTTTACCAAGGCATCTGAGGCTGCCAGCAGCACCCATCTCCTCTGCGACACCAAGCTAGGTCGCTGCTGCCAGCGTGGTCCTTGCTGCACCACATCACACTGGTATCTATCACATATTTGAGAGCTGGTGTCATTAGCACAGTACAAGGTATAGAACAGTTCCTGCTTGAAGTCAGTTCCAGATGAGAAGTGCTGGGCACAGAGGAGAACTTGGATCAAGAATGGAGCAGTCTGGTGCCAAGAACTGAAGTAAGAATTCTAGAAAGACAACTTACCCAACGTGGCAAATTTGATGCCCGTAAACATGCTTCAGTCAGAATTTTGGATGAACTCTAAAGGTATTGATTTTTTCTGGGGTAGGCTTCCTCAAATTTCTGTATCTCTCTATAAAACTGTGTTTTTTACCATTAGCCAGTAACAGGTCTTGGAGATGGACATGATGGAAGTGATGCTTCAGCTTCACTGACCTTGAAAGTCAGTGAAGTCATTTAAAATGAAGTCTCAAATCTCCTGGAAGTAAACTGTTAATACTCAGAATTCTGAATAATATTATATAATTAACTTTTCAGCAGAGAACAGCCTCTTGGCACTAACCATGTCCTTTCTGATACATCAGAGACTGAAAAGCATGGCCTTTCCTGTGCCAACTGTCTTTTAGAATAAACAGGAGACCCTCCCCCTTCATCTCCACATGCTTAATAATATTAATAGAACATGAAAATATTAATGCTCGTAGACAAGGTCTTTCATAAAGCACATAAATGAATTCATTCACTCTAGCTCATTAGCTTAATCATCAACCTTTTTACAATGTAACTGATTAACATTTTCATTGTTCTTCCTTGTTTTTTCCTCAGACTTTTGCTTCTTTGGGGATCAAAGGATCTCTGAATGCATAAGCTCAACAAATATCCCTGCACAACTGTACAACAATAGGAACTGTTAGAAGAGATAACTAAGTAAGGGCTTTCACAGCTCGTGCTTCAAAGATACAACAGGAAACAACCATTTAAGAATCATTTTTATTTTTAACGTGATTATACACATTCAAGAGTCCAACAAGATCTGCACTGTGACATTAAAGATACAGTACAATAACATTCAACATGAGGTACTTCATATATTTATATATATCTGTCTTTTATAAATAATGCTGTAAGCCTGCTAAGGTCGAACACTGCTTCAGCATAAATGGGTGCTGGGACCTGAAGTGAGCCGAAGTTCACCACAACAAAAAAAACAAAACCCAAACCAGTTCAGTGCAATAAGTGTGTAGAAATTAAAATTGTTTACTTAAATACTATTTTAGATATGCAGAAAGTATATTACATTATACTCTCTTATCACAGATTCCTCTCACCAGTAAATCAAAGATGCAAGTAGCAAAGACAGCCAGGAACAGCTCAGACACAATCTGCGTGGTGATCTCTATCGACATTACGTTCCAGGCTGATAGGGCTGATGCTTGCAAAACACCAATCAACGTATTCAAGCTCGGGTGCTTCTGCTAAACCAACCAAATCCACATTCAGACACCTACTGAAGTGCCCTGGTGTCCCAAGGTGAGTGGCACTGGTCACCTTCTTACACCCCAGTACTTGTTAGCATCACAAAGTGCTCAGAAGCAAGTTGTGCTGTGAGCATCTAAAGGTGTTTTGGGTGCCTTTGTTTGATCACCCACACTAGAAACCTTGCCCTGCACCAGCTCCTAAAACCTGGAATGAACTTAGAGGAATTAAGCTACAGGTTGCTTTCATCCTACTGCGTCAAAAAGACTTCATAAAAGAATCAAATAAGAACAATAATTAAATAAGAGCGCATTTCCTACATATTACAGCTACAGAGTATTCTGATCTCTGAACTTCTCTTCCAGCCAGTGAACCTAGCAGACACGTCACCTGTATTTGCAGGTAAGTCAAAACAAATAATAAATTAAAAGCGAGAACCCGAGACTAGTTAAACCAATGCAGCGCTCTCCGACTTGTCCCACCACCTGTGGCATGTGGTTTTTTTACCAAATTGGAATGCAGCTCGCTGCTCACCACAAACAACGTGTCAATCTGCTCATCACTCGGAGTAATTACATCTGCATCAGCCACTTGCTGTATGAAAACTTAATCAGCTGATTACCATCTTTCTCTGCTTTGAAAAGTATCTAAATGGAACTGCTGCTCAGATGTGGTCTAAAAGTAGATGACCGTTACCTCATCACGATCTCAGATTCCTTTTTACAATCGCTTCAGCAACTCTTTCTCCACTCCATACCATCTATACTCTTGTCTATTTTCAGCTGCAGATCTAAATATAAATAACTGGAGTTTTTTTTAAATCTCTCCCTGGGAGTTTTCCATGGAGCATTCTGTTTAGATTTCACAAACAGTCTGGATTATGTACATCTGTTACAAAAAACAAAACTTTTTTTTTAATGTGTTTTGAGGGTATTTACATTTCCGAAAGAGTGCTGCTTACACACACACGTATGCATGTACACAAAACATTAAACGCTAAGATGGATAAAATGCATAAATCCTGTGGGATACTTCTTTACCTGGCTCTCCTTTTATTACCTAGAGAGAAGATCTGGGCTTTGGCCTTTAAGTATTTGATGACGACACTCCGGTTTTCCTTACTTCAGATGGTATTTTGGACACTGCAAAGACGTATTTTGGCACTTTCTGATGGCCAGGGGCCAGCATTCCAACCGTCAAGCAACACTTAGAGCAATAGTATTAAACTGGTAAGAAATCATAGGAGAAAAACATTTTTATTACAGAACTGACAAGGGAATTTAGGGTTATGCTACATTAATGTGTTGATATACTGCAACATTCATCTTCAGCCGGTTCAAAGAATCATTTGGTCCTCTCAATCTGTTAAAGGGTACACAACATACAGAGCCCACTTTGGAGGTGAAGCAAGAATGAGATGTTTTACAATAACTAGTGTAGCCTTTGAGGAACAGCTGTCCCAGTGCAGTGATGAAGGATTTGCTCGTGTTTCAATAGTACCTGTAGTTCTTATTTATACTGGTTTCCTTCCCTGATACAAGGAGTATCCCTCATACTTTTGCAAGAATGATACGGACATGTAACAGGAAGTCTGGGGGGAAAAACTCAGGCAAGGAAAAGGTTCTGGACCACGTAATCCTCTGACTGATGTGTAGCCATAAGCAGTTGCAAGAGCTCCAACAATAACCCATTAGAGGAAACTTCCTCCCCCTCACTGCTATCTGATGGTATACACTAAGTGTAATATGACCACAGTTGCGAATCTCATTGTCTAACTTTCAACCGGTAATAAAAAGAAAAAAAATCTCATATTACAGAAAAAAAAAATCCAAGTCAAGATTGAGGCATTCTTTTGTTCTTCTAAAATCTGCCTCTACCATGTTTAGGAAGAAGAAAAAAAACCCACCCAAAACGAACAAAAAATTATCCTGTGTCAAATGATTGATATAAATTCCCATTTATTTAGCACGGGTTCAAAGAAATGCCATTTAAAGAGCAGATCAACTCCCATGCAGCAAAACCTGGGTCACAGCAGTAGAGCTTCAAAAGCTGCATACACAATTTGAACACGTGCAAGTACTTCCTTGCCTTCATGGTGGGATTCCTAGAAAATGAACTCCAAGGGTAACTTGCCAAGCCCACAACCCTTCCTCACTGTGAACATGTCCATGCACTGGGGACATGGTCATTATGCCGTGGAGCTTCCTCAAAGATGCCTCCTTCTCCCCATCTTCCCCTGGAGCCATCCCAAAGAGTTGGCTGCAGGAGAAGCTCACAGGCTGAAGGTTTAAACTTGCACTTTTTCTGCTTATAACTGAAGGACTTCTTTCAGCCCCCATGGTCAAAAGCATCTTGATTTACTGGAACCTCTAAAGTCTGCAGAGCAGACAGTAGCGATAGCTATAAAACAAGGCTCTTCATTTTCTAGCCCTACTTCCCCAACACAAGCAGAAAGCAGAAAACGGAGAAAGAGAAAATGGATCAATGAAGACAGTGTTTAGTGAGATACAAGAGGGGGATGGCCTCTGGTGATTCACAGGTGCATCAAAGAAAGAGTCAGCATCACCAGCCAACAGGCACCCCTCTCACAAAGCCTTTAAAACTTGCTTGTTTCTACGAGCTTCCAGTTTAAATATTACACTTAATCACCAATGATGCTACAAGTACAGCAAGCCAGGAACTTGCCCACAGCATTTAGTTACATATTCCCTGCACTGATCACATATCTGCAGACAAAAAGCTAAGTGTCAGTAGGCCTGAACCAGACAGGTTCTTCATAGCAAAATGCTTTGTATCCATTCAAGCGTAAAATATGAGTTCGGGAATTTGTCCTCCCTGTACCCCCGTGCCATTTGTACTGTCCGAGGAGCACTGAAACTGAACAGTCACCTTCCCACACTGAACTTCTGTCATTCCTTCTTGTCCAAAATAGCTGAGTTCGTTACCATCCAGAATCACGCTCGCTGTGTAAAAGGTGTCAGGCTCGATCTGCACTGGATATTCAAACCAGACAGGAAAAGTGTTACTAGAACCATCCGAGAAGTATTTACTCAAGTTCTGGCCCAGGATAACTCCCTGCCGCTTCAGTTCGATCTTGGCACTGTACTCTGCCGACCCGCAGCTGGAGCCGTAGAGCCCGAAGCCAGCGATAAACACCCTCTTATCAACAGCAAACTGGATGCTGTCGCAGCGGCCCCGGTAGCGCCACTGGTTGCTGCGGTAAGCGCAGGACTGGAAGCGGTGGCAGCGCTGAGGGACGAGGCCTTTCCGGGGCTTGCTGACAAACTGCAGCTCCGGCTTCTTGGCAGCCGTGTACCACAGGAAGATGTCGTTGGTCTCGTTGAGAGTCAGGATCCCGGACTGCGCGGCGCCGTTGGCGAAGTCGTCCAGGGCCATGGTAGGGATGCGGATCAGGTAGAGAGCCTTGCCCAGCACCTTGCGCTTGTTCTCTATGGTGGCCGTCAGCTCTTGTCGCTGGCACTCCACTTCAGCCCAGTTCAGAGCTGCCTCGAAAACAACAATTTCTTTGGCGTTCAGAGTCTCCCTTCGGAGAATGCTTTCAAGCGTCTGAAAATCAATGTCACAGAAGCCCTCGGACTTCAAAGCGAGCTCAGCCTGGGCATCAATCACTTCCCAGCAGCGCTGGGTCAGGTCAGGTTCCTCGAATAAGCAGCTCTGGGAGAGCAGCACGCAGGCGTTCTTTGCGCTCAGACTTGTCTCGAGGAAGTTGACGCAGGCGCGGGCCAGGTGAGGGACAATGTATTTCTTGGCAGCGTAAAGAGTGGCCAGGACGGTGTCTGCGGCCAAATCGATCTCATCACAATAGATGTACCTGAAACAAAGCACACGGGGGTAACGCTGCTGCTTAATGCGACACCAGTTTGTCAACAACAAACTCACACAAAATCAGAAACAAGGAATATTTAAATGGCTCCATATTAAAACCAAGCAGTGCTGTGGGGAGTAATGATTAGGCTCAGAAAGAAAGTACAAAAAAAATTCAGCACTTATGTTAAGACCATGGAAGAGAATGGGCTTAAATCTAAGGTGAATCAAACTTTTCATGTGGGGTGCATGCTATGAAGCAATTGTTTCAAAACCGTGACCCCTGCAGCTCTGTGCTCCTTCCACAGGAGGCCTTGGCTCCCAGGCAGGAGCTCCTGCAGGGCTGCTTCACTCAGCTGCCACAGGAGTCTGGAACATGTGTCATCCAGAGTCCCTGGACTGCATGTCCCCTGATGGTGAACCGTGGGTTACTGAGGTGTATGCACAAACACGGGAATGGTAACAAGTTTGTAGGGACTAACTAGGTAATCTAAGAAGAGAAATGCTATTCAAATATATCAGGCGCTATCCATTTCTGTAACTGCTGGGCTGGGTTTTTTTCAGAGGTGGCTTTTTTGTTTGGGATTGTGCTTTTGGTTGTTTTTTTCAAAGGGTGATGAAGCATATAGGAAATGGAAGATTTTCAGGTTTTTAATGCTCACAACATCCTAACTCAACTAGCACAGCATTTTCACTCAGTCATACTGCACAAGGATGAAAAAGGCTTTACTGCTATGGTAGTGTGGTGGAAGAGATGAAGGTGAAATTCTATTTATGCGACTAAAACTGCTGGAATTCATTGCTCAGAGAAATGAAGCATTGTACAGTTTGTTCTTTTCAATATCTCATGCTTCAGGGCCCCATTTGCAGCTGGTGAATGCAATGTGCTAACACCATGCCAAATGCAATTTCACTCTTCACAGGGGTAAGCAAGACTTGATGGTTATGGCTGATAGAAGTGTCTTCCTCCAGAAAAGCTAAAGTTGTATGCAACCCCGTACTAATTAAAATTTTCTAGTTACCAGGTTTCCCTACACAATGAGTTTTCTGCGGAACAGATGTGCCTATAAAGAGGAATCAGTACCTACACTGATCTGATGACAGTTGTAAATAACTATTTGTATTTTTGCAGGTGTAAGATGTATCCTCCATGCCGCACTTGGAAAACACGCACAGAGGAGATACTGCTGCAGCAATATAAAATCTAAGAGGTTACAGAGAAAAAGAAAACTTACAAAGAGCCAAGTCTATTTTTAGTATTTACTACTTGGTTTCAGTTTATTTGTGAAACAAAAGAACCAATCTGTATATCAATGGTTACAGGCTTAGCTCCTACACTGCCCAAAAAATTCCATTCTCAATTAATTTGTTTTTATGATTCTCCTCATTGCTCTCCAACTCTTTCCTCCCTTCTATTACTTCTCTTAGCCTGCTAGTACAGCAGAGAATGATGACATCTGTTTTAAATAGAAATAGTACAAAAGTTGCTATTTTAATATTCCCGAAAATAAAGAACTAATATCACTGATGTACAGCAGAGACAGCACAGATCGGCTGTCAGCAATACTCCACACCTCTCACTCTGCCAATGCACCTCAGCTCTGGTCTGCAATTACTGATATTCCAGTTTCACCCAGTTCTGAAACACAGGATTCTGCCAGACCACAGGGTTTGATGGTTTAGTAACACATTCAGCCTGGGATGGGATGAGATGAGATCACAGTTCTAACTTGAACAGTCAAGACTGAGATAAGATATAATACATTAATGCACCAATTCAGTCTGGCAGCTAGACTATGAGTTTAACCCTGTTTTTAAAACTGTAGCAAACAGCCAAAGCAGTTTTACTGGGAGAATAACTAATGTCTACCAGTCGTGGCATTTCCTACGTTACACCTGGCAATAACTTGTTAGTTGTCAGAACGCCCATTGTGTAATAAAACACAAAAAATATTTATGCCATCAGAATTCATTGACCCGGGGGAAAAAAAAAAAACCCAAGAACCCAGCAAGATGTCAAAACCAAAAAATCCAAGCGGAATACATTTTCTGACAAAGTTTACGATGCAGAAAGAAGCGTATGAAGGAGAGGCTGCTTTGGCATAGCTGAAGTCTTTCCCTCTGTAGGAGAAGAGCCTTGTGCCATCCATGGCTCACAGCAGGTGCAAGAAACACTCACAGGGACCGTTTCCCAGAGCGAAGGGGATGGTGGCTCCCCCTAAGCTCCACATGCAGTGGATGCCGTGATCAGGGGATGCTGCACTGCCGAGCACCATCTCTGTGCCTTCCCTGCACCATCCCGGTGACACTGGGGCACTCTGCAGCCTCAGGCACGCTGCAGCAAGGTTCCCTCCACAGCCACACAGACCACAAACTTTTCATGGTCTTCTGAGTTTTTACAATAAAAGCTGAGCAGGTGAAGAATCCCATGGTTCTGGCCATGCTCTTATAGATGGTTTCCTAAATTGCCACGGGCTAAATAATGTGCTGAGACCTAGATGTCAGTATTGATACTCTCTTTTCTAGGCCTGCTTTCTGCACATTTCTTAATGATAAATTCAGAAAGCATTCAGTTTTTATACAGCACATCATGTTTAGTCACAGTGAAATAGATTTGGTGTTCAAAAAGTAAGGGAGGGCTGGAAGAATCCAAGTATCTGGTATTTGTGCTTTGTAAAATTCAGCATGAAAGTAAAGAATAAGTCTGAGCTCTGCCACAAAATCAAACAGGCCCAAAGCAAAGATACATAACACACCTCTTTACATGTCATAACTTTATATTCCAAGTCTATAGAACATCTGTGGAGCTCTCCTGGCAGCTACCAATATTTGCACAGAACATTCCTGATGTTGATGATAACCTATAAAAACTCTATGCGCAACTTTCAATGTTCAGCTGTGGTGCCAGTGAAATACTAAAAATGAAAAAGAAACTGCTCTGTAATCACAAGCTAATCAAAACTACCTATGAAATACAATAAATTACTAGCTAGTGATTATATCATTACATGCAAGAAAACCTGCAGCATATTAAAGGGATCACTATCAGATACTGATGTATTTTCTGTATAGGAAAGCAATGGCATTTATTTAAGCTGAAGGAAATAAAAAAAAAAACACCTCAAAGCCATAGAATTTCTGTGATAGGGCATTTCTCTTTGACAATCAGTTTATAGATACATTCAAGGACAATTCAGCAGGGAAGCTGCTTCATTATGCCCATTTAGGAAGAGAGAGCATTTCTTACGCAGTTTGCAAGAAGAAAAATAATGATCATGTAAACTGAGTCATTTTCCTTGTTAGATAAAACCCCCTATTCACGTAAACAGCCTTTTTATCACTTTGCAAACACATCAATATGATACATAAGGAGAAATTTATTTTTCAGAGGCTATACTGAATCACTTAGGGTCATTTTTCTAAGACAAGACCTGAGTACTGCAGGTTTATAAAAGAGCTGGAACAATGTCAATCTACAAACCCAGCAATTTACTGGATGGGGGGGGGGGGCTTTGTGCATGCATTTTTAACTTTTCTCTATGCTCACAAAGTAGAACAGTTGGTTTGGGTTTTTTTGTTGCAGCTGACAAATCTTTTTAGTAACTCCGTTCCTTTGTGTAACGCGTAGTGACAAATCAGATCGATAGGCATTACAGTACACAATGTGCCCAAAGATCCCCTGTCAAAGTCATTATTTACAACTGCCTACATTAGTCTAATACGTGTATGCCTGGAACTACGGGGGGAGAGCAAAATGAGGTGAAAGTTTAAAGCACAAAACGAAGAATATTTCAAGCGACTGCTTTCTTTTTGTTTATATGCAAGTCTAATACTTCAGCTATGACATTGGCAGTGTATGTATACATCAGACAGGAACACATATCCAGCAGATGAATGATGCTTACTTCAGCATTGCAAGAAAAGCAGCAGGCTCAACATCTGGTATACGGATCTCATCTTTGTCCTCAGCAAGCTCTCCGTAAAACATCGCATGGAATACAGAGCTCCCAACAGCCAGGACGTACTGTTGAGAAAGGGAAATCTTATTTCATGCCTTGAACTGAGAACACTGCCAACATAAACAACGTGGGAGAGCCACTCTGAGCATACTGGGCTGCACTGACAGGCTCTACAGACACACTTCAGTAAGAAATGAAGTCCAAGTTAAGAACAAATTACACATTTTCCTTGTATTTTACTCTCCTGGGCATAGATGCATTAGCTACTGGAAAACACTCACCTCCACCACAGAAGTTAACTATTTCTAGGAAATCTCGAGAGCAGTATTAATCAACAGCACAAAGCAGTATTCCTAACTCTACCGCCTTAGCCCAACAAACGTGCTGTTTAACACAGAGAAAAGCCAGGGACAGATTATCCCACTGCTCGTGGCCTTTTCAAACACACACTGCTGCCTGTCCCAGAAGGGCCCAGCCTCCCACGCTCTGTCCCGCTGGAGCCGTGGGAGCTCTCTCCGGCTCTCCCCACCCCAGCCCATCCTGCAGCTGTTGCTTACTTTGTGTCCTGGCAGCCGCTGGGTCCCACCTGGTGGCCCGACCACAAAATGAACATCTGCCATCAAGTCATTGTTGAACATCACGGCATTTCTACAAGCAGACGTAGCATGTTAATTTGCCCCCCAGACCCAAGAAATTTCATTTTTTAATGGCTTCAAGTTGCTTGTTAGCAAAGAGAAGCAGGTCACACTTTGCTTCAAGCTACTTAACACATCGTTGCACAAATATACCAGAGAAAATACTAAGGAGGAAAAAGTGTTTGTAGTGTCTGTGTATGCAATAAAACAAACCCCCAAACTTCTGAGAACTTCCCAAGAAGTGGAAATCAAAGCCCAGAGCATGTATCACTGAAAATCCCCACTGAGGTCTAAAAGGAAATCTTTATGGGTATGCTGCAGCTTTAAGCAACATTTTTATTAACTCAAACAGACGCACTGACTGGAAGAGAGATATTAAAATACTTTTCCATCACCAAAATGTTTATTTCACAGACACAATACAGGGAGAAAAAAAAAGCCCAAACAAATAAAATGTAACTGTATATATAAATATAACTGTTATATATAAAGTATAACTTCAGCAAATAAAAGCATTCGGGACATTTTGCTACTTTTCACCTCTCCATTCAAACACCAAAAAAACTGCCCTGAACTTACCTCTCTCTGATGGTTGGATAAAGTCCTTGCCAATTAGGTGCAGGAATAGTGTTGTTGTTATTGAGATTTTGCTGATGGTACTGCTGGACAGCAGTTGTATTAGTGTTAGCTGGTTTCTTTCGGGGAAAAATATCAGCAGCCATCTTCTTCTTCTTTTTGGTCTTCAAGGTAATGATTTCATAGCAAACTGGAGGCAATTTGCTGTTGCTACTGTTGCTGCTATTTCCTTTCTTAGAGCTCTTCTTAGACCTGTTCTTGACCGTCTCTGGAAGCATCAAGAAGAAGGTGAGACATTTCATGTTCTTTCCTTTCTCATCTACCATGAGTATACCCGTGTGTAAAGCCCAACAGCCTAACTAGCTAGGAACATTTAGGAAGGTACGTGGAAGCTGTCACACCGAAAGCAGCAGCGCTGAGAGTTTGCTCCTTTTCCAGCAAGCCAAGGTGACCTTTCCAGCGCACCGAGTAAGAAGCTGACTCTTAAGTTTGATCCAGTACTTGAATCGTTAAATACATCCCCATCATTCCAGCCAGCTCGCCTCCTTTCCAGCCTCCCCGCTCCGGAGGCGGCCGGCCGCGCGGGAGGCCGGGCAGGGGGCAGGAGGAGCGCGGCGCGGCAGGGCCANGCGGCTGGGTCCGCCCAGGGCTGGCCCCGGCGCGGGAGGGTTTCTCCGCGCCGGAGCTCTCCCCGGGCTCGCTGCAATTGCCTCAAGACAAGCAGTGAGAAGTTGCAATCAGGTAGAAAGAGCGGAGTCTATCGCCGTGGGAGCTGTTTCCACGGGCACTCGGTATGAGCACAGCTCCCTTCGCCTCTAGCGTTCGCACAAATCCCGACTGCCGGAGTTGTTCAGCGAGCGAGCGACAGACACCGGCACCGAACTAAAGCGATCGAGCAGCGGCACCGACAGCGATGCAGCCGAACAATCCCTTCAGCGCAGCTCCTACTCCAGGGTAACACGAACAGGGATGAGGTCACAGCTTCAGCTTTAACTCCTTCTGTTTCCAGATAACAGCACAGCCTTTGACAGGGGTCCCAAATCACTAAGCAGTGCTAATTAAGCCAGCTTACACCAGACATGGCTGCACCACATCAGAAGAAAACTTCTAGATGTGCAATCAGATTAAAGCAAACCAGAGAGAATATATTTAATCAATATTTCAAAGCATTAAATGAAAAGGTCTGAATGATTTAGAAAGTCTCGGGCAAAATTCACTCCTTGAGATGTAAACACAGCCCGATTTTATTCACAAATACTTTATGAAATAAACAGTATATAAGTTATGCCAACCAATCCACTTAAATAGGAAAGAAGTCTAATTTTTCGTCACTAGTTTATTCAGAACTTAAATTATATCGGATTTCTTTAATAGCAGGTCAAGGGTATAGAAAAACGACCAAGTAAGCATAGCCACTTAAAAACAAAAGCAGGGAAATAAAAAATACTTTGTATGTGTCAGCATATGACAGCCTAAAATGCTGGGGAGCAGATAACTGAAGTATGATTTCATAATTACTTGCAGTTTTTAAGAAAAAACCCCTCTGCTTTCACAGCTAATTTAGCCACATTTTGCCTTAATTAGTTTTGCTGGACAAGAGTACAGCAGGGAAATTAAAGCGATAAAAGGCCGGTGAAGAGATCTTGCTGAAGCCCCTGACAGAAACCCGCCACTGACTCAAAAGAGAAATATTGTTCGGGCTATTTATTCAATCTCCATCCCAAGTGCCTGAAGCACAGCTGTGGCTGTGTAAGACCCACTCAGGATGTCTTGAACCTGAGAGCGTGCAGGTATTTCCAAGCGCACCAGGCCTCCCTGGGAGATGCTCCACAGGAAGCACTCCCTGCACGCCTCGGCCATCTGGAGGCTCTGCTGCAGCGCTCGGGGATGATGCCATGCCCAGACACAGCTGTCCTCTCCCTCTGAAGGCACTGCTCAAGGAAGGGGAAACAGAGGGAGACGTGTCCATGCCTCCTCAGCTGCTACATTTCACAATCCAGCACCTTAGCGCAAAGTCTCCTTGAAAGGAAGATGGTGGGTGCTGCCTGGTGCAGCTGAAAGGCAGAGACACGTTCCGAAATACATTGAGGGGAGGTTATGTAACTCCCGAAGAAATTATTTCTAGCAACCTTTTCTTTCTCCTCCCTGCTTTTCCTTTAGCTGCAACAGATTAGAAAGGAAACTAAAAACCTTAACCATATTGAACTGTAGAGAGAGAAAAGAAGAGGTAAAGGAGAAGAAACTCAGCCCACAGATGGGATCTTATAACTGCTCACAGCTATGTTTATAACAGGAACACAGCAGGTATTCCCAGCACAGAACTTTAGTTTGTTGAGTTTCTGTAAGTTTTTTTTCCTCTCCTTACGTAAATTTCCAGCCCTTCCAAGTTACAAAAAATAACTCATTTGCCACTGCACAGGACAAACATTTCAAAAGGAAGAAATATTTGAAAAACCTCTTAAAGATACAGAAAACCACAGACTCCAGAAAATCTGGTTCTCAGCATTGCAGTTGGCAGAAGGCAAAAGATAGCAGGGGTTGGGAGATTTCATTGTCATTCCACAAATCCATTTTACAGACTCCCAAAGTATATAAAAATCAAAGTCTCTGCACATTTCTTCAAACCAATGATCAGGACAAATCCAAAGATTTTACACACATACATCAGATAAGGTCACTGGGAGGCTACAGGAGACAAAGAGTGACCAGTTAACCCCATGTGGGAAAGACAAATCATAAATGTGAATCCAGAGGAACCCACCAACCTTTGAGTTCTGGAACACATCACACCCGCACAGCATGCTGTGCTTTCTGGGAAAGGAAAGGAGAGAGAAGCTGCAGCTGAAGCATGTTCTGCCTGAACTCAGAAGTCAGACAGACCCCAGTAGATGAGACAGGATGAAAATCCAGCCCAGTAAATAAAAAGCCAAACTGCCATCTTTGCCTGCTCTTAAGCCACCCACCAAAACCCTGTCTGCTCTAACTGGAAAACAGCACTGATTCCAGAACAGAGTCTAGATAGATGGAGATTTTCAAAGAATTCCTACGAAAAACTACAAACCTCTTACAGGTTCATACCACGTTCCACTGCGCTTCATCACCTCAGGAACTAAGTCTCATGAACTAGTCATTAGATGGATGTGAAATGGGAAAAACAACCCCCCCAAAATTAGTGCTATTCTCACACCCTATTCTTTCTGTTTTGGCAGCAGCTTCCACTTATTTTCATATAATGGTGTTTTGTTCTTTTACTATACAAAGACTGTTAATGAATTTAGAAATCAATACACTGGCAGTCAGTAAACTCCCATAAACTGCTGCCTGTTGAAAGACCAGTCAAAATCCCCAGTTTAGATCAGTCTGTCTCCCAACAAGAGGATCAAATAAATTGACCTTCTCTGACCCACAGATCTATCCATTTCTGAAATCTTATTACATTGTGCTCCCAATCCTCTTCAGCAAGTCTCATTTTTCCTCATTAATTATATATTAACAGAACTAAACTTGATATATACAACTGAGAAAAAGGGAAATACAGTTCTTCAAAGGCACATTAATTTTTACTTTACAAGCAACGTAGTCAGATCAGAAATATTTCAAGTTAAAGGGTGTAGGAAATTCCACGCTTAAATCTTAACACTGGTCTAATGGGTATTCAAAAGGCCAGAGGAGGAGAATTAAGCAAAAGACAACATTCCCAGTCTGAGATACTACACACCAAGTTACATGACCCTTCCAACATATCAGGAGCAGGTTACGAGCCCATGGAAATCAGTTCCTGGATAAACACTGTGAACTGAAGCAGCAATTTTGCTGTTCAGACCCAGAGTGTGCAACACACCTGCCATGCCAGCTTATTTATCTCTTAAGAACGTGATATACCTTGTGCAGCACAGGAGTCACAGTAAAGCCCAGCTCTTGGTACCACTTTTAATAGCATGTTACTATTATAATGATGCCCTTCTAAAGGTAACTTCCAATAGAGAAATCAATTTAATTTCCAGGGCTGATAGGAGTATTCTTTCTCACACTTCATCCGTCTCTGCTGCTGCAACAGCAAGGATACCAAAGAGTTTCTATCTTTTTTACTCCTTCTAATAAGCTGAGTTTTTGTACAGCTCTCATTTACAGACCTGTTCCTCATATAGTAACATGAGCTAGACATTCCTATGAAAAACAAGCTTTCACCAAAATTCCCAATTGTTTGTTACAACCACATCAGGAGAAAAGGAAAGAATTATTAGTAAGCAATGAGGAAATGCATACATTTCTTTTTCTGTAAAGTTGCCAAATATCTTCTTCGGCAGTTACTATGCCTATGCATTATTAACATTGTTTAAATTCTGAATTTCCCCCTGCAAGGAAATGAATTACAGATGGCACACCTTGATTAACCAAAATAAATACACAATGTTACTGCTCAACAAATCTACAGGTCTGTCCACTGCTAGCTGTCACAGAAATTAACTTTAAGCGCTCATTTAAAAATGGAATATACATATTCAAAAACTAACTGAACAAACAGAAAACCTCAATAAACCCAACCCACACAGCTGCAGTGCCTTGCTCTGTTTACCTGTCTATAAATTATTTAGTCACTTGGAAGAGTCCTTCCCAATCCATTCCAATCCTTCTGTTTGTAAAACCAAATTTGGAAAGGGGACTGATAGCTCTGTTCTTCATTTCCTCAAGTAAAAAAGTGCATTGCAGTGGACAAAAACATCCAATCTCCTCTCTGCTAAATTTCTTATTGGCAGCACTGGAAGAAACCAAGATGGCATCTTCTTCTGTCTGCTGCATGGAAAAGCTGGCAATGATGTCTTACTCGGTAAGGTCTCCTATGGGAAAAAAAAAAAATAAAAATACAACCAAAACCAGAAAGAAAGATGGGCAAAATTGTTAAGACTCTCAAAGAAGTTAGAATAGATGCTAAAAAATTAGCATTTATGTGCCAGAATAGCCAAGAGCTGTGAAAGAGTAGGAGAATATCAGAATAGAATTGCATCTTGAACCAAGAGCAGAAGCTTCAAAACAAAGTCTAAAACAGTTAAATTGTATTTTTCTATAGAACTCACGCTACACTAGCAACATACTCCTTACCAAATATTCTCATCTGCTTAGTGTTTATGAGGATTTAAACACCTTGCATAACATTATCCACTAAAATAGCTTTTACTTTTTTTTCCCTGAATGTCCTTAATGCTTTCAAGAAAACAAAAGTGGAAAGTCCTAAGCAGCCTAGTCAAAAGGTAAACACAAAGCCACACAAAATAGAAACCTAAAGAATGAGGATTCACAACTATTTTTGACTCCTGTAGTATTTGCTAGCATACAGGCTATACATGGCATTGTTTTTAGTCTCTCTACCAAAGCAGCCTTTCTATTAAATCTTTCTAATATGTCATTTTTGTAACTGTAAAATACTTCTCTTTGTTTTTCTTTTAAGCAATATCCATTTTGAGACAAAGCAATCACAACAAAACATTTAAGATTAATATCTACTCCTACGTTTACCTGCAAATAAATGTGCACTCTTTCCATGGATTTCAAGTCACTTTCCATGAGCCTGTTCCTACCTCAACTGCAACACCTCCTACACTCATTTTTTCCTGTTACTTTTCTTGCTTAGCTGCTTAAAGCCTGCAATTTAACTTCAGTGAGAGGTTGAATAACTTAGTATTTATGCCCCAAACACTTTGCTATGCTGGGTTTTTCTCTTTTAAAGTTACAAGTTTTGTTCCCTGATGGACCAAAATAAATGCAGCTAACCTATCAGTGAGAAAGAAGATGTTCAAAACTTTCTTGTATTTTCACTCTGATTTGAAGACCATGCTGACTGCAGGAATGAGAGTCCATATAAACCACAACTGTGGCGAGGAAGGTCTGCATTTAAACAACCTGCAGTGAACAATGTACTTGATCCCATTACAGCGCATTACCCCATAGACATTCTCTTCTGGGCATATGGTACAAAATAATGCCAAATGCTTCGTTATAACATAAAATACATGATTTTACAAACCTGCTAAGGCATATTCCCCAATATCATGGTTTGGGAGGTGCAGGAAAAAAATATCCCAGAGCAAAATCTGCAATGCATTCTATGGGCATTAACTTGTTTCTTGATAGCTCAAAGTAAAACCAAGAATTATAAATAAACTCTGTGAAAAGAAAACCTGCAACCACAAAATGATAATTCAGTTCAAGGTTACAGGAGATAAGCTGTTTTGCTACTAATTTAAAAGAGACAAATTATGCATTTGTTCCCCATTGTGGCTATTCAAGCTTGCCCATTTCACTTCACATTTCACGTAGAGCTTTGCTCTTGACAGTCTCTGGGGTCACAAAATAAGTTCTTTCTTAGTGGCCACCATTTATTTATTTATAAACATGATATTACAAACCTGAAAGCACTCAACCCTTTTTCTAAGGCAAAGGTCAACTTTAATTCTACTTTGCCTCTTACCAAAACTGACTTATAAAGGAAAGATCAGATAGCTCAGGAAACTGGTAATGAGATACAGTGGTTTTCCTCTCTAGGTCACTAATTCTAAATTGACCAAGGTCAACAGTAATCAAAAGTCATTAGCATTTAATGATCTTTCAGTGCCCTGTGAGAAAGAAGCTACTGATCTTAGTGCACTTCAGAAAAACCACCACTACAATCAGCACTCACATGCTGCCTGCTTCAAGGGAGAGGTCAGATCAGATGACTACAGACAGAACTTCCAATCTTGCAGACAGATCTCTCCTCAGTAGACAAACCTTTGACTAATTTTAACTTGGCTCACAAACCATTATTTTCAAAGTGAATAGTTAAATTAATACGGGCTCTCTGAAGAGCAGGCTGTAAGCTGCCTGGTCCTGTTCCTGCTCCTTCACATCAGCAGTTCCCAAATGTCTTTGCTCCTCTACACAGAGAAAGTCTGAAAAATTCAAATTTAAACAGGCCCTTCCTCAGAGAGGAAGGTTCTCCCTTGTGAGAACCAATGGCACCAGAAGTTACTACTCCATGAGCATCCACAGGGAAACTGCATCACAGCTGACTATGTTGGTGTATAACTCAAGGACTACATTTTTCATGTGCAGGTAACCTACACTCACCACGCCACAGAGCTGTGTTGAAGCTCCCAGTGGGACAGAAGAGGGGGAGAGGATTGCTGCGGTGCACAACCACACCTGCTCTGTGCCCTGCACACTTCAGTCCCCTGGGACAGGCACGGCTACAGCGCCTCCAACAAGGGTAAGGAAAACGAGGGGACTTTTAGAAAGCTTGGTTAGGTGTTGTAATGTACGGGTCTGTCATGAAAAACCACATCATGCCAATCTGTAATTTTACAGCTAGGCAAGGTTAGGGAACACATGGTTTAAAAGCCCACAGCAGATCGGCAACCTGTGTGTTAACAGCAGAGCACCACAGCCCGCAGCATTCAGTGTGTTAAACAGGAAAAGGCCGGTGCAGCAGCTTCTTCCCACTGCATTTTACATTACAGAGGAGGACAATCGTGCCAGAGAAAGAGGAACGGGTCAGTGCATTGGCAAACCAAGCCTTTGATAAGACACATCCTCAGCCACAGTGGCTCTTGCTTCTCAAAAGTGAGAATTAAAACCAAGGATTAACTCCTCTCGCAGTGATTTTACAACTGTCTACTCACCCCAATTTTTAGATATGAGAGACCGATTACTGCTAACCTGAGCCTAATCCAATAGTTCAAGGAATGGAACCAGGCATGACATCCATTAAACTGCAGCGTCCTGAATGATTCTCCCTTTGCCACACATTAGAAGCTGTGGATCTTGTTACCTGCCCTAAACTGACTCCAGGCTCTTCCGGCACACACAGCCTCTGTTTGAATCCACACAGAGGTAAAGATATTCCCAAATTTTTCTCCTATCCACTGCTTTAGAAAATCAGATTTATTTTTCTTTGCTGCAAATAGTTTAGTCATACTTGCCTTCCTTAGCAGTTAGTTATGTATTTCATAACTAACTTCAGTATTCATAACTGATTTTGTAACTTTCTTCAGTATTTCCATCAGTTTCTCCTCATCTTTACAAGTGAATGGTAGCTACTGCACCATCATGAATTTTCAAGAAAAACATACATACTGTTCAAATTCCAATTTCAGAATATATTTTTGTGCCTTAACATGTATTTGTCTATCAGTATCAGGATATCTTAAATGTTCTTCTTCACAGTAATTGTGTGACACATCGGGCTTGTGTAGATAAAGAAACTAAGGAAGGGGCATGTAATCAAACAGAACAGCATAATTAAGGGACTGCACAAGATAAATACCCATTAGTTTTACATACTATGAACTTTTATATAGTATGAAAACCTTTACTTTTTCTTGGTATACATGGGGTAGGTCTCGTAGAAGTGTAAAGGCAAAGAGCTCTAAGGAGGCCTCACACCTCTCAGACAGGCAAACAGCCACCTGCCTGAAATGCTGCTTCCTTTTCATGCTCTCAGAAAACCCTTGCAACCGAGCAGAGACACAGGACTGCTCTAATTCCAGAGGATGTAGTTTTTAAAGAAAATGACTCCTTCAAATGGCTTTGCATGTGAAGAGGAGAAAGTGCAGCTAGGGTGGTTATGGAGTGCAACCTGGTACATAAATATCCTGTCACAGAAGGATGGGATCAACAAGTCATTCAGCCTGGTATTGAAGTGGTATATAACCCTCTAGTGAAATATTTATTCAGGATATCAGGTGATCTTAGGGTACAGGCAACAAGGCTGGACAAGGTGATATCTCAAAATACCTTCCAAACCTGTCTGTTGCCAGTCTTCACCCCACACAGCCAGGACAGACAGCAGACACTCACAGACTGCCAACCAGCTCCCCATGTTTTAAAATGCAAACACTTTCCAGACACTGGACTCGCTTGGTTTTCACAGCAGTTTGCCGAGATATCAAACTCAGAGAGGGCAGCAGGATCAGGAAACAGATGAGCCAGGTCCCAAAGATGGGAAGTTTTCAAATTTGAATGATGTCTTACTTAAGCCTCCCCTCTCAGTTTTCTGACACACACATAAAAAGTGCTTTTGTAACCAAGGTAGGGGATTGGAATTCAACTTAATGGCAGAAAACACAAATGATGACAACCTCCACCGCAAAAAGCTTGTAATCTTTTCCTTCCGAGAGTCCCATCTTACTTCCCTCTTTTGCCTCATCTATCAGCCCTTTGAGATAGAAACTGCTGCTTTATCACTCATTTAAGTGCCTCACAAAACACAGCTTCCACATCAGCTCAGGTACCTGAACATTTGTAAAACAGAACAGCCAGCCAAGTCTGAGGAGCTACCAGAGACAGTATCAGGGCAGAATCATTTTGAATTATCAGAGAAAGCTAATGCTGGGCATAAACAATATTCTGCAGCAAGACTTATTTGCACAAGTTCCTACAACAGGCGATCTAAATTTCTTCTGACAACATAACACATGGCCTATCATCATCAGACCTCTGTTACAAGGGAGCCTACCCTAGCACTGCTGCTTTCATTGTAACTGTTTGGTAAATTTAGAAAAAAAAAAAATTGCTCACAAGCTCTAACAAGCAAGTGGCCAAAACATAAAAATTACTTTGCAAAAATTGTTGCAACTTGGATGTTTTTCCCCCAGCCTTAAAGGGGAAACTAACAATCCCATGGCTTCTGGAAGGTGTTTCCTCTAGGGCAGAGCTGAGGATCATTGGCAGGGAAACACAAGGGAAGTTATTGTGTATATAGCTGCAGTGTACTTACTGTGGGGGATTTAAAAGGGAAGAAAAAAAAGAAAGTACTGCAGTCGACATTCAACTTTGGGAATCCTGCAAAACTTACTTCAAACAAAGGCCCTAAGAGATTTAATTTGCAAAGCTAAATTACCGAGTAAATCCCAGATACTGTGCACTGTGGCATCCTGCACATACATTCTGTAGGAAATGGTGAGACCAGTTCTCTCCCACTAAAATAAAAGCTATTTTGAGCCTAACACTGGCATAAAAGTTTAAGCAACGCCAAATAAAGTATTGTACACCTATAACCCAGCACCACCTCTCTACAAAAAAAAAAAATCAAAAAAACCCAGGGTGCAGATAAAAATTTAACACACACATCACATGCTGAAAACAAAGTAGGGTGAGGACTAACTACAAGGCAAAAAACCTGCACCAGCACTTCTCAGACGAGACAGCCTGTTGAATGAGGCATGTTAGTAATCACACTTTAGGAACACTTAGGTAACTTCAAAACTTTTCCTCGAACTCAGAACAACCCACTACTGCCTCCTGTTTTAAAATGCTTCAGCACCCAGGAAACACCACAACGAACTGAATTTATAAACATCGAAGTTCACAGGCGGCTTTCTCCAAACGAACAGGAAAACGGTGAATTGCAAAGGTGGGTGAAACTGCCGAACCTGCCGAGACAGGTACATCAGGAAGTTCGGCCAGCAGCGTGGGGAAGGGAGGAGGTGTTTATGCCAAACCGGGCGCACCTATTAACTGCGCCTCCGGGAAGTTTACCGAATTAACGCTTAAAGCACTTCTTTTACAAAAGAAGCTTTACTTTGAGCAAGAGAAAAAGCCCCAAACCCCAACTTTTGGGCCGCCTCCCGGTGGAGGCTCCAGCCTGGGCACAGCCGGCTCCCGGGGCTCCCCCCGAGCCCGCTCCACGGGGTCACCACGGGCAGCGCCGCCGACCCGCCCC